>CM049412.1:11070000-11392500 GCA_026929865.2 Hyperoplus lanceolatus | reverse complement strand
ACACACACTTGAACATAAACATACACACACACACTACATTACTCCTAGAAAAATGTATAATAAATAACCGCAGCTGGAGAGTATCTGTCCTGTAAAGCCACTGGGCAGCTGCAGGACTTGGATAAATCAGAAATGACACTCATTCAGCACTCAGCCCTCGCATCCATGTTTGCTTGTGAACCGTTAAACATTTAAGGTCCTCTGGGATTTTGATGTTTGGAAGTGTTAGGGAGCTGTCAAGTGAGCCATATAAGGCGAGTGGAGGGACTTATTATATCATTCCCAAAGTCTTCAGATTCATGGACTCTTTATTGCATTCAACCATAATGTTTGGAAGTCTTTGTGCACACAACCAGTAAAACGTGTCTTCTCTTGTTGTATTACAGTGCACATTAGTAAATGGAATTTATCTAGTCATTTTCAGGCCTCAAAATTGTTCTCTATTTTAACATTTTGCACTCTTGTGGCATGCTACTTTCCATGACATTTTCCAATCTATTTTCTATGCATTCTGATTTTTTTAATAGGTATTTTTCAGAGAAATTTTCCTCTGATTTGATGGATACATGGAAAGCTGAGAGGCAGACAGTAAACAGGAGAAGAGAGAGTATGGCGAATGACATGCAACAAAAGGTCGCCACCATTGCGACTGTATGCCATGCGCAGTAACTCCAGACTAACATTTAACTTGAGGTTCACTGTCAGGATACTAAAATACAAACTGTACTTTTCTCAGCAGGAAACCCGGCCCACATTAAAATATATTACTTCATCTTTAATGTGGCCACATGCAGGTCACAAGACCATGAACTTTTTTGGGGTCTTAGAAAAACTAAGTATAACTCTCATAGTTTATGTTATGAAACCAGGCTCAGGTCTGCAGCTGTCTGACTTTACGACTTCTGGGCCACTCTGAGGAATCTCTGTTTGACCTGGATTTGCCCAAATCACATCACATGACGCCCGGCTGCTGCTCAAACATCCATCACAAACCATACATCCTTAACTTTCACAATATTCTACTGCTTTGTAACATTTCTCATTCTACTCCTCCCCACTCCTACTTTTTAAGCTGTCTCCTCCTCCCCCCTTCAAACCTCTCATTCTGGCGTCAGCAGCAACGTTGGCTTGGTCGCCGTCGGAGACAACACCATCATTGTTCCTCTGCATCGCCACGACGGCGCGATGACCTCACTGCACAGCTAGCCCAGAACCCCCCCCCCCCCACACACACACACACTACCCCATCCCAGCCCAGAGGTAATGGCCTCCAGATGTGGAACCAGAGGCAGGAAAACACACACATACGAACACACGCGCGCGCGCACACACACACACACACACACACACACACACACACACACACACACACACACACACACACACACACACACACAGAAGTTAACAACATGTGAAGAGTGAGTGGAGGCAGAGAGGTTATGAGCTAATAAGGACAAAGAAAGTAAGTCAAAATGAGGTGTGCGTGACGTGCATGTTCATTTCCTGAGCTTAGTGCACACACGTTTCAATTCTCCCCAAAATAACCAAAACGTAGAGCTACCCATCTGGTACTACAGACTGGCCTCTGCTGCAGACTGAGTTGTGTGTGTGTGTGTGTGTGTGTGTGTGTGTGTGTGTGTGTGTGTGTGTGTGTGTGTGTGTGTGTGTGTGAGAGAGAGAGAGAGAAAGAGAGAGAGTGTGGATGGGGAGATATAAAGCAACCCCAAACAGACATATTTCTGGCTATGGGAGTGCCATACCTTCATCTCATTCATATTTTATATCACTGAGGGAGGTCAAGCTGAGTCTCACCCACAGTCCTTCTGTCTGTCTGCACACACGGTTTAACTAAAAGCTATGAGAAATCATCTCCCAGTCTTTTTTTATATTCAGCATCCTTTTCCCCTCAATATCTTATGGCCAACTCCTGAACAATACATTCCTTGTCACCACTGAAAAACCGGTCTTAAATTTAACATAGGAAAAGTCAATGCATTCATAATTTAGGGCAGTTAGAGGTTGGTGATGGCTGAACTTAATCAGATATCACCAGCACTCCCTTGTTCTTCTAACTAAGACAGCTCTGTATCAGCCACGCAAAGCCGCTTCTAGCATCTCTTGTTTGGCTATACAGGATTTCTGATAACTTTCAAAGCTGGTGGTAAGCTCTTACGAACTTTATATTGTAGTGTTTTATTTTCAATAACTGTAGTCAAATTGATGGAAAAAGAAAGCGGTGAACAATCCAATGCTTTGCCTGGAAACAGGTGGCTACATAATGTAGATGCAAACAAAGGCTCACAATCATTATAGTTGATAATTGAATAACTCATTAACTCAGTTGCTCACACAATGAGCATTTAAGTAGCATACAAATTAGCATTTCTTGTACTTTTTAACAGCAAATTGAGCTGCCGCCATTCTCAGTGTCTGTTCAGTCTTTCAGTTAAGAATTTGCATGCATGTAAATGAATGCATATGTGTGCCTGCGTGTATTTATAAGACTTTTTTTTTATTCCATAGGGCGGCTTTTTTCATCCTTTTTTTATCCTAAGATGCATTTTAGATGAGAAGCAGATGCCTTGGCCTCCAGCCATTCACATCATCACCACCTCAGCATGTTATTTCGGCTCCCTCTTCATCGGAATGTCAGTTTTTCCCCCACTGTTTGTTTGCATGTCTCCTCTGTGTGTTTCCAAATCATATGGTATTTTCTTTTTCATGGAGAGGCGACGGATAGCTCAGGGTATTAGGCACTAAGTGTAATTGCAACTAAGAATTCTTCTGATTATCAATCTATCTGTTGAGTGTTTTATTTGAGTAAATGCTTAATAATTTAGTCGAAGAAATAATGAAACACGCTCATCACATTTTCATTTTCAAATACTTTGGTTTTTCAATGACCGATGAACAAAATCAACTTTTATTTAAAAATGCTATCAAAACAATAAATAAAAACCGAAAGACAGTATAACTGCAAAAGATGCAAAGTTGATGGTGCCTTTTTTTGTTGCATCTTGGTAAAACTAGATGTGCTGAATTCATCCAATCAGTGTTAAGAGTCTCTCTGCCGTAAGACTTCCCTGAGTGTGCAATAAATAGCAATGGAGAATGGGCCATCTGCCACACAACCACAAATACTACTCTATCTTTTCTGCTGAATCAGTGGTCAGCCTAGAGACAGGCCTAGTTCAGGGTATACAGTACTGTGTGTTGATGTTATGAGCCCTTGAGGACAACAGACATATTGGAGGAGAGATAGTAGTTGACAGCACTATCTCATTTTCCCAATTAAAACATTAACTATTGATGCACCATGCAGTCTGCTTCACGCTTCACTGCATCTTCCCTGCCTGATGCTACTATACTGTACATACATGGGTGTGGCTCCGACAGAGGGAAGCACCAATCACTCCGACCTGTCAATCAAATGGACTGTGAAAAGCTAATTAAGATTCTCAGCTTGTAGATAAGCCGCACTATAAAAAGTCATGAGGTCATCACTCAAAGCAGCTAATTGCATAGCATCCCCTAAACTGCAACATAGATAGTGCTTTAAGACGTGGGTTTCGAACCAAATAAGCACATGCTGTTGTGTGATCATATGTACCATGAACAAGGACAATGCAAACTAGATAAGCTAAATAAAAGTGGTCAACATGCACAAATGAGCCAACCCCCAAAACAGACAGAAGCTAGCGGCAGGAGAGTAGGATGCTTAGTGACATGTCTCAAGTCCCCTTAAGGCACTGTAGAAATCTAGTTCACGACTCTTCTGAACCCCATGTACATGAGCCTTTATGGTTTCCAAAGAAAAATCCAGCTAAGGCAACTAAATACTGTTAAAGTCATTAGTCAATCATTTCTGCATATAGTAGAATGAGCAACAGCTTCAGTAGAATACAACACAGTACACCCACAGAGCTTTCAATGTTGGAACAACTCCCACTCTCCTGTTCTCACCTCAGTATCACTGTCACCGGCCTACTTCTCTCCACACCAATTTATATAGCAGCTGACTGAAGCACATAAAGGTGAGCCCAAAAAATATCTGAATTTGAATAGTTTCCCTAAGGTACAACCTTTGTGTTTCCAAAGTGTTCGACTTCAACATACTCCCACTGTACTTTTGAGTTGAGGAAGGTACCCGAAATAAATGTAACAGATGTATCCCTTAGTTCTTATCCTTGAAGCTTTTTTCTCCTGTTAAAGTCCCTAAACCCCAAATAATGTACAGGTAAACGGCGCATATTCAGTCAACACAATGGAAGTGCTCCAGGCCTCTAGGGGGAGCGCAGCACTCCACCTAGAAGTGGATATATAATTTGAGGACGATTTAAAGGTATCAAAAATTAGATACCGCCCAACCGTATAGTCTGGTTTGTTTACATAGGCTATGTAAAATTCCTTTCTAAATGATTTAACGTCATCGACTCACTGTTTATCAATGAATAGTTCATAAACCTTTGTTTGACTAGTTCATTACTGAACCCGCCCATCATGCACCGCAAATTCTCAACCTGTGGGAAACACTGAATATCTTGAGAGAGTGTGTTTGATTTTGATGGGGATGATTTTGTTGAAAGACAAAAGCCAAATGTAAATACAAATATCACATCTTTACTCCATTTATTACACCCTTTTTTAACGTACTCTCTTGTGTGCTCTCTCTCTCTCTCTCTCTCTCTTGGGATCAAAAACAAGCTGTTCCACTCAGCACTCCCCCTAGAGGCCTGGGACACTTATCTTGTGTTGACTGGATATTTAGTTCTACTGCATTGCATTGCTGTCTATTGCCTTTATTTTCTTAGTAGCATGTTAGCTATTCGCAGGCTATTTACCAATGGAAAAGTGCTATGCCATTTACCCTTTAAAATGCATAAATCTCACCTTTTAGTGCCCTCTCTTCATTGGGGTTTTATGTCACGTTGTTTGAAACTCCCTTGCACTTGGACGACGTTCATTCTGGGACGCTGACTGCTAGCATTGTTTTTCATTCAGTGTTTGTCATCTTTAAGAACATCATTGTGTGATGTTACACCGGGCTGTTTTCATCACAAATTAGCCTACTTCTACTAGTCCCCTTCTATGGTAAGTACACTGGGCTTTTAGAACTGTTTGAGGATGGACTAACTGCAGCAGCAACATTGTAGCTAAGTGCCTGGGAGAAAACCTGCTAGCCTAGCAACATCAGGCTACAAACAACCAATAACGCACCTTGCTCTTAAAGCAACAGGCATCCTGTAACGCCAGATGGGTAGGCTACTGCCATAGATAGTAAGGCTACTGCTCATTCTGGTGAATGTCTGTTGTAAGAAGAGTTAAGCTTAACTCATTCATAAGCAGGATTTTCCTTAGAAAAATATCTGGTGTTTAGTAGGCTATAGGCCTACATTCAGTATAACATTGAATACAATGGAACTCTCAGATGCACTGGATGTCTGTTAATTATATAATTCAAAGGTATTTTTCTTTTTTCTTTATACATTTCTCTGTTTATATATATTATGTATTTTAAATGGGTTAAAATCGAAAGCTTTGTTTTTAAATACAGTTAGAAGGCCAGATTGATTTAAAAATATTCTGATACTTTGCATGCTTAGCACGTTCATTGACAGTCAGCAACATTTTTCAGTCTTAAAGAGCTGCCATTGTCCCACTGTTCCTAACACACTGCCAGTGTTGCCAGAGTCATCATATTATGCAAATGCTTGTTTAAAGTCTCTCTTTTTTAAATGGTTGATTTTTTACTGTTTGCTTATGAAAAGCAGGGGCATTTGTTTTCTCTAAATATATGAACACACACACATGATACACACACATATAATACACACACACACACACACACACATGCATACAAACACACTGGCAGACACACAGATAACACACGGGAAGGTGGGATATGGGGGTCTGCAGCATGGCGGACATACAGAAGATGCTCGACCTAGCCTGCAGCATCCACGTTGACTATGCTAACACACGCTACATTACACACACACACATGAACACACACACACACACACACACACACACACACACACACACACACACACACACACACACACACACACACACACACACACACACACACACACGCACACTCACACACACTGTATCTAAGGAGAGAGACAGCAGGAGGTTGAATAAGATAATGAAGGAGGAGAGTGCAGGAGGGATTTGTGAAAAAAGAAAGAAGACAATGATAGAGGGAGGGAAAATAGAGCAAGAGAGTAAAGCCATTAGAAGTGAGGTGAGAGGTTTCTAGAGAAGGTTGAGTGAAAGGAAAGAGAGACAGACAGAGGAGAGAAGAAGACGGAGCGAGGGAGGAGGAGGAGGAGTATACATGGTGTGCCAGCGTGTCTCCAGTCCTCCTCGCCAGTCATGACTGAGCAGCAGCAGCCTCACCATGACGGAGGAGCTCCCCGTCCCCATGACAACTCAGCCTGTCAGATGGAGAGGAGGGATGGAGGGATGCAGGCAAGGAGAGGAGAAGAGGAGAGATGGAAAGCAAAGATATAGAAAAGATGCACAAACCATCTACTGTACTTACTGTGCCGGGGCTGTGCCGTTCCGCTGCAAAGGTGTGTCCGACATGGCTGCAACCCGTCTGTCTTTCTTCCCCGATCTCCACTCCTTTACCCCCCCCTCCCTTCCGTGTCCTCTTGATGGAGAGAGTTGTGTTCTCCTTTCCTCCTTTTCCTTCTCTCTCTCTCTGCTTCCTTATCTTCTCCTCCTCCTGCCTTCCTGCCGGCTTTTTCGGTGTGTGTGTGTGTGTGTGTTTGTGTGTGTGTGTGTATGTTGGTCACGCCGGGATGTGTCAGAGAAGCTGCTGCAGCTCCTGCATCGCCGTGCTCTGCCTGCAGGAGGGGATGGGTGCTAGCATCTTCTCGTGTGTGTGTGTGTGTGTGTGTGTGTGTGTGTGTGTGTGTGTGTGTGTGTGTGTGTGTGTGTGTGTGTGTGTGTGTGTGTGTGTGTGTGTGTGTGTGTGTGTGTGTGTGTGTGTGTGTGTGTGTGTGTGTGTGTGTGTGTGTGAAAGAGAGAGAGAAAGATAGAGAGAGTGGTCCACTTATGTGTAAATGTGCAGGTGATGCTATCAATGCGAGAGAGAGAGAGAGAGAGAGAGAGAAACAAAGAGAGAGAGAGAGAGTGAGAAATGAGGGATTGATTTAGTTCAGGTGTGCAGAATGAGTTAAAAAGATGCCCAAGCCAGGATCCATTGTATTAAATGAAGATGAAGAGAGGGATGAGCCATAGGCAAGGTGAGGAGAGCAGGATTGCTAGCTAGAGCATGGCAAAAAGATAGCGGATAGAAAGAGAGAGAGAGAGAGCCTTAGGGGAGTTCCAGTATCATGAAAGGAGTGGCCAACCTGCTCAATCTGGCTGCTGTACCCTGAGAACAACCTCTCTCCTTTGAGACAGAGGAGGGATTCGTTTAAAGTGACACGGATAGGACACTTAAGAAAAGAAAAATCCATTGTTAAAGTAATTAGGCTCCATGTGTCTTGCGGCAATAAGAGGGATGGATGGATGGATGGATGGATGGATGGATGGGCAAGACTGAATGATACTGAGAAAGATTTACTGTAAAAAAAAGGTCAAATTCAGCACACTTATGTTGCGATGACTAACCCATATAATTAAAATTAAAACATTTTAATTTTCCTTACAATTAGGATATGACCTTGACTACAGATGATTCAACATTCACTTGTCTGCGAGAATTAGGACAAACCACCATTGGCTGACATTATCTCATCGTGGGCCTGCACTTTTGGATCCAAATCCTCCACGTCTAGACGAGTGAAGGAGCTGCATTTGTTTTCATATCAAACATGCAGGGTTTCTTTTATACAGCTGGAGTGAGACACAATTGCATAATGATTGTTGAGCATTGTTTAATACCCCTAATTTAATGACAGATAAATACCACAGGCTCACATTCAGTTTGGTTCAGAGTACAAACATGTTAAATCTGACAGTTCTCAGGTCCCTAGAAGGAGAGAGAGAGAGAGAGAGAGAGAGAGAGAGAGAGAGAGAGGAGAGAGAGGAGAGGGGGGAGAGGGGGAGAGAGAGAGAGAGAGAGAGAGAGAGAGAGAGAGAGAGAGAGATCTGAATTCTGGTTGAGTTTGTTCAAAGGAAACATGTGCTGAATGTCCTTGGTAATCTATCTTTAACAGACCAGTGTGAACCATTGGCAATCGTGAAAATGACCATATAACCACACATATTGTAATGCATATGATATGCTGTCTTGTTTCCTTATACAGCGATATGCTCCTGGCGCATGGTGACACATGTTGGCTTGGGTATGGGGATCTTAGAAGACTGCTGTTTGTGCAATTCATAATGCTTCTATCCAAGAAAAAAGGTCTATCTGACATTGAAAAAAAAATATATTAAATGCGTCAGTGTGAGCCGTTTGAAGAATCTTGAAAGCGCTGACAAAGATTGAACAGCTGTCAAGAGTTGAATCCAAGCAGAGAGTTGGCTGATGACGGTACAGTATTTGGCATGCAACCCAATTTTTTAAACTGAATTTCCCGTCTGAGAAATGTTTCCTATAGGCTCCAAACAGCACAAGAATCCAGTTGCTACTGTTCAAGTGTGTGGCACAGTGAGAACAGTTTAGTCTGCGGGGGCCTGCCTTTAGAGATTTATCCAAACAAGAAGCTCTGCAGAGGTTTTTTTATTGGGTCTATAACCTCTGGGCTGCGTACTTAGCAGCTTTGACTGCAGGTTAGAGAGAGAAAGCAAGAGCTCTTCTTCACCACTCCAACTCTCTGCCCCTTCTTAACCCTGTCTTAACCCATTATGTCTTCCTCTAAACGTTCTGGCATTCCTTTGTTTCTTTGCTGCTTTATTTTATCCCTATTCATTTGCTTCTGTTCTTTCATTTCCTCCATTTTCTCTCACTTTTTCTAATCCTTTAACTTTTTTTTACATTCCAAGACTACAATATCACACTGTAAGTTTTTTTCTTCTGTGAACAGTACAATAGTCAAACATTAGGGGTGAATAATTATGTTTTTAAACTAGGAGAAAAAATAAAACAAACCAGTTCCTCCCTTTGCTTTCCTCCATTCCTCTTTTTTTTAATCCTAGCTTCCTCCCCTCCTATTATCTCTCTTTTTCCCCCTCTGCAGAGAAATTGCTGCCCCACACACACTTTGAGCGAGTTCCTAGGACAGCCTGGGAATGTCAGGCAAGCACAACCACATAATCAAAACCATCGCGGAGGCCACACAGTATAGTAAGGGTACTTTAAATATTTATACATTCATTAGATTAATCAGACATTGTTTTTTATTTCAAAGCAAAGAAGAGACCCCCCTCCCCCCTCCCCCAAGAACCATGCAATCAGATTGAGTTCGTACAGAATGTGTAATGGGAAGAAAGAATGGAAGCAGAGACGTAGAACTGAGGTAGTAGCCTATAGAATAAAGGAGACTGAATGAAAGGCAGTATCAATTATCTGTGCATATTGTTTTGTACCAGCAGTGGAGTAGACAACATGTCACTCACAGGCTCAATAGGACAGGGTGCAGGCCACTTCTGTTTAAGTGCAATGGCTTTACACATTCCTGGGCGTCACACACTTGTAGAGACTGTATCTTCTTAACTTATCCTCTCTCTCTCTCTCTCTCTCTCTCTCTCTCTCTCTCTCTCTCTCCCCCTCTCCCTCTCCCTCTCCCTCTCTCTCCCTTCCTGACAGTTTGTGTCAAGCCCACGGTTATCATATTGTGTGGTATGCCAGTTATGCCCAGGCTGCTCCTCTTCAGCTTGAGGTGACAAACCTTAAATGGGCATCATGCATGCAACCTCCACCCACCCTCTCTCAAACACACAGGCCCCTTCACTCACACACACTCGGGTTGTGTGTTTTTGAGGGTTGTGTGTGTGTGTCTTCTTCTCTCAATAATATTGTTGAGTGTAGGCAACCTGTTTTCATACATAAACAGGGGTAAAGTGATCAAATGAATTCTTGATATTGGGAAAATGATTGACAGATGGAGATAATGCCATCACCTTGGCTGATTAAGGGTTCAGTGTTTAACTGAAGAAATGTGACAAAAACTGTTTATTCCAAGTGCATTGCAAAAGTTGTAATGTTCATGTCTGGCAAATTGGTGAACAGAAAAATGAAACGATTCACAAGTTTATCAGAGCTTAGATTATGTGTTGTGCCTAATGAAACTATAGACAGGACTAATAATGCTATCAGTATGATGATGATGGCAGTGTTGAAGTCCTTTTTAAAGAATTGAGTATGCTGCCATCTTGTGGAATTATTAAGCCACTTGAAAATATCTGACTGGTCGACTACTAGTGGGCATGTCAAAATAGATATAGGACAAGAAGTAGTGATCCTACTGAATATTTATGCAATCAATCACATACAATTGTAAACGTATGTGCTGTGATTCTTTCAAAATGATGAAACATGTCAGATGTGTTATGTTTGTTTATTTTGTCTTGTTTGATCCGGTTCCTTTTAGCTCAAAAACACTCAAATAATAATGTTAAAAAAAAACTTTGAAAATGCAGGCTGGGAGCTATAATAAACAGTCTATGGTTGGCAAGCAGCAGTGTCAAAGAGAGGTATTGGTTGGTGTCATAGACTTATATTATATCAAAAAACAAAACTGAAAAACATTAGGAAACTGTGTTTATTTGAAACTGTTTTTATGTTTTACATGTTAAATGATGCCGTACATGTATGTTTACATTGCCTGCATGATAAAGAGGGTGCAATGGGCACAGCGGTTGCACTGACAGAGGACCTCCAGTAGAGGGCAATGCTTTGTTAGATTATGTCAATGATTCTTTGAAAGCATTTAAAGAAGATCACTGCAACTTTTATCCATGGTCTCTTTAAAGCTTTTCTTCTTATTCTCCTCATGATTCGTGATGTACACACTCACTGATGTCATTACCATGTTTGTGTCGAAACTGAATCCTTTTTTTTCTTTTATTTTGTTATTATTCTTTTTTCCTTTTTATAGTGATTGAAAACTAGACCATATTTTTGGACATTTTAATAATTGTAAAATATAGACATGAAATAACCTGTTCTACAATGATATTCACAACTCCTCAGTTTTAGCTTGAAGAATACTGATTGTATGTCTGAATGCAGATACGAGTCTAGTATTGACTGTAAATACTGCAAGCCAAGGTAAGCTCTGTTACACCTATTAAATCCTTTGAACAATGTGTGTGTCTTTACAGAAATACTGCCAGGTCAAATCCTTGCACAGTCACAGATAGACAGACAGACAGACAGACAAAAACTTACACATAGGAAAATAAAAATAAACAGAGTGTGAGTTTGAAATGACGAATACGCTCCACTGGGTTTTAGTCGTTGATCCAGAAAGTCTGTCAGCTTAGATAAACCAGCGATACCACAGGAGAGACACAACTCGGATTTCTTCTTTTTGCAGCAGCAAATATTTGATATCTTCTTACAATGGGGACTACAGCAGTGTGGGTAAAATGGGTCAAACAGTTTAGAAAAGCTTAAACTTCTAACACAACATGCATTTTGCACAAGACTACACATTTGAAATTGATTCCTGTTGTCGGGTTATTCAGTCCAGACATAGACACACCAGTGCAAATGCATTGTTCCGTACAGTAACAATTAAAAGAGGACTAGAAGGCCGTCACAGTCGTGCAATGGAAGTTGATATTCATGTTAAAATGTTGTATAGTGCAAAGTGTTATTTTACAACCTTATGATTTATTGAACAAAACTCTATTCAATGAACTGTATAATTTACTTTGTATAAAAACTAAAACTTAATGCTGTTTATCTGTATATTTGTATTAAACTCAAGTCAATAGAATAAAGAAATTAGAAACAAATAGTTGAGAATTCCAATTTGTGACACAGTGGGAGTCAGCTAATGAAGAAGATTTAACACTGCCAGTTTTATTTCTGTAATAACAGTTAACACGTAGGGTTATGAAGAACATCCCCTCATGTTGGTCATAATGCATGCGAACAATATTGTGCCTTGTGTTGATTTGACTTCCATTTACATGAGATCTCACAAACGCAATTCAATAAAATATGTTGTAGTTGAACTAATGAATGCCAATGTGGGATTTCGTCATTAACAAAGCTATTTAGCACTACATCTACTAAACTTTCGACAAAGCCAACACGGAGTATCTGGCTGTGTGACCCACTTCAGTTGTGTATATACGTGCGTCTTGCCACCGCACTGGTGATAAACAATTTATCAACATCCCGGGGCAGGATATGAGTGATGATGAAGGTATGAAGACATCTCTCATGTTGGCGCAATGTTATTTAATCAAATGAATTATTAAACAGCAGAGCTCAATTATCCATTGCTGTCTCCTTGCCCCCACTGAATTTTACAACCATTTTTGTAAAATGTAAAATACTCGTAGAGTGACAACATAGCGTTGGATAAAATGATATTTGACATAAATGCTGAAATTCGATTGCCAAAATATATATTGTTTAGTTTTAAGCTTATCCAAACGGTTATAATTAAAGGAGAAGTAAGTGATTTTTTTTGGTAATATACATGTTAAATCACTCTGTATTCATACAGCTATCAGTGTGTGCAGGTCTCCCAGTCATTCAGCTTTGCAGTAATTGCCAGATAAAATCTCAAGTATCCTGCTTTTTTTTTATCCAATCAGGAGACAGAGCGCTATAAAGAGGCGGGTCTCTGTGCCCGTGAACGGTGAGTTGCTGCTCTCCATCACAATCTGTCGAGGACGGCTGGTTGTCCATGTGGAGGTGACGTAGGGACGAGGGAGGGACCGCTATCTGCAGTCACTGACAGGAAGTTAGCTAAAAAGGACCATATCACTTACTTCTCCTTTAAGTCCAGACAGTTTCTTTTATCCAAGAACCATCTCAGCTATAATCTTTGATAATATTAATTTGTCCTACCACCTTGACTGGCTTGTGCTATTAGCTATACCTTGTGCAGCATAATTTTAAATAGGCTGCACACTGCAGTACATGATGGAGGAGTGAGTCATCAGCATTAGTCCCTGCTTAACACTTTGATATCATTTTGTCAGGCGTTATCTCCTGGTGATAACGCCTAAAACAAGATAATGGTTGCGTTCTGAATCGCATACTCTTTCTTTTTTCTATTCTACATACTACATCCGACAATAAAAATAATCTAGTTAGGATGCAGTAGGCATACTATTGGGACATACTTTTCTCTGTTATTTCATCATAACATTGCGCCTTGATCTTGCCTCTTGCTTTTATATCCGTCGCATCCCCGTTTGTTTTCATATGGAGGCTTCGTCGATGTGACGTCACTTCACGTGCGCACTGGATTGTGGGTCAGAATCGCCCAAATAGGATGCACTTTTCAACACTAACAATCTTGGCCGCATGAAGTAGGACATCCGGGTACTTCTAACCATCCTAAATCTGGCCACAAGAATCGGGACATCCTAAATCTGTTTTCTACATACTATATAGTAGAAAGTATGCGATTCGGAACGCAACCAATATTTATTTAGTTTTCTTTTTCTATCTTCCAACACTCCGTTTTGTGAATCACTTTTCAGACCAGGAACAGGGCACAGGGTAACTGACTGCAGGCTTCACTACATATCTTCAAATCTACAAATTGAAATAATTTGTCTCGCGGTTCAATAGTTTTTCAAGAGGTTGCGAGTTACAGTGTCGCTTACTAAGCCTCACTCCAGAGCTCACTGGTTCAGCTTGTGGCTGCCTGGCTGGATTGATTTTTTTTTTGCCAATGTTATTCAGGCAAATGTGTTACAGAAAACTGAGCGTTGTGTGCTGCGGGGCACTGACTATGTGAAGCTGAGGTGGGCTGAGGTGAAGTGCACTGCTAAGGTTAGATTAGTCATCATCAGTGTCCAGCCGCGTTCAACATCATTTCATGTATGAGCAGTGCAAATTAAACATCACATAGGAGGGTTTTCCTTTCCCCCCCCCCACTCCATTCCATTGACTGGTCAGCCAGCTTCGGTATAGACACACACAAAGACCATGCTAGTAGCTCAGCACTGGTGTGTGTTTTTGTGTGTGTGTCTGTGTGTGTGCGTTTTTTAAAATGTGTCGGAGACAGAGGGAGATTTTATAGAGCTTTTTGTAGCAGGAAGGACAGTTGGGAAAGCCCTTTAGCATATAACTGGGAAATCCCGAGCAGTGGTTTGGAGGAGGGGGAATCATTTTGGGAGCAATCCTGTGCTCAATGGGTGGAGGGGTGGGACTGTGAGTGCAAACAGATTGGAGGCCTATTTGTGTGTGTGTGTGTGTGCGCATTGTGGAGTAAATGTTTATTTTGTAGGTTTAATCAATTTGATTTCTGTCTAGTTGTGTATGTATGCATGTGCGTGTGTCTGTCTGTGTGTGTGTGTGTGTGCATGTGCACACGCTTGTGCAAGTATGTGCGCAGCTGTGGCATGCAAAAAGAAGGCCAGGGCCCCCGAGACAAACGTGGCTGCTTACCCGCTCGGTTACCATGACGACGGGGAGATGGGAAAGGCTCTGTCGGAATAGCCATTAAAATGGAGAGTAGCACACCACTGCATGCCTTCACACAAGCATGTACACACACACACACACACACACACACACACAGTCAACCCAGCCACAATTACAGCTTTATAACACAATTAATGGCTGGCAATTCCCCTGCACAGGTGAGCGTGTGTGTGTTCGTATAACATTGGGACAATATTTAACTGATCAAATTTAAATGACAATATCTTTAATTAGATTAGATTAGATTAATACACCTACAGCTTTTCAGATGCTTACTGTCATTGATCCAGACAACCTCAAGTTCATACTAGAAAATGCATTTCCTGCTGAAAATGCGTGTGAATGCTGAAACAGCTTACGCTAAACTGGATAGCTGAGTATGAAGATTTGAAAAAGTTTATGAAGGTCATAATTGTATAAAAGGAGTTGAAAATTTGAATATATAGAGGTTTGAATAATATTTATTTATGAAATTATGAATACGTTGAAATACATGGATAAGAAACTTAAAACTGTGAAATAGTAATTGAATAGACTTGGAGCTAAACTACCTTGATGGCTTGATGGAGGGCTCATCTAAGGACGACCTATAGAATGTATATGAATCAGCTAAAGGAGTATGAAGATGTGGAAAAGTAAGAAACAGTCTTAAGTATGAACAGTAGTGAATTGTTTAACTCTTATAGGAATGATGTCGAATATTTAAAAATGTCTAGATAAAATTATAATTGAAAGACATGAAAAAAAATGATGTGTGAAATAGGCCTTCAAAGAGCAGAGTGTTTGCCCCATTTCAACTGTGCCTCTCCGAACTGTCTATTAAAGCGGAAAAAAGAAAAAAATAATCAAGAAAAAAAGTGAAATTGCCCTTTAATGGGCAGAGTGAGTCACCAAGGTGAGTGTATGTCTTATTGAGGGTCTGTGATCAGGCAGAAATCCCACCTTTTAGAGGCCTCAGAGAGGTAATTTCATCCAAAACCTCACCTCAAACCGCTGCCTCTAACTGACGGACCGTGAGTCTTACTGACAAAATTATTTTATTGTTAGAACCAGAAGAATCTGATGAAGACACAGTGTGAAGATTATGTCTGTAATGTGAAGAATATGATAACCAGAGCATTTTAAAGGTGTGGTACAGTCTGCCTTTCTCCAGAAATGTCATGTCTCAGTTGTCAAGGCGGCAGTTGGTTGGACACCATTTAGCTTGGAAGCCCAGACCTCCCATTGTGTAGGTCCGATTGCTTCAGTAGTCACATCTATGCGACCGGCAGAATATGTCCTACATTGTGATGTAAAGATTATCCACGTAGGGTTTAATTTGTGGGAGTGAGAGGCAGTTATGTGGAAGGTTTTGGTGTATTTTTACACCAGTTCTACACTGTAAAGGCCAGGACACACCAGTCCGACACGTTCCGACTACCCAAAAACTGGAGTCGCCGTTTCAGGAAGCTCCAGTCTCCCGTCGCGGCCACAAAACACACCGAGACGACTGCTTATTTTTCCGTATGCTCTGCGCTTGCGCGGGACGTAATGTCTCCACAACAGCAGGTGGCGCTAATCTGTATTGTGGCCCGAAAAAATACGAAAGCCGGAAATGATGGGACAGCTCTCTAGAGCATAAACATAGATAGAAATACGTATTTATATTTATGGACCATAAGAGCGCAGAGAGTGTCGAGCATGGTGTCGAGCAGTCAACAAGGGTTGATGCATGTGAGTACTCGCAAAACGAAACGAACAAACACATTAAAACGATGGCTAGCTGTTGTTAGCTGTTTGTGCTACCCGCCTCACTTCCGGGCTTCACTGATTCGCTAGCCCTCCACCAATCAAATTGCTCCAAAGACGGTCGGCCCAAAACAAGCCCGACCACCTCTACGTCGGCCGACGTCACGGCACACACCAAACAGATTCGTGTCCCGACCCCCTACCGACACTACGACGGCGATTATCTGGCCGGTGTGTCCTGGCCTTAACAGTTGGTTCCCCCACTCTGCCTCTGAACATTCCGTCCCATCCGGATCCCATTATACATTTAGAAAGAGGTTGAAAAAAGCTTAAAACTAAAACTATGTTTGTTCAAAGACTGTTGAAGATTTTAAAAAGTTGAATAGGAATTTAATAGCTGTAATTAATGTGAATTGTTTAAAGTTTGAATGGAGGTTGTAGCTGAAAAAATGCGGGAGGAGATTTGAAGGAGGTATGAAGGTCCAAAAAACGTACGGAAGAAGTAATAATAAAGATTTGAAGAACAATAGTGTGAATGCTCCAGCATTCACACTAATAAGTTTGTGGAACATTCAGGTCTCATGGTAACTTAGGACTTGAAGGTTAGAATCATCAACCAAAGTTTAGTGCCTTCATGCTGCCCAGTATAAGCTAACATGCACTTTGTGTTATCGTGCTGATTTACAATGATGGAATTGTGTGTTTGACAGCAGAGAACTGTTTCTGTGCAGGAATCCTTTAAGGCAGGGATTCCCAAAGTGTGGTGCGCGCACCCCTGGGGGTGCGTGAGCTGCTGCTAGGGGGTGCGCGAGATGAAAAATGTAATGGCGGTCTGATCATTACACAATCCATATTGGTCCGAGTATAAGAGGGTTTTATTTTCGCGGAAATAGGTCGTAAAAAGTCGGGTTGTGTTTTTCAAGTTGTGTTTATTTTCTTTTTTTAATCGGGTGGAACGCTGTGCTCTCGGATGCGGCCGGGGCGTTTGTGCGCTTGGAGGGTTCGAACGCTTTGTGTGGAGAGAAAAAAGAGGCACGGGACATCAACAAAGCCGATTCAAAGCCTCAAATCATTATGTTGCGAGTCAACGTATCAGAGGCAGGAATCGGCAGAGGGATCGACTGTGGCTTTTTAGCTGCGGCAGTTGCAGTGCTGAGGAGAGATGCCAACTGCGCTTTCCTTTTACGCACCAGCACTGCTGCTGTAATGTTCAGATTTCCCCACACAATAAAGACGTGTACATAAACATTTCCTTTGTAAAATTTAGAATCAAAAACTTGAATTTTAATTAATAAATAAATGGAGGCTATTCAAAATGAATCGAAGTTATCTTCTTCTACGCATATGCGCACCTAGTTTGTGGCCTCTACATTCATTCTCGCAATTTATTTAAAATTACTGGCGTTCTAATTTTATTTCCATAACCTGTGTTATGATGACGGGGTTGTTTGCTCCACGGTCATTTAAACTTGCTGCAATTGTTGCTCAACGTGACTCAAAATATTAGGCTATAATATTTTCCCCATTTTATCTGCTTTCTGCCCCTTGTTGTGATCATGATTATTTTATTATGTGTGTTCTGGTCATTTGAGCATGATTGAACATGCCAACTTTTAATATGGCTATAAAAAAGCTTGTTGCATTTTTATTTATTTTTAATGTGTGGGGGTGCGTCAACCCGCTCGGGACATAGAAGGGGGTGCGCAGCTAAAAAAGTTTGGGAACCGCTGCTTTAAGGCATGAATACATTTGTGTGTGTGTGTGTGTGTGTGTGTGTGTGTGTGTGTGTGTGTGTGTGTGTGTGTGTGTGTGTGTGTGTGTGTGTGTGTGTGTGTGTGTGTAGCCCTGGCAAGGGTAATCAGGCCGCACACGCCCCATAAAGAAAGGTTAAACTAAATGTTACAGAAAACCGCAGGGGTAAATGCTTCAATCCCAGCTGACTTGTATGTTTGCTCTGTTCATAAAAAAAGGAAAGACAGAAAAAGCTGCGGTTTGTGGGCTGGTGTTGTTTGGGAGTTTTTGTACGAGTGGTTGCTACGGATGTATGTGTATGTAAATGTGTTTCTCTCTCAGTGTCTGTGTGGGTTCAGGCCAGACCTGTGTGTTTGACCTAATAAATTCATTAAGTTGCCCAAGGCCACAGCTACACAAATAGGGTTTCATAACACTGCTGCTTTGCTGCCTGTCTAATCCCTTTTCTTCATAAATGTCTGGATCCCCCCTGCCTTCCTTTCTTGTTTTCTTTCATCCTCTTTTCTTCTCTTCTGAGATTGTCTTTCCTTAAATTAGGCCGCAGCTCCCACTCCCTCTCTCTCTGGATGTCATACATTCTCACTGGCAAGAAAAACAATGTCTTTGTTTTTCTGCCTCCCATTATTAAACACAATCTCTTATTCTAAGCCTTAATATTGTATATCCATTGTTACTTATTGTTACACCTTTTTCACCAGTATGTGTCCAATTATATAAGACCGCAAAATGCTTTCATGTCAATTGTCTGCATTGGAAAACAAAAGCATGTCTCACCAAAAGCTCATTAAATAAGCTGCGCTCCTCTTCACCATCAGGACAACCCCCCCCCAAATCATTATGAGTTAATTTATCATTGTCTTGAAGAACACTGCACTGTACTGGCCTTATGTATTGCAGATGTATAATGCAGTTAAGTATGAATGGCCTACATGTGCAGGCATCATCTAATGCCATTGTCACTATATTACACTATTGATAGGGCATGATGGAGTAGAAAGAGGTTGCGTCATCAGTCAGTTGTCTGTACATTTCCATATAAGTAAGTGTCATGTTCAAATAAAGCAGTATCTTTTTTGATTTCGTCCATATATTTCAGTCTCAGTTGCCTCCTGTCTTTTCAGTAGAACAGAAAGTTTCCCGTAAAGTAAGGTTTATAATAGTGTCTTAACACTATCATTTCAAGAACAGCTGTCTATGGTTGTTATGGGAAAAGTGGCCGAACAACAAGGCTGTAATTACCGTATCGTACAGCAAGCAAACATATTCAAGAATTCGCCGGAACAAACGGATTTTGTGTAGAGAAAAATGTGGCCGAACTTAATGAGCTTGAGCTGCAGGTTTATTTGTTTTATGATGTAATGTCACATTTTGGGAACTAGCCCTAAATAAAAAGGATATTTTTTTATTTATTTAAAAAGAAGATAAGTGTCAGATCAGTTTGTGTTAAAATCACTCCAATGAAGTCTGACACAAAAAAAGGGACAATGTCACAGTGAAATGGCAACATTGCAGATGCCACATGCGCGCTGTGGGCGGTCGGGCCGAGTCATGCCAGTTTATGAATAAGACTGTGTGAACGCTCGGAGGATGCTGAACAAAGCAGAGAAGGCAGTGGGATGTCACATTTATCTTCAAGCACAATCACATTCACAATACAAGGAGACTGCTTTCAGACTGCAGCCCCCCCTGTGGTGACTGGCAACTCTATTTTTGATTGGCAGGAGGGGAGCATCTAGATATGTCGCCACGGCTACCGGGTTCACCTCCAATCATAGCAAGGAGGACCTTTTACAGGTTGTAATCAAATCAACCATCAAAAATGACAGCCATGTAGAATTATGCAAAGGCAAATAAAACCCTTATTAGACCAATCAAATCTTATACATTTTGCAAGGTTTAATATTGTTTTTAACAATATTAATAACACATAATAACACATTATTTATCTTGCTGCAATGTTTAATCTATCTATCTATCTATCTATCTATCTATCTATCTATCTATCTATCTATCTATCTATCTATCTATCTATCTATCTATCTATCTATCTATCTATCTATCTATCTATCTATCTATCTATCTATCTATCTATCTATCTATCTATCTATCTAACTAACTAACTATCTATCTATCTATCAACTTGTGATCCTGAACCCAAGTCCAATTTCTACCAAACTATGCGCCGAAACCAGTTTCAGCATCTTTTTGAATATACTGTATGCCTTGCAAATGGTTGAATGAATCAATTAAATATTCAAGTTGTTCACTGGGTTTTGCGAGAGACGCTGAGGCACAACGCTGTCCATTGTTTTGCTGATGGGTTTTTCTATCATGTCTTTCCAGCCTATACTTGAGCAGATGTAGCCCTTTCTCTTCACCGGTGTACAGTCCTCACGAGTCATTTGAACTTGCATCAACAGAACGGCGATTTCAAGCCGTGCATATTATTATGTTACACGTATTTCACATTGTGGCAATGCAATCACTCAATGTAGTGTTGACATTTATAATGCCAGCAGCGTCCGCTTCAAAGTGTGTGCATGATTTAAAACAAATGATTTACTGCCCCAATCAAACACGATTGGTCATAACAGTTCGCTGCATTTATGATGACAACATTTGTGTTATAGGGAGACACCGGTGACCTTTGTGGGTTGGATCAGTGTCAGGGCCCAATGTTAATATAGGATGAAAAGATTTATGCTATTCTGACCATTTTTGTTCCATTCTCTTGTCTTATAATAATGCACAGGACGGGTGGCCATTTTCATTTTTTGCATCACATTTGCGCTCGGCTGCGGGTTTTTTTCTTCCGGCCTGTGAGACCGTGTTAGGGGAGGAGAGGTGACAAACCGCGAGGGGAAGAGGAAGGGAAGAAAAGGTTGTCGACGTTTAAAGAGGGAGGAAAGGAGGAAACAAAGGATTGCACGCTGTATTATTTAGTTCCTGCAGATGTAAGGCTACATTATTTATCCTCATAGGGCAGCACATTTTCTTCTCCGGACAGATTCAAATTTATCTCTTGTTTTTTTTGCGATTGTCCTGTGTGGGTCTTCTTGCCCATTGCGTGCACTCAAGATGCACAATTTAATTAAACCAAGTCCACAAAACATAAAGTATTTGGGTATTTGGGCTATATTCACATTCTTGTTTTTCCTCTTTTTGACACTTCAGTGCCCTGAGCAAACTCCATTACTAATGTGTTCTCTTCTCTGTGTCTCAAGAGTGTGTGTGTGCGCGTGTGCGCATGTGTGTGTGTGTGTGTGTGTGTGTGTGTGTGGGTTGAGTCACCGTGCTTCCATCAGCTCTCGGCTGTCTCAGTCTCTTAATGGAGATGAATGTTGCCTCCTCCACCTTACAACGCTGATTTAATCACACAAATAAGCAGCCCAACTCACTTTTAAATGTGTGTGTACACAGTTTGTGTGTGTGTGTGTGTGTGTGTGTGTGTGTGTGTGTGTGTGTGTGTGTGTGTGTGTGTGTGTGTGTGTGTGTGTGTGTGTGTGTGTGCGCGCATGTGATCCTCGTCATTTAGGTCAGACCGCAAGGTACAGAGTTTCTGTGACAGCACCCTGAAGCCTGAGTATGAAATTGCACAAGTGTGTGACAGTTTGTGTACTTATACCATATTTGTGTCTGACAAAAGGTGTGTGTAGTTGTGTATCCTTAAAGGACAGTTTCCTCACAAGGAAACCTATTTTTAGATCCTACTGCAGGTTTTGTTTCACATACGAGATTAGAACTATGATGAACTTGCCTCAGGGTTAGGAGCAGGATGTGAGTTTATTAAAAAAGAGAAGGTTACTGCAGGTTTGGGATTTGTTTGTTTTTTAAATGAAGATATAAATGATTGAGTGCCGTAATGGCGCTTTACAGTTAAAGGGAAGTGCATTCTGGCAAAAGAAGTTCCTCAATAAAGTTTTTTGTTTGTGTGTGTCAATTAGCGTCTCTCTGTCACTCAATGTGTGTGTAGCTTAGTCGGCATTGCCATGGCAACTATCTAATTAAAACTCCTCTCATCCATAACATCCTAACCCCACCATTCATTCATGCTTCCCAGGCTTCTCAGAGAACATCTGTTCCCATTCAGTGCTAATTGTTTCACTTCAAGAAGTGACGCCTGTTCCTCTCCACTGCTCAGAAACATTGGTGTCAGTGGGGTTCACATCTGCAGTAAGAACACAGCATTGAGTGGACTTTTTCAGTATTTCGGGAGTAAACTTTTACTTTTAATATTAAAGATTAAAATTACTTTACGTTTGTGAGGGGGTTGGAAGGTACACAAAGTTCATACTTCAGTCATTCAGGAAAGCATATACAGTAGGCATCTGTTTGCATCAATGGCTTTGATACTTGAGCATCCATATTTAGAAGAATCTGAAATCTGGGCCAGTCCATTTTGTCAAGCTGTGCAGACGCTCAACCATGAAGGCGTCTTGGAGGCTCCTGTTTTCTGTTTCTTTTCAGTGTTTTTTCTTCTTCTTCTTCTTCTTCTTCTAAATTTGCAAGTAAAAGCATTTGGCATCAGCACTTAAAGCTGACATTCATTGTGCAAAATGGGCCTTTCTTTTATGTCTTTTTTTAAAGGAAAGTGGAAGTTCCTGTCGCACTTTTGTTAAGCAATTAACAGCCAACAACACAAAAGGTGCTACAATATAGACTGGATATCAAATACGTCACACAGTTGGATGTAGTTCATGGGCAAAAACCCGGACGGTTAAAAGGACAAATTTCATAGTGTTCTGCCTCCATACTCTAACATCGTTGAAAAGTTAAATGCACGAGAACCCAGCAAACTTTTTGTGTGATTCCACTTGTTTTTTGTGTTGCAGGAAATGAGTGCAATTTGCAAATTGTGTCTGTCTTGTAATGGATATAGCGGTATAGACAGAGGTACTAGGGAGACGCTGAGAAAAATGGCAACGTATCTTAATTTCCGGAACATGGAGGAAAGAAACTGACAAATGAAGACAGAAAAACACAGGGCAACAACAACAACAACAACAACAACAACAGAGAGCATTCTCCGGCTGTGTGTTCACGATCAAACGCATAAACACAGAATGAAGCAAGCAAGGAAAAGACAGACAAATATACCAACGGAATGGCTGAGATGATTTATGATGCTGATGCAGATGAAAAGCTCTGGCTCCCTGCACAGGGCTTTTGTCTTGCCTCACTAATCCCCCCTTTTGCACCCCCTTTCCCTTCTCTTCCTTAAGCCCCTCATCCAGCCCCAAACGTAAACCAAGTCTGGGGTTTTTCCCCCCCAATCAACCCCCTCTTACTTTCAACACACATATCCCCACTTCTTCTTCTTCTTCTTCTTCTTCTTCTTCTTCTTCTTCTTCTTCTTCTTCTTCTTCTTCTTCTTCTTCTTCTTCTTCTTCTATGCTTTTAAATATGCACCTGATTCTGCCCTGGTATTCTCTCTATTTGACCTCCTTCCTCTGCGATTTGTTCACAGCCCATTTCAAACATCAGCCTTCTGCCCTATTGCCCCGAATTGCACATATGTCCTGCCCTCTGCACCAGCCGTGACCCCCTCAATCCCCCCCCCCCCCCCCCCCCCCTCCTCTCCACTATCTCTCCTTGATCCCGGTAAAGCCTCCTGACAGTATTAGTGTCGGTTCACACAGCGATACTACGCCTCGTATTAAGCCTTACAGCCGAGATGTGTGTGTGGGTACAGCAATTGGAGGCTGTGACAGAGTAGGTCAACACCAGCATCTGTCCAGCAAGGCCAATTTATAGGGAGGGGGGGGGGGGTTCTGCCTTTTTACCATTAGACATGCTACTTTTTTCAGCCTTTATGATATGCTAAGCTAACCTGGGTACAGCTTCATATGGGACATACAGGAGGGTAGTATCAGTCTTCCCATCCACAAAAAGAGCAAATTCGCCAAATCGTTGAAGCATTTCCTTATTTTCCAAACCAACACCACTTTCTTCATAATTCCTCCATTTCTTGCTTACTTCTTCATGCCCCATCTTTCTTTACTTTCAATCATCCTGTTCTTGTTCCTCCTTTTACATGTACATTTAGCAAACACTTTTATCCAAAGCCACTTGCAACTGGAGGTATGTTTCAATTAGCATCAAGGGTCTTGCCTAAGGACCCTCACTAGTCCTGAATTGGAATGGGATTCTGGTTTCCCATGTCAAAGTCAGTGGTGTTACCCCTACTGATCTATCCTGCTGCCTTGATCTTGCGTCAAACTTCTATCTCATTCCAGTCTCCTATTGGCTCTCTTTTATTCAAGGTACAGTCACATGTCTTCATAGATTATACCTCAAACATGATGTTCTTTCCTTCTCCACACCACCAACACTGTCTTCCTCTATATTGTCATTTAAACCCTTTTTCCTCTTCCTCTTATGTATCCCTTCTGACGTCCTAGCTCTTCCCTGCCACATTCTATAGCTCCCCTCTCCTTTACATCCCTCTCTTTTGTCACGGCCCGTCCCTCCACTGAATGTGTGCTTTTCTCTTCAAGGAGCTGAGCGTTCCCACCCTGGCATCAGTTTGTTGGTTGCCACGACAACCCCCCGAGCCAAGTTATTTATAGCATCCCATCAGCAGGACTCCCACACCACACAGTCTGTGTGTGGACGGGGTTTGAATTTTTTTTTTATAGACATTTTAATTATTCAAATCTCAGTTGGGGCGACATGAGAAATCACATTGCATACTGATATGAATGGTTTAATACACATGGATGTGTTTGAGTTATTTTACATTGCAGGCACATTCAACTTTCTATTAGATATTCTGGTGCATTTAAATCAGTGTTGTAGGTCAGGGCCCCCCTAAACCACACCCCCACTCCAATCAACCAACCCACCCCATTTCCCTTACAACACTCCCCCCTTAACTCCAACTCCCCCAATATAGAAAACATCAATGCCACCCTAAACATATACGATACCTTAGCACAGTTAAGAACAAGAACACCGAATAACATCCTTGAGCATCGAGTTTGACCTCCCCCCCTGACCCCGCTCCTAGGGTGGGGGTCGGGTGGACCGGTGTTGGTGGTTGGGGAAGGGCCGATCCCCTCTCGTGACACGCCCTCTGCCCTTCGGCCAAGTCCTAAGACTTCCCGCGCCCCCCCTGAACCCCTTCCCGTGTTAAGCCCCCGACCACAAACCCCCCGCCTACAACAAGAAACCCCCCCAAGAACACCCATGCCCCGGTGATTCCCCATAGCTGTCCTTCCTCCGCTTTCCTCCCTTCCCTCTTCCCCCCCCTTCCTTCGCCCGTCCCGCACCCCCCCAGGTCTGGGGTGAGCGGGGAGGCGATTTGAACAGGAAACGGCGGCACCCCTCCCCTCGCCTTCCTTCCCGCCCCCCCAGCCAAACCATTCGAAGCGGGTGAAGGGCTCGTGTGGTGAACCTTTGTTGGAACCCCAACTCCGGCGCCTTCCGCCCTGCCGCCGCTGCAAACCTCCCGGTTGTCGTGGTTGTGGGAGTTAATGTTGCTCTTAGGCTTCTACCATTTAGAGCCCCACCATAAAGAAACACCCCCGAAGGGCCAAATCCAAATAGCAGACCAGCCCCACCCATGGGTGCAATGCCAGGTGGAGGCTGTTTTGTTGATCTGACTTGTGGCATGTTTTACCTTGCCTCCAGTCCTGATCCTTTTTGCCACCAGACGAGGTCTTGCAAGTTTCTTCGAGACACCCCGGCTCGTATTTCCCTATGCGGAATCCAGGGGGCAGACTACACCCCAGAAGTCCCTCCTCCCTTCTTTTGTTTGCATAATCTTCAGTTCCTCTTCCTCCACCACTCCTCCTTGGAGAAGGACTTACTCGGGATAGCACTCCCTCTCTGTCCACTGCTTGACCTGAGTCGCTTGATAGGGGATTCGACATCTCTCCAATGAAAACACCCTCTGGCCACAAAGTATCAGGGGGTGTCCGGTAAAGGCGCCCTTAGTGCATCTGCGTTGGCATTATCCTTACCGCTCTGTAGACAAAGTGACGAGGCTGACAGGTGACGCCCACGCTTATCCTGGCTGAGCTAGTGGTGGGATGCATCGGATTTCACTGAACAGGCTCATTAGTGGTTTATGGTCTGTATAAATGTGAATCCACCATAAATGTACTGATAACCAACCAAACACAAACCCTCTTTCCAAAACCCCTTCTCGTCTCTACAATGTTTCTACTCCATTACTTGAGCCCCATTATAAGGGTATTCCTTTAAGTGAAAACAGTAGAGGGTCTTTTACTTTTTGAATGTCCTCTTGCTCATCCCCACTCCACCTTGCAATGCAGTTGTACAGTGGAGACAGCACCTTTGAGAGGTCACTGAACTTGCCATAATAATTACCATGCCTAAAGGACCTAGTTCAGCAACGTTCTTAGGGCTGGGCCTCTTTGATACTCTCACTTTGTCTTCTACAGAGCCCCTCAGCTTGATTTTGTGTCCCAAATAAGTCCCTCAGAATGAACATTTGCTGCCTTTAACAGCCCTCACCAAAATCTCTTCAGCACCTCTCTAAGTTAGCATGCTCCTCTTGGCCCCTGTGATCAAGATATCACAAGTACACCTACATGTGAATCCCCTGCAGTACAGTGCATTGTTCTCTGAAAATGGCCTCCCCTCCAAACCAAGCGATTGTATTTAAATAACCCTTTGTGAGTGTTGATAGTGACATACTCTTTTGATCCTCGTCAAGGAGCTGCTGTAAGCCTGGCTCATGTCCAGCTTTGTGAAAGTTTACCCCCTGCCAGAGTTGCAAACAGTCATCCACCCGTCAATGGGTACCGTCCAGCTTAGAGACTTGATTTACTGTGAGCTTATAGTCCCCCATATCCTAGCCTTTTGTCCTGCTTCAAAACTAAAATGGGCCCCCACCTGAAAATTGGAGGGCTCATGATACCCAGCTTCTGTAAGCGTTCAAGCTCCTCCTCCACTTTGCCTTTCATGGCATAGCACCGATCTGGGCTGAAAACGTGCGTGGCCTCAGGGTCAACAGAGTCTCACTTCTACGCCTTTAATGCCCAGCTCATCCCTGAACCGTCCTTACCCTCAGAACATCCCTGTTGTGTGTGCATACTTAACTTCACCAGTTCAGTCGGATCTTACAATACCCAAAGACTGGGCCCTCTGCCTTACATCACCAGCCTGGCTTGCCTTCTGTCCCTCGGCTAAATGTCCACAGATAGCACCCCTAAATGTGGTATAGGCTGTCCCTATAAGTCCTGAGTTTGAGCTTTGCACTGAGGGGAGGTAGTTGACCCCATGTCCTCCTGTAGGTCTCCTCGCTGATGACAGCTGTGCACCTAATCAATCTCAAACTGATGTCTTGCCTCTACCGTGATGTGGCATAATAGGGTTCAGCGTTCCTCATCTGCTCCACTCCAAACAGTTATAGGAACACCAGCTTCCTCGTTTCTCCGTAAGGTGTGTGTGTCTGCCTGAGGATTTAGTTTTTTTCCTGTCCTCTTGAGCTCCTGCACTTTAGCTAAATGTCCCTTTTGTTACATGCATGCAAACAGCATCTTTGAATTTGCAGTCATTTGCATAGTGTGCCCCTCCACACCGAAAACATTCCACCCGCTTGCGTTTTATCAGTCTCTCCTGACTTGGTGCACCCCACTACCTGCTGCACCCGTTCCCTTTTGGATATCTCTTGCATTATTAGTCCTTTCCGCCATGGGAAATCTCTAGGGCTTTCTTAAAAATAATGGAGGGGTTCCCCAGCACGGCGTGTATAGCATCATTATTTATCCCCCAATCGTCAGGAGCATATTCAAAACTGCCAAGTCACAATGCTCAGAGCTGCCTAACTCGGCTACAAAGTTGGCAACAGCGACCTTGCTTCCGGAAACAGTGTGAAACTTAAATCGCTGCTATCACAGAGGTTTGGATTGTGGTGGTTCCCCACGACAGAAATTCAATAGACTCCCTGTTTCGGGTGGCCAATTCCTTATCAGCTTTAAGTCCTTCTCCCGCACTAAGAGAATAGAGCGCTTTTAGCCTCATCTGTAATCCCATTAGCAAGGAAAAATGTCCCAACCTTTCTCATACTCCGCATCTTGTTTCCTCCACAAATTCACTGATAGTCCCGAATAAGCCATTTGACTAGTCCTGTCGTCACTGCTCATGAGACAGGTCTAGTTAGCCTCGAAGTAACAAAAAAATCAAAAATACCTTCTCGTGAAAAATATGTGGTAACTTCTGCCCAATAAGGGGGGGGGTTGTAAATGAAGAATACTGGAGGCGTAGTGATCGTTAATGACTTTATAGGTATGGCACATCTAGGCATACATCACTGGTCATATCAGGAAGTCAACCAACCGCTACGGAAGCCGAGGAGCTTATATTCATTCTGGGTGCATTAGTTACAACAGATGCAAACTTTTTCTTGGAGGTATTTAGCGGCTATCGATAGCTAGCTTAGCTCCAGTGACGGCCCAGCGGCAGCATTTCCAAAGTCATGTTCTCTTAAAAGACCCAACACATCTTGAAGGTAGTTTTAGAACATTAGTGAGATAGCTAAGACGATGCAAAATGTCAATAAGTCAGCTTCGGAGTTAGCGGGAAGCAGTTTTTTCGTTTTGTTTTGTTACCAGGAGGAACATTTCTCCTCTTTCGGAAGAGGCTAATTCACCTAGCTGACCCGGACTAGTCTATCCACTGAACAGAAAGGGACCAAATTTAGCTCCTTTCATATTATAATCAATCGCATTACTCATTTTCTGAAAAAGTAGCGCAACCTAATTCCTTTGACGTGTTTCTAAATAATGTGTTACCACCGACACTGTTTATGAAATATACCACTTTCTAAATAGATATTCAATAAGTAATATGTAATATGTTATTTGTCAGATAACCGTTATGAACTTGGCATGTTGTGGCTCAATTTTTAGGGGTTGAATAAAACTTTATGTTTATTATAACCTGGTTAAATATTCTTTGACCAGGTTAACCCAACAAGGTGCAACGATTTTTGGGACAGTTTTGACCCTATCAATCTTATCCATATTGGATCAAAGTCAGTCAGTTTTCACTACTTACAAACTCTCCATCTTGCTTGTAAACGTATGTGTTGTATTTATTTCTTAACACATAATACTAAAACTGCTTTGTTGTAAAGATGAACATGATGTTGAGTGCGCTGGAACTCCAGACAGGTTAGGATTCCCTTTGCAACTTATTTACGTTATGTTACAATTAATCACAGGATGAAAGTGGATCTGAGGAGATTTCCTTGAAAGTAAGCTATTTTGTTTATTGTCATTTCTGTCAGGGTTATAGCTTACATTGTTAAATCAAATTGAGTTTGGCATCCGTAAGGTGATACTCTAAATGTACTTTACTGCCAGTAGTGACAAGGAAAGAGAGAATCTCTGGGCAGCACTGGAAACAGACAGTAGTGCATTCTCAACATCTCCATTGTCTGGTCTTTGAGCTGTGTGTGTGTGTGTGTGTGTGTGTGTGTGTGTGTGTGTGTGTGTGTGTGTGTGTGTGTGTGTGTGTGTGTGTGTGTGTGTGTGTGTGTGTGTGTGTGTGTGTGTGTGTGTGTGTGTGTGTGTGTGTGTGTGCGCGTGTGTGAGAGTGTAAGTCTCTCCAGCAACACTGATCACAGCCAAGGCCGGTAACACTGATCACAGCCAAGGCCGGTGCTTCACGGCCAGCCTGTTACGTTGCCATGGTGACGAGTCCACCACTTAGGAGCCGCCGAGAAACCAAACACCCTCCGATCAATAAGCTTCTTGAATAATGGGGGCTGTAGACACACACACACACACACACACACACACACACACACACACACAAAACAGAGACAGACACACACACACACACACACACACACACACACACACACACACACACACACACACACACACACACACACACACACACACACACACAGCAGGCTCAGCGCAATCCTGATGATCCATTAATAAGTAGATAGTTGTACAAATGTGGCCACTTGTTCTGAGATAGTACAGTGAGGAGAAAGAGTGTGCAAGAGTCCTTTGAAACCCACTGAGACACTTAACCGAGTGCCAGATAGGGGAACCATGACAGTTGGCAAACTGCTGAAGAGTGAGATCTGGAGTGTGACTATCACTGCTCTCTCAAATGTCATGAAATGAGCAGGGAATACAGGAATACAGAACTGTGGACATTAATAGGCTATTAAAGAGATTACTGTTTCTCTGCCATTGACAGGTTCATTTGGCAGTGGTACGAACAACAACTGGCATGTCACAAGAAATAAATAAGTTAATTGATATATTTTTTATTAAATATGCTTGATGGTTCAACACTACCTGTTGCCATATTGTTTATTGAAAGACATGGTTGTGATTTCTATAGCACTTTGAAGGGAAACATAACAAATTCATTTCAACACTTTGTCTGTTCACGTAAAGGAATGTGTGATTCAGAGTTTGTGTGCAGACAAATATTTCAATGCTGCTGCTTTCCAACAGCCTTAATATCCAGGTAGTGTAATTACCCACCACTCTCACAGCAGTTCTTTCTAATTGTACCTTTCTTCATATCCTTATTATCACTGCAACGTTTCACTCTATGTTGTCCTTTGCAAGATATGAAGAATGTTTTTCTCACTTATTCCTTCTTATTAACTACTAGTAATATTGCCTTTGTCTGGTAAATGGGTCTAGTCCTGTAACCAACCCTTCTAAACTTTAGATGACCCTTATACTTATTTTACTTTAGACTCCATAATTGATTTACTCATACCAATATAACTGCTTATTAATAAAACACAATCTTGTTTTGTGTGTGTGCGCCCCTCCAATTGTCTTCTTACCAACATGCTTGATTACTCTCTTTATTATCATAGTGGTGAAACTCTACACTTTACAGCTGAGTCTGTGTGTGCAGCTTCTTTGGCAGATGGAGAGAAGGGCAGGAGGCATGCAGTGTATGAGATGACAGGCGTACACACTGTGTGATGTAGTGAAAGATGATATGCCTCTCTGTGACTAAATGTGTGTGTGTGTGTGTGTGTGTGTGTGTGTGTGTGTGTGTGTGTGTGTGTGTGTGTGTGTGTGTGTGTGCGCGCGTGTGTGTGCGTGCGTGGGTGTGTGTGTGTGTGGGTGTGTGTGTCATCCCCCAGGGCAAAAATACATACGGATCTACAACAGGGGCCTGATAATAAAAAGACCCCTGCATGCACTGCCGAGTTTTATCATTGACTCATTTTGTTTTGCCTGGGTCAGACAGGGCAAATTAGGTCAAAGGAAAAATTATAATATGAAATAATGTAGATAGTGGACATTTCAGTAAATGTTGATAATATGCTCCCAAAGCCGGTGAGGGTGGCTTCACAGATTCAAGTACAATTTGCGAGGAGGAGGGAACCAGAATTCATCAGTTGGCGCTGTTACTCTCAGCCTACAGTCTACTCCGAGGGTCTGACGAGTTGAGATGTATCCGACATGTACTTCTGAGTGCCCCAATTGTTTCGGAGAGGTTCGTGTACTTGTGGCTCAGCTGACTCTCCTCTGACCCTTCTCATATCAACAAGCCTTTTCTTTTAACCCGCACAAGACTCCAGCTGTCCGGATGAGTTTTCTCACGTCTGTGTTTTCAGCTCAAGGCCCCGTGGAGCGGAAGAATACACAGGAAGCCAGCTGTTTCTGAGATGCTGGAACCTGTCCCGCTTGGCACAACAGATCTTTTCTTGCTTGAAAAATGTCTTATTTATTTCACATTTATTTTCAAAGAACCTCCCCGATAGCAGCTGAGACCTTTTTGACGTTGATTTCCCTCGAGTTCTTCAGTATCTTAACTGCTATTTGGGCGATTTTGGAGGATTGAAAACAGCACCAACGTTTCAGTATTTAGCTTTTTATGTCACTGTATTTGTCTATCAAGAAAGCGGATGCGGCCTGTAAATCAACTGAGAGAGCAATCAAAATATTTATAAACATAAACAACTTAATGAATCCCCTTTCCCACGGCAGACATTCCAGTGGGAGAAACCTTGGGAACCAGATATTTCCAAAATACTCCTTGTTTTGTAGGCTTTGGTGAGACTCAGTAAGACATCAAAAGAGTGAATTTGGTTCAATACTGCTTCCTCTAAAAATTATGTGAAAAACTATGGTAAAGAGATTTCTTACATTATTAAAACCAACTGAAGTGAAGTGATCTCATTTATGTTGTAGTAGCCAGGAGTCTCTTTCATTCACTGACTATTCATTTAACAAGTCGGCACATATAGTACACTACTTTAGGCAGATCCGTGCGTGACATGATGCATACAAATCTCCATGTACTATATGTTTTATGAGAAGAGGCATCTGAACTGTGATTCTGCAGTAAAAAGGACACGCGATGCTATATTCTTTGAACCGCTTATTGGTTTTGCATGATGCTGCTGCCGGTTAGTGGATTTAAGTACTACAAGACTACAATACAATTGTGTTTTAAAACTAGTTGTACTTATTTCCATGTCATGCTACTCCTAAGTAGTGACATATTTTTGACATATCAGTTACAAGTTTGGAGATATCATTTTCCATATCAAACAACTAAACTACTCACAGTATAAGTTGCATTGTAATTATATATTGCTGCAACCCCAAACCAACCACAACAGTACAATGCATCAATAACACTATTCATTTGATATAGTGTATGGAAAAACAGCACCCACAGTGGTTGTTTTCTGAGCATTGAAAACTTAACTCATTTTTGTGTAAATTCATTCTTTTCATTTTATTTGAGTAAAATTTAAATGGTAAATGCACTTGTTCTGAGGTGATTTTATACGGTAGTATTGCTATACTTACATTAAAATCTGTCCGTCCTGTTCACTCTCTTTTGAGTCTGTTCAGGTAGACTGCATATTGGATTGGGTCCAATTATCCTCAGTGCTCCTATCCTGATCCCATCTGACAGGCTCACCTTTTTTTTTTTTAGAAATTAATTTATGCGTGTTAGATTTTTCACGGGCCAGTAAAATGTAATGAAAAGTAAACGTTCTCTCTCTTGTCTAGCATCGTCCTCTGTCACACTCACGGAAATATTGCAAGAGCAAGCCACAGCAGCACTGCTCTATTCAGTACATTCACTGTCTTCTGCTGTCAGCAACTTGACAGATGCCTTGCTCAATAACTTGGCAGTTATGAAGGGTTTGCCACTGCTTCCCCGTCCCCTGCCAATTCTCTGAGATAATCAGTGAATTTTACACCACCCCTTGGCTACTACTGCCCCCGTTAAGATCCAGCACAACACCCCTTAACTTAGTATCAAATTCCTCCACCACATCTTCTGCACCATTGTTAATTATAACTTGTGCTGACTGCGCACATGCTTGATTTTACAGTTCTATCCGTTTTTCCTGCACAGTTTAGTTAATGTGACTGAAGGCCACAGATGAGAGACGAGGGGTTGGAGAAGGGAAAGAGAAGTGGGCCGAAAAAGCAGAGGATTGGAAGAGGGGGAAGCAGGAGCGCCAGAAGTGTAATGTAGCGTGCTCCCTGAATCTAGATCACTGAGCACACTAGTGTTTCTTTAGTAATTTTTTCCTTGTCGCAGAGATGGGCAGCCCGGGTTCACTTGGATGTGTGAATGTCCTGGATTTTGGCAGCAGTGCACTCAGTCCTCCTCCTAATGCTACAACTAGCCGGATTTAGACTTTCTTCAGAGACAAGAAATATTATGCAATAAGAGAGAGCAACAGTGGGATGAAGAAAATGGGGGGTGGAGGCGACACTTGGCTGGTTTCACTTGGAGTGGGCCTTAAATCCTTGAGTGTGTGAGGCCAGACTATGTGGTTCAATGATCCAAATGCATCTTAGTCTGTTTAAAATGTATTGTGGGTTGATTGTTTAGCACATTATGTGATGCCATTTTATACATATCCGATACTTATAGGCTAAGTTATAACTGTATTGATTCTTCTTGGAATAGATTCAATAAGGTGTCGTAAACATTCCCTAAAAGATTTTGGTCCATATTGACATGATAGCATCACACAGTTGATGAAGATTTTTAAGCTGCACATCCATGATGCATGTCTACTATTCCAACATATCCCAAAGGGACTATATTGGGTTGCGATCTGGTGAGTGTTGAGGCCATTTGAGTTCAGTGAACTCTTTGTTCTTGGCAATTTTACACAACTGCAATTTTGGACTTTATGTGTGATGTGTAAATCTAATTATTCAGAATGTAGTGCTGCACCATCGTCGTGAAAACACGATAGAAAACATATTTTGCAAATACAATGTCAAACATTCACTGACCTATACTGACATTATTCTGTAATTGTTTTTATGTTGTATGTTATAAGCTATTTGAAGGAGTGCACCTCAGTGAATAGCCTATGCATGTGAACCCTCTCTGGGACCAACATATGAGTTCCTGTATAGGACCATAGGGTGGCTGGCTGGCTGGAGAAAACATGAAGGGCTAGACGTGCTTGTAACACAAGGTCCCTACACAGTACGCTCCACTGGCCCCGAGTAGCCTATACGCATCTTGTCCCCGCCCCCCCGACGAAGCACAGCATCCATGCTCACGCGCTCGCTCGCACGCTGCGTGATCCCCATGACAAACCGAGAGCGGCGGCTCCGCCACACCGATGGAGTAGTAGTAGTAGTGGGAGTGCTCACGGCTTCCGTTCGCCCTTTTTCCTCCACATTTTTTCTTTTAATGGATTCGCCTTTTCTCTGGAATATTGCTCCTTCATCCCATCGCGGTAAGTGTGTGTGTGTGTGTGTGTGTGTGTGTGTGTTTGCCGTGGGGGGAGAAATCAGGCTGTGCCAGCAGCTATTGTCTTTTTGCTGAGGCAAGTTCGGACCCGAATCAAGTCGCAATACGCTTCAGTCTGGTCCGACAATTAACGAATCAAAGCCGGGGAATGTAAACGGGTGCGTGATCCAGTGAGGAACGTGGTTGTAGAATAGTGTTTTAATGACCGTGCACAAATCGATATCGGTATTTCAGACAAGAAGACACCTGTCTCTCTAGCCTACTAGCAACAGTGACCACCCTCCAGCGCTTTATTCACGCCCCTACTTCACATAGGAGATCGTGCACACATGCTATCTTGTGTCTAAATAATGCCCTACGTTTATAAATACGGGCAAACGACGAACACAATCTGTGCACAACATTTCGCTCCCGTTGCCGTGCAAAATGTGTCTTCTGTCCACCAGTAAGACGAATTTGGCCCCTCTCCTCGCCCCCCCCCCAACAAAATCCCAGCTCCAGAGGGTGGGTATTCCTCCTAAACAAGCCCCCTTAGACGTGCACTGAGAGACTGAAACCCAATTAAGATGCCTTGTTGTTGATGAGCGGGTTTGAGCGATTTAGTGTAACCTTGAGATGCATTCAGAGCAGCATGTGTGTGTGTGTGTGTGTGTGTGTGTGTGTGTGTGTGTGTGTGTGTGTGTGTGTGTGTGTGTGTGTGTGTGTGTGTGTGTGTGTGTGTGTGTGTGTGTGTGTGTGTGTGTGTGTGTGTGTCACCATCCTCCCCTCATTGCCTCTCCTGTCATCATATTCACTAAACGGTGCTGGGGGGGTTGTGCAAGCATGCAGCCTTGGAGATGACAAAATAGGCCAACCTCTTCTTCTATTAAGGCTCATGAGGAAAATACCAAACACAATAGGGATTACAAATTAATAACTGATGTATAGGTAGGGCTTCTTCATGTTAACCTTCATATGCATACACATGCGTTCTGCTAAGCCTATGTGGTATAAGGTCAAACATGCATCAAGACTGTGTTTTTTAAGCTGCAAATGCGACCAAATAATATAACCATAAAGATAAATCTGGGTTGATGCTCAGTCGAGCGGCAGTGCAGTTGAGCTCAGTAGACCTGCAAACAAATGGTTACTGGACCCTAAATGAAGCAGAAGATATCAATGTTGCCCCTATCTATCACACGAGTACTGCTTATTTCTACCACCATCTCCTGCTCTTATTAGTGACCAGTTTGCCTGCTTACCGCTCACAGCGACAGGAATGTAATTGCTCTGGCTGCTCTCAGCTCGCTTCTGTGCAAATAAGATAGTATCACCCGCCCATACAAGGCACACATTTCTACATGCTATGTAGCTTGTAGGGAGTTTGTGTGTTTTTGCTGTGGGTGGTTCTTTCTGACAGGTATACTTGTGCTCTTGCCTGTAGTAGACTATAGCAGAGCAATGCACATGGTTTTATTCATGCAGACAGATGGCAGGTGGCTGGGCATCAGGTGAGCCTTTTCCTTGGCTGTCAGAAGGGCCAGCCGAATGCAAGATGTGTGTGTGTGTGTGTGTGTGTGTGTGTGTGTGTGTGTGTGTGTGTGTGTGTGTGTGTGTTCTTCCTAGATAAGTTATGTCACCTTTGACCAATCGGATAACAAAATAGGTTGACATCATCCTATCAGCCAATGACGTACTCTAGTGACTAGTGGCCTGTGACATCATCGGCAGTGTCAGTTATTATGACGCTGGGTTTCAGTTTCTAATTACTATTCTCTCATTTAACTAATCACACTAGTTATTGTTGACACAATCTGTAATGGTAATGTACATTTCTCCATAACATTGGGGATACATATATCATTTTGAAATGTGATTTCAATTTGTTACAGTGTTTCAAGCAAAATATGTCGGTTATGGTCATGTTTTAGTAAGACAAATGATTTGGTTGGGTTTGGACTGGTTTTCTTTGACAACAACAAAACATTTTCTGTTCAAGTGTCTGCACATTTAAAAGACTTATGTGTAATGGATACAATTGGATAACAGTTGTTTAGAATTGTGGTAAAACACTGTAGGTTGACCACAGTCAAAATTGTTGGTGTTAACTGGCTCCACATTTAATTTCTTATCATCATTTGGTTTAGTTTGGTCATTACCCCTTCATTTCTGTTCCTGAGAAACCATCAATTAATATTTTATGTCGTTTCTGTTTTCAAAATGGACCGTTTTTGACATCTTTGTGCTTTCTGTGCGGTGTAGGCTCTGCCGCACATATCCTGTAGCCCTGCAAGCCCATGCAGCTTTAACTTTAAGAATAAAGCTGCACTCGGCAACACTTTTATAGCCAAATATGCTTGCCTTATCATCCTAAATCTCGCAGTGAAGGACAAGGAGAGGGTTGCCTTGCCTGCAACTGAGTGGAGCGTCCCACCAGAATTTGTCAGAATGAAATTTGGCTCCAGCGTATGATTACCTCTTTGCATCGTGAGTGATAAATCAAAACACAGTGAAGTGAATTGTAACATGCCCTCTCAGCGGCAGTAAGTGAGTGCTTAGGGAAACTGGATACACATCATGCGCATATTATTCCCTGGCTCTTTAGAATAAAAGGGTATTTTCTCTTGGAGGATCAATACACACGCACAGCTGTTACAGTGCACTTAACACCCAAGAAGAAAAAAAATCACACTAACCAGGTGCTGTTTTGAAATTACATTAAGGGAGATTCACCAGACAGCAGACGGACATATAGCTGTGAAGCTGCAGGAAGAACTGACCTCTGAACTCGCGTCTGATATGGAACGCCTCCCATACTCCCACACCAGAGTCTGCTTATTGATCAAGTACACACACACACACACACACACACACACACACACACACACACACACACACACACACACACACACCCTCTCCTTGGTTCACTGATAGCAGGTATTTGATTACCACTAGATGCTGGGGGGAGTGGTATTAGAGCAGTGGGGGTGTCCTGATTGAGCAATAGATCTGTCACTCTGACGTCTCCTGGGAATTATTGGCCCAGAGGTAACATAAGACCTGCCCTCGGAGGTTTGGGCGGCCCTCCCTTTAGCTGTAAAAAGGATGGTAAAACTATACAGGTGATGTGGAACAGGGAGAATATGGAACAATAGAATCATCTCCATTTTTTGAATAGAATATTAAGTAGCAGCTAATGTGGCTAAGCATCTATATTTACAAGGATGCTTGATTAACGCGAGGTGGAACCGCAATGCTGTTGGCTCAGATACATAAATACACCCAGTATTCGCAGCATGCCAGAATGCAGTGACGGCTGCTCAGCCCAGAAGTGTGTATCTAATTAGTCAGAATGGAAATGGGAGCTAATGGGGAAATACTTGAAATTATTACAGCTACATATCCCTGCTGGCTTAGAGCCCTAGTCGTGTTTTTTTAAGTATCCATAACTGACCATATTTAAGACATTTGAGCTTTTAAAGCTTTTTGTACCAAAAAAAGTATAGTGGTTTGATATCAAGAAAACGCCACTGCAACTCTGATGAGTCTGATGAGCAGCTAAAACAATTATATACAAACAAATAAACATTCACTTGATTTGTCTAGAAAAGTACACCTCATCATCTTAGTGTTATCATTCTGTTGGTGTTTGCATAGTCTTCATTTAAAATGGCAAGGATGGCAAGTGTCAATTTCACAGCGTTGTTTTTTGTGATGATTCATTGGTGAGTGAACTGGTCTTTGTATCTTCTAGAGGCATACAGTGGAATGAGCATGCTAAGATAAAACAAATACAAAACTCCCACATTTCTATGAGCGGCTAAAAGTGTTGCTGTATTAGTAATACGTTCTTCCTTTCGGTGTGTCAGAGAAGTGAACGTTTTCTAAGATATATTCTCAAAGTAATCAAACCTTCTTCACATGAGAATTGGATCCCTGTCATCGAATTTAGAAAGCTACCTGACAAGTTACTGTTTCACTGTTGTTGTTTACAGCAGCGAGGCCAACAGTTTAGTTAACGTATATTAGTCAGACATTTTGTTCCAGGTGCCTGCAAAATAATTTTGTTTTGAATTATGATAACATATTTATTCAATAGGCCTACAATGTAGAGAAAATATGGTTTGTAAACTAACTTCAAGCTCTGCAAATGTAAACAAATCCCCCTACCCAGAGACTGCATAGTGCACCTTTTTAAAAATACATTTAAATTAAAAAGAAATATATATAAATAATAGCAAGGGTGATGAGAACCTGCACTGGCTAATTATGTAATGATATTGAGAACTCTGAGAAGGGAAAGACTTCTCCAGAGTGATCAGGCGGACGATGCTGGGATAGTTCTGATTGCTGTCACTGCAAAGTAAAATAGCTCAACACTCACACATCAAGAGCTTGTTTGATCTAAATATAAATTTGAAGATTGTTAAAGGCAGCTTGAGAAAAAAACTTGCACGACATCAATTAGAATTCATCACACTCAGTGAAAACCTAAGCACACACACACACACACACACACACACACACACACACACACACACACACACACACACACACACACACACACACACACACACACACACACACACACACACACACACACACACACACACACACACGCGCACGCGTACAGAAGCCTCGGAGGACTCATGGAAATGCATTTTTTCCAACTATAAACATTTGCATTCATACATATGGAAATTTACCTGAGGCATTTGCAACTGTTTGTTAACGGCATTTGTTGGGATGTAAAGCCAAAACAACTGTTCCTGCTGGATTCAATTCACTGCATGATCTAAAGTGTTGACTTGAGAAAGAAATGCAATATAATAAGATGTAATATAGCCTTAGGACTCCTCCATGAACAATCAATAAGTCAATACAAGTAGATTGTATTGAGATGAAAGCAAGAACCAAAAGCTAATGGAAAGGCATTGACCTTATTAAGATGACATGGCACTGCGCTTATTACTTTTCTAGAGACTTTCTAGGGATAAAGAAGCATAATGAAATGTGAGATATGACATTGAGACAGAAGTGACCAAGGCTATGGACATGAGCTTAAATGAGCTTCGGAGACAACCACCAATTTGCTTGATCAGGAAAAAGACATGAGGGTGAAACTCAGGCCAGGGGCTGAGGCAAACCGTTGATACATGGGAATACAGAAAAGCGTTCTACTTTAGAGACTGTAGGCCTTTGTGGTAGATGAGGCTGGTTAGCAGTATCTGAAGAAATAGCAATATGACAATTTGTTCTCAAATCTGCACTGCTGCTTCTTCATATCCGGCTTCTCTTTCTCACATACTGTAAAGTCTCTCTCTGGGGATTTGTATTTTTTCTTAGTGTGAGAAGTTTTTGATCCCAAAAAAGGGTATTCCTGATCTTCATTCTGTTTCTGTTCACATCGGAACTTGTTTCTTTTAATGGTGTTCTCATGTCCTACACTGTCATTGCCAGATGATGTGCAAAGCAAGGACAAAAAAAACAGATTCCCATTCCCATTAAATCCCCATGATAAATTGTTGACGCTAATTAATTTGTGTATCAGAGTTGGTACAAAGTCAGCACAACTTAATTGACATTTTTTGCAGTGCTATGTCATGAATTAAACACTCATCTTCATCTTGGTTATACACACAAATTCCATCATGTTTGCTTTCAAAAATAGGGTTCTGTGGAGAGCGTCTCAAGAGTACTCCATTGATTTAGTATTGCTCTCCAATATCAGTGCGGCACTCTCGATTGATAGTCTAAATCAAAACAGCAGAGCCAGACATATCCTGTGCGTTCCAATAACTGACTAACATGCTATTACACCAGAAGATTTAGGATGTCCCAGTACATGCATGCCCAATTAAGTATGCCTTAAATAACCAGATGCCCTACTACATCCGGTACGATGTTACAACACATTGACTGATCCTCTGAGAGAGAACAAACAGCTCTGGTCAATGTGCAAGAGGGTAAAAAGTTTAAGGCACAATGTAAGGATTAAATAGTACGTCCCAGTTGTATGCATACTGCACAGAGCACACAAACTACATACTGGTAGCTGCAGTATGTAGTATAGCACTGGGAAAAAGTATGCAATTAGAAATCCAGAGACTTATTTATTGACTAAACATGGGGACAATATTACCCACAATGCAACTTGCGAACAAGAGTTCAGTCAAAGATTTAGGTTTGTTTTACCAAGGATGAACAATTTGTGACATACAAAAGACGGTATGCTGCATCCATGTGACAGAAGTCCAACGCTCAATCAGTGGTGCACACTTTCAGCAGCAAGTGAGATAGATTAACTTGCTCTTTGGAAATGATCTCTCAGCAGGTCCCCACACCCTAAACACTGGCCGTTAATTGTGTTTTGTTGGAATGCGCGACCAATTCAAGGGCTTGATCCTGGGTCTTTGTGGGAATGAATGAGCGTTTTGCCACTGCACATCTGTGTGTCAGTGCAGTGAGTCAATGAGATTTGAGATCTAATGCTGACAGAGTTGTCAAATATCCTCAATTAGAGCTCGGAGTCAATCCTGTGAAAATCAATTAAAGTATGTCCTGGGTTTGTTCAATCATAATTTACGTAGAGTAATGAGGTTTCCTTTAGTCAGCCGTATGTCTCCGGGCACTTTTTAATTGGGCCTTCATAACATTTTAGTCACTCACTTTGTTTATTCATTGCATTTCATGATTATGTTGTCACAGTCAAATTCATTTATATTGGATATCCCCACTAAATATAGGCTCCAATATGAGCATCATCAGTTTGAAAACTAAAGAAACACTTAAGGTCTTTAGAAGCCACACAGTGTATGTTAAACCCTAATTATAACTTTCCATATGTGCAAAATGGTAGGTGTGATATGTGGGGGCGCCAACACCTGAGGCTGCCAGTAAGAAGAAAGAAAAACACATTTTAAAAATACTTTCCCTGTCACTCCTGCTGCAAAGGGTGAGCAGCAAAAAGACCTAGCAAAAGTTCTTCTCCCTCAAATGAACCACCTTCAACATGACTCAGGTCTCCTTGACTTCACTGTATCTTCTGTTCCTCCTCTGTCTGTTTTTCTCTGTTTTTTTTGTCTTTCTGTGTTTCTCACCATACCATTCCTTTCGCCCTGTCCGCTGATTCACTGTCCTGTCTGATGTTTTAGCTCTGAGGAGAGATACTGTAGGATGGATGACAATGTTATTTTATGTTTAACACAGTGCCATGTGTGTGTGCATGATATAATTAGTTTGTCAAAGCCTGACACAGTTAGGGATGATATTCTTCTTATCGGTGGATACATGGAAGAGCAAAGAAGAGTCCTCTCACGTTAAAGAAGAATTGTGCAAAAACCCATTCTTATTGTTTTTCTACAGTCTATGGAAAGAACAGATTGATTTCCAACAAAACCACTTTTGAGAAAGCCACAAGGGGGGTATGAAACCGAATATTTATAGCAACAAAGATGCTCAGTTGGCAAGAGTGGTAGCCATGGGACAGCTCTTTGTTTGTGAGAGGGAACAGCAGCTGCTGAATTCAAAATAAATTGTATGTACCCTACTGGCCATAAACTTTTTCCTCAGTCATGATTTCTATCACGGTTTTATAATAAATATATAAAAAAAACTAACCAGGTGGTGGACACCGACTGGCATGCTGAGTTGGCATTTTTCCAAGCAACACATGCCTCGACTTTCCTGCAAAAAGAGCTCCTAAATAGCTTCATTTAGGGTCCTCTAACTTTCATTAAAACAAACAGAAGTAATAATTGAAATCAGGGACAATATTGTGATATTTATCTGGGATTAAACATCCATTGAGAGCACTATGTACAATCCAGTCACAATGACTGTCATTACTGAGCGTTCTGTCTTTTTAGAAGAATCTAAAGTTGGAAGCACGCTTATTTGCTTCTGGCACTGAATTAGATGTTTAGAAGATTTAAGTTACTCTCATGGCTTCTGTATATGAACCTAATAACACCTCTAAGGGCCCGTGTCCACCTAACGCCTTTTTCCGACCGCAAGCGCCTTTTTTCAATTGATTCTGAGAAGCGGCCGCCTCTGCAAAAGGCGGCCGCTCGGTGAAAAGGCGCAGCGCCCGGCGTTTTTTTTCCAAGCGTTTTTGCCTTTTTGTGCGTGGGTACCCACCACTGCTTTTTTCAACTGGCCAATCAGGTAGTAGATCGTCGAGACTCGTCGCCTTGGCAACCAAGAAGACGGAAGAGAAACCGCTTTTTCCGTCTCTGTTTACCCAAAGCTGTACGAAAATAGTGACTTAAAATGACCACAACAGAGGGAGGAGAGCCTGTTTGTGGGAGAAGAATAGGTGGACACTTGAATCGCTGTATTTTTATCTCCTACGAATCGTTTCATGCGCACACGTCAGCCTACAACTTGCTCCGTGTGTTTGCAGGAGCCGCGATAACTCCTCATCCGAACAGAGGACGGTGGAAAGTATTCTCCGTTTCATAAGACTACTCATATTAAAATGTAACGATTTTAAATAGAAAACAGCAAGCCTAAACAGTTAAACCAGTGTTGATCATAGGTCTGACAGTGACAGATGACGATCAGCTTTTTCTCTCCCCCGCTCACAGCGTTCGCTGTCCCAGCGCATAAACGCTTGAAAAAAGCGGCCGAAAAAAACGCTCAGTAGACACACTCCTGACCGCACAGCCAGCGTTTAACGCTGGAAAAAGGCGTTAGGTGGACACGGGCCCTAATGCTTGCATATTAAATGATTTATCTAATTTTCTGGACAAACTACAGTGTGTTTATTTAGGAGAGGAACTTCCTTTTGTCTCTGGTTGCCTGACAACTTTACAGTGACAACAAAACTCCTAATAAATGCGATTTAAAATATTATTTAAAACGCTTTAAATTTGTAAACATCTTTTTGGACAGAGCCACGCTTAATTTTTACCCTAAAGCTGAACGGGTGATATCTTTCTAGCATCTTACTTTAGACCAGCTAGGGAATAACTATATTTTCCAAAATGTTAAACTGTTCCTGCAAGGTGACCTTGAAGCTTTATCTGCCAATGTTTTGTCTTGCTGTGTGTGTGTTTATAGCCCACCTCAAGGTGACACATTGCTTGGAATGTCCATCAATCAAACCAAATCCAGAAAATGTTCCATTTACGGACATTTGAAACCAGGGAAGCAGAAGATTCTCACATTTGACAAGCGGAAATCAGCCACTGGGTGGTTCTAAGCTCCTCCGTTTAAGGGGAAGAGGCCACACCGCTACACCACCAACATGCTGGCAGTGATAACGGAAAGTAATATTTCATTTTCACATGTCGAGCGTGTGACTTCCAGCTCTACCACCAGTTCTGTCATTGTGACAGTTTAGTCACATTCAGAGAGTCAGGAGGAACAGCTCGACTGGGGAGCAGGAGATGGTCAATCAGTTGATGTCTGGGCTCAATATTTCAAAGTCAGGCCCGTTGAGAGGAGAAGCAGTCATGTCTAAACACAGTCATCGCAGGCCGGCTGAGTGGAGAGAGTAGATCCTGATGAATTCTGACAAGGGTTTGAGGCATCTCGTTTGATAAACTGGCCTCTGGGATGACGGGTCTGATCACCTTTCATGTAACTGCAATTAACTGGCTCTTGGAATTGGAAGGAAAATGCTCCTTGGTTATGATCTTAGTAACATCTTTTGAATCTGTGATTGTCCCCAGGCCAGAGAAAAAGAGAAATTACTTGACTGTGAGTGTGATTAGGTCCAATTCTTCAGCGCTGCCTGTGACTCCTCAGAGCTGTGAGGCTGCTCTGGTGAGTGAGAAATAAATGGATGTTGTGTAATGTGTAAACTCTTTGACATTGAGTGCAGCCCCCTTAAGTTTTTGGATTTGAATCATCTGTCAGAGAGCCCCCAGTCAAACCGCCAAGCTCAGGGCGCAACTGTCAAACTGCTTCTTTTTTCTCGTCTGCACCCTCCCACAGGACAAGACAAAATACAAGATTAGACTGCACCATTGAATCCTTCTCAAAAACAGAGCGTATGCCTTAAAAAAAGAGTTCAGGTGTGTTGCCATTTTTGGCATCAAATGGACATAACTAATCACTTGAAGCAAACCAAGTTTTCCTACTTTTCAGCCAGTGACTATTTTTACTTGTGTTATTTCACAATAAAATTTTACTTTGCATGACTTGGCATTGTTGTATGTCCTCTTTGGTTGTAAGTTCAGGTGCACACCTAGGAACAATGTAGTTTGTTTAGACCTTTCTCTGACGATTTTGATGACTATCTGGCAATGCTTCACCATGCCTTTATTTATCTTCCTTGCTCTCACAAAGAGCTCAGATAAATTAACAATAAGTGCTTATGAGCATTATCACTTGAGGTACCACTGTATGCTTCTCATGTGTCACTTTTGAGTCATGATGGACAGGTAGGAACAAGACAATAAAGAGGTGTCTTTAAACATCATGATCATTGTTTGGCAGCTATGTGTTTCACAATATGTGCAATGACAGTTGTGAAATGTGTGTTCCTATGGTTGTTTGCTGGGCTAACTGTTGGACTACTGGTTAAGATGGAAATATTTTCTTTTGCACTGTGACTTAATCAGTGAGCCCAATCCCTTAAGCTGTTTTGTAAAGTTACAGATCTTAAGTTATACTGTTAGTATGCACCAGTTTTAATATTTTCAGTTAGAATGCACCAGTTTTAAGCTATATTGCTCTTACCACTATAGGGACCAATGCGGTAGTGTAGGTTATAGAAGAAACTCTAACGAATCATATTTTCCACTGAGATATAAATCACTGCTGGCTATACAAACTGTTTCCATTTGACTGGCTTGATAAAAAAAAGTATAGCTCAGTAGAGTAAGCTGCTGAAATGATGAATAATTGAATTCCTGTAGGTGGTTGTGTGGAGAAAATTAAAAAGACGCCACATATCTTGGTGTATCGGAATTATGCCAGTAAAATTGATTAGTATGGCCATTTATTTTGAGGGTCTTTTTTTAACTACATTTTAAAAACAATTACAAGCATGACTTTTCAATTTCCTCTATTTGGTTGAAGCTTCCCCACCTTCCTTAATCTGAAAAGTCACTGAGTCACTGGGGGCTGATTATACTGTTTAATGTGCTCTGAGATGCATCGTGCGGATGTCTAGCGGTAGTGTTTTTTGATGGGGATTTACTGGAAGCAATTCAATTTGCATGGCACATAAGACTTCTCTGGGGGGTGCTCGCAGTTCACAGTTTTAGCGAACTGCGAAACCATCCATCAACTTGAAAAACATTAGTTCAGCCTCACCTGACAGCTCTTCGCCCTGCAGAAGTGTCCTTGAACAGGAGAGCAGGAGACTGTGATGACGTGCAATGATCTTCCTATGAATTACAACATTCTAGTTGGCAGATAAAGACGATTATGGCTGCATTCCAATACCCATACTTCCCTGCTATTTAGTTTGGAAGAAAACGATTCAAGATGTCCCAATACATGTAGTCAGATGCAGCATGCTTATAAATACCCGGATGCCCTACTACATCCGGTCAAGATTTTTTGGCGATTCTGACCCACAATAAACTGACCCTTCGAGTGAAAACAACCAGCAATGCGACTGGCAAAAGGCAAGTTCAAGGCGTGATGTTATGATGAAATAAATAAGTTAAAGTATACCAATTGTGTGCCTACTGCATGCTAACTACATACTTTTTATGATCAGCTGTTTGTAGAAAAGTAAAAAGAAAAGCCAACAACATTTTGTTGTCTTGCAATGAAAGTAAATATTCTAGTCTATTCTTCTAAGAAAGAGTATGTGATTTGGAACAAACGGTATGGGTTTAATCTGCAACTCCATCACCTCTTGGCACACGTGCACAGGTGCCTAGCATTCCTAGTTCACCATGCCAGGTTGTCTTAGTGCAGCTTGGTGTTTCATATGCAGACACCAAACATACTTTGTCCTGCTGAGCTGCCTATCACACTGAGTGAAGAGCTGTGGGGGCTGATGGTCAGATTTTTTCTCTCTAAAGTCAGGTTGATTAGCCTGGATTGAGTGTTAAATGAAATGGGACAGGCACTTACGGACTTGTTAGACCTGCCAGCTTCTCTGTCTGTCTGCCTCCAATGACTCAGTGAGATTTACGTGTTTGGACCTCAAACTGTGATGAGAGTTTTAATGGTGTTCACCTCTGTCAGTGGAACTTTATATGAGCTGTTCAATAGCAGAAGTTCATTATGTTATGGAACAGTTCACATAAAGTATGCACAGTGATTTGCAGAAGGAACTGTAGGTCACTGTTCAGATAGTGTTGCTAATGCTGCATTGCATAGCTAAATCATCAACACTGACCGGTATCCTACACAGAGCTTGTCTCTACAGTGGCTAAAAATGAGCAGCTGGTGTTCTAGAAATATTCACTTTCTATATGGCCTTCCTCTGTAGACCTGTCCGAATTGGATCATTCCGGAGATGTGAAGTGACACTATTTCTCAATCAGAAAAGTGCATTGGAGTTCGACATTTGGCCTGCCTTCAACACAAAAGCAGCGTAAAACGGAGTTAAGATCACTGAAAACAGAGCTTTTAATAAACTTGCTGAGTCGGTAACACCTGCTGAGAATGAGAGCGTTGCTGGTTAGACGCGCAAGTAAAGAAAAAAAGGCGCTTGCGGTCTTGACAGAGTTAATTGATACTAAGGTGACCCGTCTTTACGATTGCCTTGCAGAGGGCAATCGATATGTTAAACACAAATGTATGAATCTGCTTTGGTTTTTGCTTTTGCCATTTCCAGTTTTGTTTTCACAACCTTCTTTTATGGTGTTTGACATCACACATCATCGCCACCTGCTGGCCTGGCATGATAAAGTCAGCATTTTGCTTTTATACTGTTTTATTGTAATGCAAACTGAGTGACCAACAAAAAAACTAAAACTAAGCTAAAATAATATAATCAAGAGTGAAAAAGTGTCTTGATTTGTAGAATTTGGAATCCTCCACTGCTCCCTTTATCTCCAACTTGGCCCCATACCAATCCTCCTCTTCATGCTGCTACCACGATGTAACTCTTAAATGAGGAATTAAGTATGATTACATTCTCCAACACATTTATTAGCGGTAAATATCTACAGGGGGGGGGGGGCATAGCTTTGTTGATTGATACAAAAGTCAACAATTACTACAGCAGATACTGGAATTACTGGCTTTACAGAACCGCTTTTTTAAGGCCCACCTAATCTATGCCCACTAAACCCTGCGAGACAACCTCTCATTCGAACTTCCAGTATCCTCTCCTTCGACACGCATTGTATTTATATTAGATTGCAGCTCTCACTAATGAGATCACTGTTGTCTGTGGGGAAATTGCAAGTTACTGCTTGTGAGAATTAGAAGCCATAATGAAATGTAGTCAAACTATTTTGGCAGGTGGATGACAAAGGCAGCAGAAAACACGGACTCCTTACAACAGGGGAGAGAATTTGTCCGATTTTATGTAATGTTGGTGATTGAATGATTTTGGATACAGATTTCCAATTTTTTTAAAGATATCTTGATGATAACAAATATGTCTTGTTAGCAAGTTTATTGTGTGGTTGACTCAGTCTTGTTGAAATGCAACAGAATATACTTTATCTGGCAGAGAAATATGCAATGCAAACAAAACAGCAACACTGGAGTACAGCTAACAGAAAGCAGACCATGCAGCCATTCCTCAGCTTGAGTGTGAAGGACACTAGTCAGATACTTTTCATAAATTATATGTTGAAGAGGTTAACTATGCACCAGGGAACTCCTTTGATGTCCATTGTAGGTATCAGCCCTGTGAGTGTCACTTCCAGGCCTGCTTGTTGGGGACTATTAAAGAAGCCTCCACTCCATCCCTCTTTGGAGGTTTGGTTGCGGGGCTAGAAGGAGACCCAAGGGTAGACCTAGGACACAACACAAAGGATTGAATGTCCTTGCTGTTCTGGGAGGATGTTTTGCTCAGGAAAAAGGTCAATTGCACTTTTCTGCTTGTCCTTCCCTGCCACTTGGAGCCAGAATAATCATCTCCAAGATGGATAGTTGGTCGGGCTAGAGGTGCCTTTCTAATAAGCCTAGCTAAGTCATTTTAGAATAGCACTAAGACTGCACCTCATCCATTGTTTTTTTTAGTTTGTATTGTGTTTCAGTCACCAATAAATATATTAATCTGTGATGGCAATACATTTCTGAGCTGTTAGGTGACTTGTCAATATCGAAAGTGGGCCCCATCAATACCTCATTTCAGCGAGTATACTCCTAACGACATACCTAGTGCAATAGGTAGAAACGGTGCCTTCATTGACAGGTAATGAGCGTTGACACTTGATGTGTTCTCCGTCTTTTCCAGAGTGAGCTGCCGTGAATCCCGAGAGGAGAAGTCTCCCGACAGGAGGCAAGATGGCGTCCAACAACACCCTGCGCAGCTACTCCATCATCCCATGTTTCATCTTTGTGGAGGTGAGAGGCTGCTGGAGTGTGTGACTGTGGATGCACGTGTCTGGGTGATAATCTGCACTTCTGTACACAGTGTAAAAGCTCATGAATATGCGCATTAAGTTATAACCTGGTTTGAATGTGCGTGTGTGTGTCTCCAAGTGACAATTTAACCATTAGCAAATGACCTCTTCTGGAAAAGGGTACACAATACTACCAGAGCGTAAAGTGTTGGAAAGAGTGGAGTGCTAAACGTGTATGTGTGTGTAATGCTTGGTGCTGCTCCTCCATATTTAATTACCATGTCAGCTGAAAGTCCTTAATCAGGGAGATGTCTCAGGACGCCTTGCATCTCTCTCTCTCTCTCTCGCTCTCTCTCTCTCTCTTTCTCACATGCTTCACTGAGGATTTATCTCATCTCTTTTAATCTCACTCCTCCTTCTTGACTGATCTTTTTTTCCTGTCATATTTTCCGACAACCTTCCATCATGATATGCTTTCATGCAGAAAATGAATATAATTGCCTGTTATGCTGCTTTGTGTCTGAGTATGTAAGTGAAATGTGATTCTTTTTTCATTTTATTTATTTCATTATTTGGCCTGTGTTTCATGATGCTCTACTTTTCTACTTTTGGAACAGCCTCATGGGTTGTTGTTTATTCTTTGCCTCAATAATTCTTATGTAAGTATAACATTATTGTTCTGCTGTTCATATCACATCCGAGACAATGACTGAAGATTCCCCCTGCTATATTTTAGTCGCATATCAATAGCATAGTTGAAGCTTTGTGTTGTTGCACAAGCAGATATTGCAAAAATCTAAAAATTCGTATTTTCTTATTTTTTTTTACTCGTTTAAAAGTTTATATCTGCCCTTGAGCTCTACAACACTTCACCGCATCAGAAATAACAGGTGGGTGTGCCAGGGAGATTTGTTTGTGAAAGACTGCCGGTTTGATATCAGCTATGAGGTATTGTCACAATGAGAAGCACTTAAACCTCCTTATACTGTAGGAATATGCAGCGAGTTAGGCATCATTCATAATAAATATGCAACTATGCCAAGGTTGGGGTTCTATACAACCCAACTTCAAAAATACTGAACTATCCCTTTAGTCATCAGCTTGACTGATTGACAATAGATCAACTAAAAAATACAGCTGCATGTTGAATGGTCTGTTCTTACTTGTCTTTTTCAGAATAGCTCACACACAAACAGTATGCCATGGTGTTATTTCCGTATTAGAAATCCCATTTGTCCTGAATAAGAATGTCACTTTTACTCCCACGTAACCAGACTTTAAGTTATTTGATGTGTCAAATAAATCTCTCTGTACAGCTGCTGTTAACATAAAAACACAGAGTGGATGCAGACACATTTTCAAGCGTCATTCTCCCTTTTTCAAACAGTTTGTTTGGACTGTGACACATGATTAGTCATCACAAAGTCGTTCAGCTTCTGTAGAGAAAGTCCTTCTGTTGGACAGACTGTCATCATTGTACAGCAATTTGCTCATTTACAGCTTTCAAGTGTCTTGTCTGGAACTCGGCGTGACATGCTCAGTTGGACATTGCTAATCATGGCTGTGCAATTTGTTTAATGAGGGTGTGTAACTAGAGTGGGGCTAATTGGTAACTAATTATTATGTTGGTGACATCTAACTAAAATGTATTCAGGCTGTTTATACAGCATATGCTTCTTGAAACATAAAGCAAATGTCCCTTACTCCAGACCTTAAGGCCTCTGGACACCTGGTCTAAAATAGTAAAAAATCAATATATGATATCGATTTGACAAAAGTCTGATTGAATATTAATGTTTATAACGTTGTTAAAATTCAGATTTAAAAAATACTTTTCCTACTGTCCAGACCGTTTGGCAGGACTGTGTGGGCGTGGCCGTATCAAATGGTCTCCATGGCAACAGTCACTGTTTTCATAGAACGTTCAGGCAATGAACTGCTGTGATTGGTTCAAACATACTTATTGTGTAATAAGAATCAGAGCATAGCCATCCTCATCCAAACCAAATTTCTGAAAAGTGTATTAAACCTAAAAGTTAATATCTTTAATTTGGATGATAATTATGCCTAACTCTCTTTTCAGATGTTTACTAGCATGCAGCTAACTCCCTGAATTACATAGTTAGAAGGATTATGTGGATTTGGGTTGAGAGGGGCTTTAAAGTTGATGATGAAACATAATGTTTTTTTCCTCATTTGGAATTAGGATAGTTCCTATGATGATGATAGCAGTGTGACATTGTGTCAGTATGCGCTCATGGCCTGTGCGATGTTCATTGTTTCTGAACAATCAGTTCATCAGATGTTGAATGATCCCATGTTCAGTTTTATTGCCAACTTTAGTGTGAACCCCACCGTTTGGAGACATCACTATTTCCATGGCAACATTTGCATCTTCAAAGTCTTTCATCGCCGGTAGCAGAAGGAGGCAAGCAGCTGCTATTGATAATAGATGAATATCCGCCATGGTTAGGCTGTCTGATGAAAATTCACATCATAACAAGTCCCGGAAATGATTTTCTAATAATGTTATATTGTCATATTATTACTTCATCACATCAGTTGGTACCACTTTGGAGATGAGGGAAGAGGAAATGGTTCATGAGATAAGATGATTGCTCCTTCTTGGATAAAGATTATGAATACGGTTTTATAGCCTTTCTTTTTTCATCCCCTCCTCATCTTTCATATCTATGTGATTATGTTGTTATCAGCTCAGTATGTAAACTGCAAACTGACAGGTTCAGTTTGAATCCATTGTTAAAGGGACACTCCACGATGATTTTTCACTTCATGTTCCATTTCACCTGTCGCAAAGAGGGTTATTCAGCATGTGCACACAGTTTAGTAGAAGGTCCTGTGTGTCTCTGTGGGGACTTTAATGACCATCTGAAGAAATATCCCGACTGATATCAATAGGGTTATTTAGGCTTGGGCTTAAGGGACACAACGTTTCATCAGAAAGCCTGCATTACACACTTGGGTTCATGCAATTTTAATGAAGTGAGTGTTAGCTGCTCTTATCAAAGATGCTTCTGAGTTCCAAATTGGTAAATGTAGGATCCAGTGCTTCTGCTGCCTTAACAAGTGAGAAGATATCTGGATAATTTAGTCTCTGAGGCTTTAACTTGTACTACTCTAGATTGCAGGAGTGCAGCTTTAATGTGGCGCAAATCAAGATACTGGCATTGTCTGCCAACTCTTTTTTGAAGTTCAAAAAACTAGAAAACCACACAACTTCTTTGACTTTTAGGATTTATATAAGAAGCACATAAAAGCAAAGTGAAATTGTATACTTGTAATTTAAGTTTGGATCTCCCATCCCAATCACAATATCCCCAGTATTGTATCACACCATGTACGTGTTCTCCATGTTAAAGCAGAATAGAGCACAGTGAAATATAAACTGTAATAAGCCATTGAGTAGCAAGCTTTCTTTAATTTTCACGCCCCCTCTTCTTCAGTGGCAGCTCTCAAAGGCCTCTTAAAATTCTCCCTGTTTTGTCTTTGATGTCTCTGTCAAGTCCTCACTGCCTCTTTTCTCACTTTAACCCCTTGTTTACCCACTAAACCTGCACCTAAACCTCAATCTCCCCCACCCCACATCTCTTCCCATTTCTAACAGTTTTACAGGAGCTATTTTTTTATTTATTTTTATTCTGACCTCTTTCTCTTACTCATCTTGCCTGTCACTAACAGGGCAAACACAGTTGTGCTGTCACGTGACCGTACACCGAGTGTACTGATTGGAGCAGAGCTCGGCTGTGTCTTTCAGTTGCCGGAGGCTGTGTGATAAGGGACGATGCTTATTAATGGTGATATGATTCTGTAGTTGTGTAACTTGTTGCTTTTTCAACCTCAAAATGAACATTTGTTGCCATTTTACATTACTGTAGGGGATTGAATGCGGAAAGGAAAGGGAATAAAAATAAGAAAAGGATGAGAGGAAAGGGATGGAGCGCAGACAACAGGAAATTGGGACACTACAAGCAAGGAGATAAGAACATTGAGATGGGAAGGATAAAGGAAGTACATTAAGGAGAAGGAAGTGAAAGGCTGCAAAAAAACGACGAAAGAAATTAATAAACGGCAAATGAGCAGTGCGGAATGAGGAGAGATCGGATATATCCTGTACCTCCCCCGGATGAGATTATGTAAAAGAAAAGAGCCCCAGGCTTTCATTAATCTAACTAAGACCACCAAGCGTTTTTTTTCAAATGTTTCACACACAAGAATATAAACCTGGTTATATTCAGTGTTAGCAAAGGCCTGGTCAAGTCTTTTTGAAAACATCACCTGCACCATGCTGACTACCGTTTGTTAAAATTCCCAACGTCAACCCCCTCGAGATCATATCTTTCTTTGATCTTACTCAATCTCTTCTATGGTGTAATAATGTTCTAGGCTGTCATTATTTAAATAAAAAAACATCCCCCCGGTGCCCCGCTGCTTTTTGATGTTGCTCTGTCTCTCCGTGAGCTGCAGTGATGCAATATGATTTTGACTTGAGGGGGGGAATCTAAGGGGGCTTTTATCTAGGGAAATAGCATGTTCAGTTTAGTTTTGGAACAGCACACAGCCTAATTAAAGCTGCCAGTTGTATGGAAGCTAAGACAGGGAAACGTGCCTGCAATCTGCAATGCCTGCAGCTGAAAATGTTGACTTTAAGCTGAAGGGATGACAGGTACATCGTCCTTTTATGTATGGTGCATTTGAGATAAAGTATTTCTTCAATTTCCTTTCCCTTTGTTTTTTATTACATTTTTTACATTTTGTTATGTTGCAACCATATGAGTTTTCTTCCCCGTCATCAATCTTGGCCCCAGTTAAATTTGAGCGGGGACTGCCTGAGGACTATAGTTACAGTGTTGATCGAATAGGAGACAGGTGACCTTTTCAGATAAATGAAAACACACACAAAAAGCACAAAACCACTGCAGGCTGCTGTGCTGTGAGGGAGAGTTATAGTTCTGGCCCTGTCCATTTATTTTTAACAAACACATTCTGCTCAACTCTCTGGATATTTTTTTTTGCTGTGCTACTATCTGACCTCATGGAGATTTCTGTAGAATGGAGGAAGCTAAAGTCGTATATCTTCGGCGGCCACAGCTTTCCTCGTGATGTGACTAAATCTCTTTTGAAAGGATTTCAGAAATGGAAAGTTTTCCCCGAAAAAAAAAACACATTGCAAAATATAATTACGGTAGTGAGTCAAGAGGAATATGTAATCATCTTAAAAATAAAATAATGTCCCCTTTAATATATTTTTTTCTCGCAATTGTCCCTTAAATGCTTATGTAAAAAGTTAGGATACTCACATAGCGGGCACTCTGTGAAAATACATTCAAACTGCGACCCCAGCCTGGTACACCCGCTTGATAAATACACTGCACGTGAAGCAGAACGAGTCACATCTATACCTAACAAGCAAGGACAACAGCCTCAGGAAAACTGACTGGATGATGACCCCACTCCAAACCTCAAATGTTGTGTACTTAACATAATACTGAGCCTGGATAGCAACATGAACTGTCTTTGTTGTAGAAATCTTAAAGCTTTTGAATATAGTGGTTTGTAATTCATCTTCAGTAAATGCTTATCTAATTAATTACAGGCTCTGTGATTAATTAATCTAAATTAATCGCATACTTTTATGACACTTTTATACCTGTTTATAAACAGCTGTATAGCCTGCTACAGTTTGTTTCCTCTCTCTCTCTCTCTCTCTCTCTCTGGCTCTCTCTCTCTCCGTCTCCACAACAGACAGCATTGCACTGCCACAGATGCCTATGCCGATTAATTCCCCATCGTCGTACTAATAGGCAAAAATATTGACACACACACACACACACACACACACACACACACACACACACACACACACACACACACACACACACACACACACACACACACACACACACACACACACACACACACACACACACACACACGGGGTGGGTGTCCGTTTACGCGGGAGACGAGACAGCTAGCAAACAAAATTGTACACACGGAGGAAGATTGAGAGATACTTTTGAACCTACATTGTTGCACCCACTAAATCAATAATGCACAGACACTGTGGAGAATAAAGTAAGATGTCTTCCTACCTTCATGCTTATTTGCCCGAAGCATCCCATACACCGTCCATAGAGCCCTCGGCCCCGCCCTTTCCCCCAGCTTCTCTCTTTACTTTTCTCCCTTTCACCCGTGCAGGCCGTGTATGCAAGCTACAGGTGCAGCTCGGTGCAGCTGCATGCAAACCACTTTTGCACCGGGTCAAAGGGCATTATAGAAGTGCGATTAATCTGCATTAATTTTTCTGTGATTAATTAATCGAAATTAACGCATTAATTTGACAGCCCTAGATATTATAATAATATGTATTACTTGATTCAGGGCACATAATTAATAGCAGACAATGTTAAGCATTTGTAAATATATTATAGGAAGAACAGAGGTGTAAGGTGCCTCTGTATATGACTCAAAGACAAGTTTGACAACGGGACTGTCAAATCACGGTCTAAATCCGAGGGAAGCCGGGCTAAAATGCCTCTTTCTGTCAGTCTTCTAACACAATATGACAGTAAAATGAAAATCTAGGACTTGTTGGACGTATCTAACATTTTTCAATTTATTTTCTTTTTATAGCTTTAGTGAAGAGATGCGCAGCAGGACTGACAGTAAAAAGACTCTGTAGTGGAGGAGATTTACAGGAGAAGAGGTTGAGGGGTTTGGTGAAGGAGAGTAATGGCCAACAATTTAATTAGCTTAGGATTTTTTATTATGATGAAATTGGCTGTTATGTTTGTAATTACACAAAGTAATATCGTAAAGTGGCTTCATATCTGCCAGACCATAACCATCAGTCATATGACCTAAATTAAGGAATTTATTATAGCCGACCTTAACACATTACTGAGTTTAAACTTTTGCTAAACACTGGCCACTGTTGCCATGCTAAAGGATAGTTCAGCAGAACCCCTAGTAAAGTCTACATTAGCTTTGGATTGCTAACATTATATACTGTAATATTAGCCATCAAAGCTACCACAACTTTGAGTGTATTGACTTTTTATTCTTCTGTTGTTAGTTAGTTATAGTTGATATGAGGGAACATGTTCAAAGACAGTTGCATCAGTATGTAGCCTACATATCCAGCAGACACAGAGCAATACTCATTTTTAAAGTATTAATTTTGAGTCATGTTTCTGTATCTGATATTGGGTTGTGCACAGTGGGTTGATCAGAGGTTATTTGGCTGAAAACAGGGTTGAGAAAGAGTAGCTGATATATGACTTAAAGACTTAGGTGATTGATTCATAAATGTGTAGTATGAAATTCTTGTCCGCTCCTATGAAGTGATATGGTGTCCTACAAGGTACTGAGTAATGTCACATGTTAGACCTCAGCTGAGTTAGGTGGCTGCACTGAAATGCTCATGCCAGAATTTGGGGTTAAGGAGGGTGAATTTGTACCCTGCAAGGAACAAGAATAATGGCATGCTTGCTGCAGTAACTTTTTATACGCAGTTTATGACAGCCCGTCTCGTCAGTCCGCCCTTCACACAGTTAATGCGGTATGGCGCTGTGCTGTGGAGGGAATATAATGGAGCCACAAGTTATGCTTTACAGAGAAAGGGACATTTGTCCAGGTGTAAAATCTGTCAAGCAAAAGACAGTTTATGAAAAAGTCACAGGAATGGCTACGGGCCCTCCAGGGAATACACTGCACCATTATTTTCTTTTTTCATTGGGCTATGTTGGCACACACTTCAACATCTTTATCAAAAGATAAGTACAGTCCATACTCACAACCAAGTACGCTGTCCTACAGACCAAAGGACAGAGCAGTCAAGAGGGCGTGTGAGATGAGGTTGAGATTGTAGATTGTATTGCTCTCGTAGCCTCTCTTGGTGTTATGCAAAGGCCTACGGTTCTCATCATGTTTAATGGCTCACTGGAACTTGTTTATGGCTTTCTATGCTTTACAGTTTGGAAAGTGAAATGATGGTTGCGTTCCGAATCGCATACTTTCTACTATATAGTATGTAGAAAAAAGATTTAGGATGTCCCGATTCTTGTGGCCAGATTTAGGATGGTTAGAAGTACCCGGATGTCCTACTTCATGCGGCCAAGATTGTTAGTGTTGAAAAGTGCATCCTATTTGGGCGATTCTGACCCACAATCCAGTGCGCACGTGAAGTGACGTAACATCGACGAAGCCTCCATATGAAAACAAACGGGGATGCGACGGATATAAAAGCAAGAGGCAAGATCAAGGCGCAATGTTATGATGAAATAAGAGAGAAAAGTATGTTCCAATAGTATGCCTACTGTATCCTAACTAGATTATTTTTATTGTCGGATGTAGTATGTAGAATAGAAAAAAGAAAGAGTATGCGATTCGGAACGCAACCGATGTGTGGAGTCAGTGATGGAGGAAGTGTGAGTTTTATAGAGCTTTAGAAGAGCCAATATGATTGGGATGAATGTTGGAGGGTAGAAATGGTTCAAGGACATGTCAAGTCAAATCAATTTTGTTTATGTGCGGCATTCAGGAAAACTTACAACCCAAAAATGCCCTTTAAAGTAATTCAGGAAGAGCTGCCGAGGAGGGATCCCGCTCCATCAAAAGTTAGACAATCAATAGATGTCAGATTCAACAGGCACAGTATAGCAGCAACAAAAAAATCACATTTTGATGATAGAATTATTGTATATTCATCGTAACACATATGTGAAGAAAGTCTTCTCAACTAGCTCAGGGTTTGTTCCAGCAATGTTAACTTCTCAGGCTCCTCCTTAGTGCAGGCTGTTGAACACAAAATTGAGCTTGAGGCAAAGCTCATCTTTTTTTTACAGTAATACACTTATAATATTAAACTTCGACAAGTGTACTCTACTGTACATCCCTCTCATTAATCTGCCATGTTCAGGCATTTCCTTGTAAACCTGACATCCTCAGGTATATGATCCTAAAAGGTATTACATTGCATTTCTGCAAGTGAAGGAATTTACATATTTTCAGAGGAGACATACGAATACTATTTTAGCAGATTAATCCCTGTTGTGGAACAACATGGCATTATCCTGTATCCGTCTGTCTTGCCGACAAGCTGCTTTAAGATGAAAGAGGATTTGTTTTTGTGCAAATTGCCATTGGAAATGTAATTTCTGCTCTGCCTCACCCTTTCCTTTGGTAATGAATATATCTGTGATGTAGGTAGGTACACTGTGCAGCCAAGTATTTTGGTACCTTTGTAATAACAGAAGAAGGCAAAAAGATTGCTAACTTGCCTAGTGTTATTTAAAAAGTTGCAGATGAAACTGATAATGCGCATGCACACACACACACACACACACACACACACACACACACACACACACACACACACACACACACACACACACACACACACACACACACACACACACACACACACACACACACACACACACACACACACACACACACACAACCATCTGTCACAAGAATAGATCTGCCAACATTTCTCTCCTGTCCTCTGTGAATACAGTTGATTTCTTACCTTCACTGTCTGAACACCATATTGTCCAGTCTGGTTCACACAGTAGTTCTGGTAAACTTATTTGACATATTCTAATTTGACAGAATATATTGTTGAGATGTAGTTACATTCAGCTCAGGAAGGCCATGAGTTGGTTTTACTGCAACATGATCCATATTTGAGAAATCATAAAAGTCAGCTTTCAGTATACTTTGGCTTAAGCCTAAAATGCGAATAATCTAGAGGCAGCAACTATCCAGCGCTTTATCTTGTCTTTCTCTGTCCTGAACATAGAAAAAACATCTATCAAATGAAAAGCACACTGCATCAAAGCTACAGGATGCACCCATGATTGACAGCCTGATCTGAGTCATCTGTTTTAGCTGTGTCATGCATGTACAATCATATCCCTGAACCCATAGACACTTTTACTTAACACCTTCTCTGTTATCACCGGTTTGACATTTAGGAAAATTGTCAATTTCAAAGAAAGGAGGCTTTACTTCAATAGTTCCCTTGATGAATTGACAATTGAAGATGGGATGATGAGCAGAGTTTGTTGTAGGCGTTCTATCCCCCACAGAAATTAAAAAGGAAACTGATTTCTTGCCAATGTGGTTTTACTGTAACACAGAAAGCAATCTTGCTTTCAACCTTGGTCTGCACTGCACAACAGTGAGACAGCTTTATGAATCTGCTCATTCAGGTCATGTATAATATGAGCGAAATACTAAAGCAGAAAATACACCACATATTCCCACACATGGGACCCAGAATATTTTTCTTTGCTTTGAGAGCCATATGGGACAGCTCAGGTGTTGTTTTAGTGTTACAGGGCATTAACAGGGCATATACTCACCTGACCTCACATTGTCATAATGCAAACTGAAAACTTGGTTTTTATTTAACAAATGTAGTCATAATCTGCCCCATGGTCCAAAATATAATAATTATTTTTTTTAAAACAAACAATGTCATGTTACAGCAGAATATTGAATATATTTCCAGTATCATACAACCTGAGATTTGTGTTGTCCTCCTATTAGAAGCCTTTACCGGTCCTTCTGTAGTATTATAGTGCCACCTGGTGGTAGAGATGAGTATTACAAATGGCTGGCTAAACCATGTTAAAATAATCAGGAACAACTCTTTATACTACCATGATCACTTTATGTTGGTTGAACAGATACACACACTTTAGAAGTTAAAGTTTTTCAGCCAACTAATGTTAAAAGATGATCAGACATGACCACCTGTAATGTGTCTTATCTGTTTGTAATAATCTGATACTTGATCGATTTCGATACTCGACGGGATCATCAAACCTTCTTATTATTCTGTTTTTTTCATTTATTTCCTCTGGTCACAGGAAGCTGAGTAGACTTGGGAATGACATTTTCAACGTTAACTATTCAGCTGTGGCCCAATTTCACAACCATCTTGATGGCATGTCTTAGCTTCCGTACTTGTCCTGTCCGATAGAATATGCCTCCCCATATGTCCACAAATTTGGACAAAGAACAGGACACTGGCAAATGGTAAATAGACTCGACTTATATAGCGCTTTTCCCTGGTTTTTCACAGACTCAAAGTGCTTTACATGTTTTTGTACACATTCACCCAGTCACACACTGATAGCAGCAGGTACCACACAGGGTGCAAGCTAACTATCGGGAGCAATTTGGGGTTCAATGTCTTGCCCAGGGACACTTCGACATGTGGCAGGTAGGCGGCAGATCGAACCTCCGACCCTACACACCAGAGGCGACCTCCCTACCCACTTCGCCACTGCCGCCCGTAAACTCCTACTTCCAAGAAAAATAATATCAGGTCAGCAGCGAGCAGAGCAGGGGCAGGTTCTCCACCTGCTTTCATGCTGCTCACTGATTGGAACACCTGACCGTGATTGAGTGAGGAAGCACACCTGCTCACTCAATCAGTGGCAAATTAAGAGAGGGGGGGGGGGCAAACTAAGAATACACCCAAAACAAGCCCATACGTAACAGTCCCCCACTTTCATGAGGCAAGTAATCTCCTACTTGTAAATCAAAATACATTAGTGGGAGCATTGCACACACTCATTTACATTCTTAAACACATGTATGGGCTACTGAAGGTTTACATGGTTTCGGGCTATCCAAAAGTTCCATCCAAATGTTCTAAAATTTTAGTTTTTCGTAATATGGAAAGGAGAAAAATCTTTAATACTCTATTGCTACCTTTTACGTGATGAATGCTTACTGTACTTTTGCCTGACATCCTACTCCTTCCAGTTCCTGTGACGTTGTCGGGCCTTTCATCATGTCTGACAGCCTCTCTATCATCTAATCTCTAATCACATTCCGTTTGATATAAAACCCAAATAGCATAGTGCCAGCACGACGGCTAGATTGGGCCGCATTGTCGTCCATTTAGTGTCTGAATGACACAAATTCAGCAGATACTATAGAAACTGCATTCAAATCCTTTCCTTTTACCGCGTCACTCTTTTATATTGCTACCGTTGATTTGTTTGCAGCGTCTGAGGGAACCGTATGTAAAGGCTAAACAAAAAAATGTTGCCTACAGCTCATTCTAGAAAGAGAGCGAAAAGAGGCCAGAGACAAAAGACGTCCTATGTTTGCGGGATGAAAGGATGAGGGGGTGAGCGAGGAGAGGAGAGGAGGTGGTAAGTGATGGTGGTGGTGGGCTGCTTGTGCACGATTTGTCAGCAGAAGATTGAGAGAAAGAGAGAGAGGAAATGCAACAAAAAATTAGATGAATTTAGAAGTTTTTTTTGTTTTTCTTTCATATTAAAAACACTTCTCAGCAGAGAGAGAGAGCAGTAGTGGACTGGTGTTCAGGGCTTCGGCAGCGAAACGACTCATTCAAGAAAAAAATATTTTTTACCAACTGGAGTGATGGGAGGCTAGCCCTTCGGTGGACCTGGATATACAACTAACACGTGTCCCTTCCCCTCTTCTCCTTCTTCTCCTCCTCCTCCTCTTCTTCAACTTCCTCTACTCCGTGGCTCTCCTGTCTCGCTCCGATATGTTTTTCTTCCAGCTGGTGATCATGTCCGGCACGGTGTTGTTGGCTTACTACATGGAGTGCACCGACTTGTTCAGCGTGCACGTGCAGGGCTTCTTCTGCAACGACGCCGAGCTGATGAAGCCTTACCCGGGCACAGAGGAGAGCAGCTTCATCCCCCCGCTCATCCTCTACTGTGTGGTGGCCGCAGCTCCAACCGCTGTGGTGAGTACACACAAACATTGTATGTGCAATTCACCAAAGTGTTTAAAAGGTGCTACGAGGAACTTTTTTTTATATATTTCTGAAACAGTCTAATTTTTCCCTTTGATGATCATAAATGACATGTAACAGCAAACGAGACCATCAGTGCAAAGAATGGTATTTTTCTAAATGCCTTTGTCATGGGTACGCTCACCCAGAAACTACAGCTGGCGTGGTACAAACACTACCGCTTTTATGCAAAGGGGGTGCAAGAATGAACACAAACTGAAAGTTCCTCGGAGCACCTTTTTAATACAGACAAGAAAAATGTATTATGCCATGTGCTGCAGTGTAAATCGCAATAATCGGATAATAATAATAATAATATGTTTATTTATATAGCACCTTTCAAGAGCAGACAATGTCACAAAGTGCTTCACAACAAATGCAAGACACATACATAAAAGAGCAGAACAGCTGACATCACATGCAAATGTAAGCTAAAATGCAGCAAAAGGGAAGGGGTGAAACAGTGTAAAAATGTGGGTCTTAAGCTTTTTTTTTTTACAAACATCGAATGCTTGTGTTTATTCAGGCTCTATTACTCAACCTTTGTGCTGTTTTCTCTTGACAAAGCAAACGTTTCTTCACTGCTAACATCTTTCGACATTTGAAGCCAATAACTTACAATTAATACATGCTCCTGACTTAGCCTAACATGACCTGCCTTTGTGACAGCATTTCATAACTGCACATTACTTACGCATGTTACTTCACTATAGACCTATATGTTATATATACATAGAGGACATTGGGAAACATTTTTATGGCAAACTGTCCTACTAAAGAACACCATTTTATATATTTTCATATGTGTGCTGATAAGAAAGGTATCATAAACTTTTGTTTTGCTACATCATACTACAAAACTCAGAATTAAATGTACCAGTAGTAACACAGTGAGCAGTGTACATGGGATGCATGTGGACAACCATGCATCAACATCGAGTCTAAGTTACATTTGACTCAGATCTTATAGGTAACATGTAGCTCATGTAACTCTGTCCTTTGATGGCTGTTTTGAGTATGTCCATAGTGTGTTCGAAAAGGGACTACAATAGAGCATACATAAACCAGACGGTCCCTGCGTTCCGAATCGCATGCTCTTTCTTTTTTCGATTCTACATACTACATCCGGCGATAAAAATAATCTAGTTAGGATGCATTAGGCATACTATTGGGACATACTTTTACTCTTTTATTTCATCATAACATTACTCCTTGATCTTGCCTCTCTTATATATCCGTCGCATCCCTGTTTGTTTTCATATGGAGGCTTCGTCGAAGTGATGTCACTTCACGTGCGCACCGGATTGTGGGTCAGAATCGCCCAAATAGGATGCAGTTTTCAACACTAACAATCTTGGCCGGATGAAGTAGGACATACGGGTACTAACCATCCTAAATCTGGCCACAAGAATCGGGACATCCTAAATCTTTTTTCTACATACTATATAGTAGAAAGTATGCGATTCAAAACGCAGGGAGTGCTAATACTAAATACAGTTGATTTTGAGTGTTCGGTTGATAGACAATATTCTCCCATAATTCACTTCCCAGAGGGAAATGGGGGAGGTGGTCAAAAGTGGGACAAACTTAAAAATAAATAGTGGGAGGTGCTGAAATGGGTCCAGAAAGAAATAGGCTTTACATTCCTGAGAAAAAAAGAAAGACACGTTGCTGTCTCTTTGTCAAATGTAATTAACCGTGACACTCTGTAGTTGCAATTTGATTAGCGTCCGACATTGCACAAACCGTACCCATTTTCTGTCAGTATTAATACTATTCCGGTATAATTGCTGCTTTTACATGAAGCAGTGACGATTATTATAGAATAGAATAATCATGTACTGTAAGAGGGGAAAGCATATTCAGATTCTTTGCTAAAGTAAAAGTAGTAATGCCACACTGAAGGGTACACGTAAAAGTCCTTTATTGAAGTATCTTTGTACAACAACATGTACTTAAAATATCAAAATTCAAAGTGCTCATTATCCTAAAATTGTCCCTGTCTGTGTTTTACTATTATTTATGTTTATGGATATGACTGCTGCATTAATGTGTAACTTGCATCTTACTGCTGTAGTTCTAAACATTGCATATATGAAGTTCAAAATCACCACATTTCGAGATACATGGATGTCACTCCACACGAAGGGTATGAAAACTTGTAAGTGGGAAAAGTAACAGCTGTCATACAAATGTAGTGGAGTAAAAAGTAGAACATTTGTGATGTATAGCAAAGTTAAAGTATAACGCTGACACATAGAAATACTCAACTAAAAGTACAAGTAGCTTGACTTTGTACTTAAATACAGTGATTGAGTATATGTACTTTGATACATTCCACCTCTGTCTCTGCTAGTATGGGGTTGGAACAGGCTCATAATTAACATTGAAGGGAACCTACTGACAGGGATGGGCCTCTTCCACTGCATTAGATTAGCGCTTGTCATTGCAGGAAAAGCACAGGTGTAATTAATAAGGTTAACAATGGCTCTAGTGAGACCTCGTTAATGTTATCAATTACACCTGCTGCAGTGTGGCATTGTCTTCTGTGAAAAGGATCTATTGGAAATCTTTCCTGAACACTTGACCAAACCATGGCAAATGTCTGAATATTCCACGATTTTAATTAAAAAATTTGACTGACAGTTGAATATAAGACGATGGCTACATTGTGCTTTGCTGTTCAATCGTTTCATACAGTAGTAGCAGCATGCAGCCACCAGGTGTCAGTCTTGCTCCGTGCTTGTAGACTCCAACCCAGCACACAACCAGACCTGGCACCATATGTCTCTGGCCCCCCTGGGTCAGTTCATTATTAAACCCATGTCAAATATTTTCTGAACACCTCCTGGAGAATATTTGCATGTGTCTGTGCAATATTATAATGCATTCTTTGGCAAATGGGCCATATGTGAAGGAAGAGACGATGTAATCCTAGAATGCAGACAGTGTGATTCAGTGTCTTTGCATAGTAAGAGACAGGCTTTAGTATAGTTTAATAATGCAATAGATAAATGTTAACGGCTGCAGTAGTTCAGAAATATATATATTAGTTGTAAGAGAGTTTATAAAAAATCAATTCCAGACATCAATTTTGACTTTAGTGCACAAGTAACGACTGTATAATCAACGCTTTGATGTGAACTAAATTATTCAAGCTTCAAGCTTCAAGCTTCTGAAAACCTAAACTTTAAGATTGCATCAAATTTTTTTCTCTTCATCATCAATGTGTTAATTTAATTCAATCAAGCACACTTTATTTTGAGTTGGTGAGTGTTGTCAGTAGTTATTTTACTTTCTATATATATGTGTTCTTAAAGCCACTTTAGTTCAACAACATATTCCATTTGGCATGTACTACTTACTAAGACATCAAGGTGTTGAAGTGGTCTTCCCTCTGTGTGCATGCCGTGTATTTTTACATTCAGCACATACTTTTTAAATCATATTTTAATTTACAGAGTAGCAGGATTCAATTTATAAACTATATAAATGATAAGATTCTGACAATCTTCTCACCACAGTTAAGCATTTGAAAAGTCTAAACATATTAAAGGGAGAATGTCTTAATATCTTAATGTCATTTAGTGTTAGAAACATCACATCAGTCCCTGTTCTTGGAGTATCTTAAGTCATGTTCTATTCAATTCTTCACAGCAAATCAAAAATGTAGTCTTAATGGTATGAATCGTAGAGTACCATTGAAAGGCTGTAGCGGTGAATTTTTGTACTGTTGCCATTTTTTTTCTTTTACATCTCAAGTTCCTCTCCAAACAGATGTCTTCCTTACTTGATTACAATTTCAAGAGGCACTCAATCAGTGATGTGATTGTTAAAGATGTCTTGTCCACAAACACACGCCACCCATTTATCTGTAATGAGATATTACTATTCTGCAGTGTCTTGTTGTCTTCCTGTCTTACCGTCTTATTAGTGTGTTATCTGTGACATTTCCTTGGTGGCTCTCGGGGTGGGGAAGGAGTAAGATCTGGTATTATTGTCACTATCGATGGATGAATAAAACAAATCCTGTAAAACCACTTAATTATAGACTCCCTGTAGCCAACTGGTGTGCAGATACATTAGCTGTCCCCAGCCACACACACACACACACACACACACACACACACACACACACACACACACACACACACACACACACACACACACACACACACACACACACACACACACACACACACACACACACACACACACACAGCAACATTTGAAAGGGTGCACTGTTTGGCAAAGATAGTATTTGCTACTGATTTGGAACAGTATATCTGTGTGCAGTTTTGTACACACTTGTGAATGATTTCTTCACAATAAAACAAAATAAATAGGAATGTTATTCAATAGTAAGTTATTATAAATGATTAAAAAGTATAAACAACAACATGTTTGTAAGTCTTAATACAGAGCTTATTTGGAAGTGCAATTTCATAGTGTCTGATAGTGTACTATCAGATTTTAATTTATCTTTTAAAATTAAAGTACATATCTATTGTTTCTACCATTCTCTATTATCTTTAAACATCAGGGTGTTCATGTTATTTTGTCTCTTGCGGTTACACATTTACCCTTTTTTAGTGCGTTTTAACATAAACTCATTACATCCTATTAAGAAGAATCCCTACTTCAATAATCCTCCTCGTCCCTGATCACACAGCTCTCCTTAGAGAGGGCAGTGTCAGCTTTTTCAGCTTTTGTTAAACACTGCATGCCGCTTTTTTTTTTCTCTGTCTGCGCCTGTTTTCCCAAACTTTTTAACCTTGCCCTTTTCCAGAATGCTGCGTCAGGTGCTTAGAACTTGCCCTGGACACTGTATATCACTCTGTCGCCACATGCATCATAAACTGTGAGGAGTGGCCAATCAGAATTATTGATGACATGGCTGGGATGTTGGCCAATTAGCAAAAGAGGCAGTAATTTATGCGGAATGTTCCACATGGCCGGAACCAATGGGAGGAGGGTTAGACTGGGTTGTCACAATTTTGACGGTTCATAAACCTGTTTGGCCATGGACAGGGCATTAGAAAGGCAGTCCTTCACACGCCATAGTCAAGCTTGGATCCAATAGAGACTAATGCCGATACATATAAGGCCTTGTGCGGTAACCACTATAACTGATCTCATGATACACATTCTCTAAAGGCTGATAAATAGCACTGGACGGTGTTGAAGTTAATCGTAAAAGCCTTTTAACCGTGTCAGTTTAGGTCCTTGATGGCTTCATTCACTTCCTTTTGTGTCTTGGTTGCAAATTGACCTGCTCATTAAGAAGACAATAAAAAAATAATGAAAAGGTTGTTTTTAAGCTGTAAACAAATACAACTGTACATATTTACACGTCATGAAGGGAATGTGTTTCTGTGAGCAAACACTTGCCTGTTTACACCTCCAGCAGATATGGAGGAACATCAGCATGTATTTTGAAGTTAGTGTTTCTGGCAACCCTATGAGTGTAAATTCAATATTCACAAGCTGTTTAGCTGGTTTTATGTCTCCAATGACTCCCAAGGGAAATATTTGTCTCTGGGTCTATTTATATGGGCGTCTGCTTCTACTGCACAGGCATGGTGGTGGTAACTGGCTTATTGCTCCTGAGCTTTGACCAGGGCATAAACCCATTGCCCTGATTAAATCAGTCAACAGACAACCCAAACATTCTGATGACATTATTACATTACATTACATAAATGTGGGATTTTGCTGCTTTCCTCTATTATATTTTACATGTTTGTTATCACTGTAAAGGGAATAGAGTTGAGTTTGGGCCTGGACAAAAAAATCTTTGGGAACTTGTGATTAAAATGAGTTACCATTTCTTAACATTTGATATAGAATAACATATTCATTAAAACAACACATTTGAATAATTTGGCAAAATCACACAGTGGGATGCAGATTAAACACATTTTGGTTTATTTAGGGCTGTTTATTAAGCAAACTCTTACATTTGAATTGCATTACATTTCTTAAAATGAACTCAACTTGAACTACTGAGTTTTGTTTGTTTTATTCAAATTTGAAAAGATTATCACATACAATCAACGGCTTCTAAACTGTAACAGTTTTCTGTCGCCTCAGGCTGCACGCTTCATCGTTTTCTGATCACAAATCTCTGTATTTGGCAGACAGACAATATGATGGAACAAAACGCACCATGAATCATTTATGGTTTGCCACAGTGAAAACGTTATGAAACGGGCAACAAAAATTGGTACACCTCCCTGTCATTTTAATATCAAAGGTATAGTATTGTATGGACTTTCAAGGGCATTCCGGACCTGAGCTCCAATACATCTTTGGATTGGTTAGCATAATTAAGATAGGCCATGTCAGACAAATTACGAATTAGAATTAGGCGCCCCACTAAAGACTTGCATGTGCTATGTGTGTCTGTTCAACTTTCTTCTTTCTCTGCTCAGAAACTGTACAGTGTCAGTAGAATGCCAAGTCTTTTTCGCAGATTTCTGACATGGCACATATTGGAGATAGTTTTTAGTCAGTTAATTTCAGTTTCTTATGACATTTGTATAAAGGACAGTGGGTGTTACATGGGTTGAACTAAGACCATCAGTCAGTGTGAAATAACCTTTTCATAGCTGAGTCAGACTCTGGTGAGACAAATCGTTTCAAGGCAATTACATAGTTGCTCAAAAATGTCATCATTTAGGAAAAGTATGTGAAAAATAACTCACTGGAAAGCAGCATTCAAATGACAGGATCGGAAATGAACTGCTTTGAAGTTATTTAAAAAAATAAAAGAGCCAATAACTTACCTCCTGCACTTCAATATTTCATTATGTAGTATACACAGGATGTTTAAAGAGGCCCATTAATAATTTAGTTTAAATTAGGCTTATTAGTTTTTCCTTTAAACAAACCAATATGTTTAGTCTCCACTGAAATTATGTTAGCTGTTATACCTTCCTTTGTGGCCATGGCAGAATACATTCTGATGTGTCACAATTGCTCAGCCATAACCAAACTACCTAACACAAGTTTCCTGCCTTGTGTGGTTCCAGTCTATTTGAAGATAAAGGCCTTTTGTAATGTTATGTAGCCTTTTGAAAAGCGATGTTTCTGGGTTATTATGCATCAGAATATGTGATTTTCCCATCACAATGCATTTGATGATAGTTCCATTTGGTATTTGCATTCTCTATGTCAGTCCTCCTTGTGCTGTGCAAAAAGTGTTTGAAAATAAGAATCTAGCCTCCTTCATGATAACACATCCAGACTGGACTTAATCAAGAGCACATATAGAAATAAACCTTTGGACCAGTTTTCTGTGACTGCTGTCAGTCCCCATGTTGTCGTTTTTTCCCAACATCACAGAATCTGTCGCTCTCACTGATTGTCACCACAGAGAAAAGAAATAGATTAGAGTTGCCTTCACAAAAACAGGTTGATGATAAACAAAAAGTGTGATTCACTGGGATGGAGGAAAACAAAGGAGTCTTGTTACCTGTCCTGGGGCTCAAAACAACAATTTTAAGAAAGCACACACACACGCACTCACGCAAGCAGACGCACGCACGCTCGCTCGCTCGCTCGCTCACTCCATTGGCCAAAACCATATGCACACATAATGCACTTTGTCCACACTTCCTCTCATAAACACATACACACACACACACATTTTTAGAGCAGGCCTGTATCACCCGAGGCAGTTGGCAATGGGTTTTCATCTTGTGTGTCCGGCAGCGGTTTTTCCATTAGACCTGATGTAAGGTCCACATTAAAATGGACTCGAAGAAAGGCTGTATTAAGACACAGTGGTGTATGTGCACAGAACAGTGGGGGCAAACACATCCCTCTGCTCTGTAATGGTATATGCCTAACTTTGTTTTCCTTTCTTCCTTGCCTGTATGTATGGATTTCTTCTTCTGGTCTTTTTTTTGTTTTGTAATTTTTTCACCCCCTGTCTCTGCTCTTGATTGTGTGCGTGTGTAGATCTTCATCGGAGAGGTGTCCATGTATGTGATGAAATCGACCAGGGAAGCCCTCCTGGCCCAGGAGAAAACCATAGTGACGGGAGACTGTTGCTACCTTAACCCCCTCATTCGCCGCATCATACGCTTTATAGGTGAGACAATGAGAAGTGTCAAAAACTGTCCAAATGTCATTCATGTTGATGGTATCAGGAGGCAGCTGCACACCACCCATACAAACTCTATCATGAAGAAAAGAGCTAAAACAATATCGGAAATATGTGTGTGTGCATGGGATACAAATCCAGTACTTTCATTTTGATGGTAGCCCCTTTTGCTTGTATGTTTGTATTTTAATGGAATATACTGAACATTCATTTAAATTTTGTTGTAAAGGTTAAATCATGAACGATATTCTAAAGCGACATTTTTAAACTTGGGTTATTACTGAGCAGTACAGTACAACAACATCTTATACACATTAAAGAGACACTTTTATATTGTTTTATTTCCTCATAACTAATACTAAACTTAAAATCATCCACATCAGGGCTGTACAGTGCGACAGTTTTGATCGCATTTGCTACTGAAATTTATCACGTGCGATGATTAATACATGTCCATTCGCACTCGTGCGACAGGCTGCTAATGAGGAGAGGCTGTCTTTGAAACACAGAGGAGAGATGCACAACACTGCTTAGAGTGCTCTACATTAACACTCCAAATGGGGGTAAATGTAGCCTGGCTCCGCCCGCCCGCCTACTTCCGGCCAAATTTCATTTTCCCTTCAGTAGTCAGTCTGGGTGTACAGCGCATTTCCCAGATTCTCCGGAGAATCTACGATCGGCCAATCAGCGAATAGAGCGAGTGGCTGAGAACGCTCCAGTTTCAGTTGAATGCTGCGTTGCTTTATACTCGGAAGAAGGAGATTTCCGACTTGGTAGTTCCGAGTTCCGACCTGTCTGTGTTCCAGTGCATCTGCTCGCGAAAGTATGGACGCCTAAAACCTTTCTCGTCCAAATAACTAAACGTTAGGCTCTAACAAGTTACTGTTGCCAGGTACCGGTAGATTCATAGACTACAATATGTAGTGAAGTCGGAAATTTCCGAGTTCCCTGTCCAACTGGAAGGCACCATCAAAAGCCGGCTCATGACACACGTGATGACCAGTGTTGGGCAAGTTACTTCAAAAGCGTAATGCGGTATTTATTACTTATTACTGGCATTTCAAAGTAGTTAGTTACATTACAATATTACTGTCTTTGAATTTTAAGGCATTACACTACTTTTACATTACTTTTGCATTACTTTCACCAAAATAACATGAAATATGGATTTGGTGTTCTCAATAGATCTTCTTGTGTTCAATGCAGCTCATTACACAGCAGGAGGTGACATGGTATGGCATAATGACTGAGCTAGGCTTAAGGCTAACACAAGTAGGCCTATGCTATATAATATAATGGTCACAGTTATGGCTCATGGTGCAATACATTTTATAATAGAAATACTGTATCTTTAGGTATTTATTTAGCCTATATTAATATCAATAGAGCTAGAGCCTACTACTGTAGATTGAAAAAGTAAATTGAGCCTCAAAGATTTGTTTCTTGCGTTCTGGCGACTTAAAAGCACAAACAAGTTGTTCACATCATCATCAACTTTTGCCTTTTTTAGTTGTTCCAAAGAATCTGCCTTATCATCTTGCCATCTAATCTAAATGATAACAGCCCATTATGTTTGTTTATCGTCTCTCTTGCGTGACATTTTATAATAACAATAGTAGCCTTAATATATCTCCTTTGCTAATTCAAAGCATTCACTCATTATGTTGGGAGTCGATGTGTGTGTCAGAGGCATGAATCGACAAAGCGATCAACTCTTATTGTGACTTTTTTGCTGCAGCACTTGTAGTGCTGAGGAGAGCTTGCCAACTGCGCTGTCCTTTACGCACCATCATTGCCGCCGTTATGTTAAGATTTCATGATTTGCATCAAAGCAAACCCTTAAGGCGCCGGGTTTTATTTTTAAAAATACTAGATTTTGACACTTAAATTTCAGAAGGCTCTGGATTGAAAGTGGTTTGAGATAGAGACAAAGTGTAAATGAGACAAATATTGAGAATGACCTAAAGTTTATCTGGGGAGTAAATCTTCCCATCTAATTAGCATATTATGACGTCATATGGTGGCGGCCATGTTGTAGGCTATTATGTAATTTCCATGAAATACCTGATATTTTGAAAGAGAGTTGAACTTATTTAATCAGATTCACCCATCCATCCATTTGTAATGATGTCCACTTTGTTGTAAGCCAACAGTTGCAAACTAGAACTAGAACTACACCACAAAACTCATGTAAACAGTAGGTGTTTTTTATGATTTTTTTTTACCCACCACCATTTTTATTTCCTTTTTTCTTCTATTCTGCATTATTACTATTATCATCATTATTAGCATTATAATATGATAATATTAATATATATATAATGCTGCGTCGCATGGCTGCACCACTGCTGCGCATGGACGCACCGTGACCGGGGCCGTAGAACGAGTGAACACCAACTCCCTACTCGTCAACTTTTTGCTTGCCATATCTCTAAATAACTCCTAAATCCAGCAATACTGCTTCAGCATAAATAGCTTAGTGGCACACTATCTCCGATTTCGCACCTAACAACAGCGCGATTCATTTGCAGCCTGGACGCGGAGGTGTGTCACCTCTCTGCTCTGACAGCAGGCAGAGACTCGCTCCGAGGGGCTGCTCCGAGACTGACCGCCTCCGAGTGCTCTTAGACGGGGAGGGGCTCGCGGCAGCACCCGCTGCTCGTTAAGTGATACGTGCTTTCACGTCAGAGTCTCCAAACACCACAAAAGTTTTCAATAACTTGGGCAGTGAAACGGAGGCCAGTAGGCTAGCGCATCTTTGGAATCAATTGTAGCAGCAAATCGAGTTTTCTTCTCCTCTAGCAGTAACATTAGCGTGGGTTTTTTCTACTCCGCGAAACTCGCGGTGTTGGCCAATTTGTATAAAAACAACAAACCAGTCAATTTCGGGTTTAAAATGCATTGTAACGCACGTTTCTGAGCTATGTACCGCGTTACATATTACCATTTTTTTTGCTGTAATGCCTTACATTACCGCGTTACAGCAAAACGTAATGCATTACAGTAATGCATTACTTCCTGTAACGCGTTACTCCCAACACTGGTGATGACCAAACGTGATGCGATTGGTTGGCTAATCCAGAGTGGCACTGGGCAGATCCAATAGTTTTAAACTTCGACAGACACCCGCCTCCAAGTGAGTTAACGTTTGCCAATTACAGCACTTCCAGACCATCTGTACAAATGAAATGAAGTACGGTGGTCTGGTTGGACCAGGCTAGGGTGAATGTAGACTTAGGCAAGTAAGTTATTGAGTCCACCCTCCACTTTGGCTGGTGAAAGATAAGTGTCCTCGGGCTCTGTACACGTGCAGCGATTCTAGGTATAAAAACTTCACCAAAGGTAATTACCGGAAGGAGAGCAGGCACATTACCACAGTTAAGTTAGCGCGTGTACAAACAGAACATTTCCTGTGCGCCTTCACATTAAAAGCCTGTTTCTAGCCAAACGTCAGTTGACTTTTATTTTGAAGCCGGTAAGAACAGGAAGTTAGCACTTTTTTCTAGCTTGAAAGGCAACTCATTCAGCTGCAGAGAGCAGTCAACAGTAGCCTAGTCTATTTAAACAAAGTTTTAAATAAGCCACTGAAAAGCTACTCCCAACACATTCACAACAACCTATTTAATTCATCCTAAATTGTACCAATATATATATACTTATTTATTTAATAGGCTATGTTTAATGTTTTAAAGTTTGGTTTTAATTAACAGAAGGACATTATAATAATACTAATTCTGAATCAGCAAAAAATTGCAATTGGCAGGTTAGATTCTTTTGTCTAAATTGCAATCAATGCACCCCTATTCATTTTTCCATAATTATTACTGCACACACTAGGATATAATATTAATTGAGAATCTCAAATGAGACCAAGATAACATGATCAAAGGTAATTAGAGCGAAATTCAAGGGTTAAGGTTATGCAAGTTTTCGATCATACTTTGTGTGCTACCAAATTTATTTTTGTGCTACTGAATTTTTTTGCTTGCTAGCACCAGTGCTACCACCTAAAAAAATAAGCATACAGCCCTGCACATGTATCTTTGTTTGCTCAGTGAGTTCCTCCCGCCACATTCTAGTGGAGGTCAAACCAATTTGTTTTTGCTCGGTGCATCACATCAGTGCAACTCTACCACACTTCATACCATTCATACCACACAAGTTGCTTCAGTTGTCTTCAGTGTTGTGAGTTGAGTTGAGTCTTTGATTCTGTGTAGCTTAATTTCAAAACTCCACGAGCCCTGTTCATAACGTTAAGAGCTAAGTAAACCATGTGTCTGCAACGTCAACATGATTTCTTTGGCACAGTCTTTTTTTTTTAAGCAAGCTCCTATAACCAAGCAGGAAGCAACATGCTGCGTATCACGGCTAAGCTGACAGCTAAATGTGCGCGCTGTCAGTCACCTGTGAGGGGAGCTCCTATGCAAAACAAGATACCAGCTGGGACACTTACTGTGAGGATTCAGAGCTGGAGTCTTTGCTTTTTTTAAGATTATCTTGTTCATGAAAAAAAATCTAGCATTATGTAAATAGGACTTAACAAAATAAATCATAACAAGGTACAAAAGAGTGTGGCACAAGCATCATACCAACTTTATACCAACCAAGGGACTCTTACCGATCCTGCAATTGAGAATTACAGCACTATCATACCATCCCGCCTCCCTCCAATGCCCCACCCCCTCATTCCCATCCCCGGTGTTTTATTGTTGAAGAAACTTTATTTGCACAAGCAGACTTTCAACCTACTGCCTCTGCGCATGCACGTGAGTTATATTGTAGCGGAGGAAACTGGTGGCTGTACCGGTACCGCGCTGATCTGCTTGTATCACTGGTTTCACTTCAGAGGTGTCGGCCAGAACACCACTTATGGCCAAAGGCGTCAGATTATAAGCATGAGACTAGGAGAGGAGGAGTAGGGTTTTATCCGCTCTTTATTTTCCTTCTTTCACAGGCACAGCAGCATATAGATTGCGGGAAAAGAACAAAGGCTTAAACTCCGCTCGTGAGGAGATCGTTAGAACAGCTGTTGCGAACCTCGAATCGCAGCCGTTAATAAAATGCAAACTATATTATAACAGTGATCGGGGCTGCATGTACATACTCACACACGGGTGATTCACATTTAAACTCAGATAAACACGTTTCCATGTGGAATGATCGCTTACTGCGGCAACTTGCATGCTCACACATCTGACCGAGGGAGAAGAGAAAGGAAACTTACTAAACAGACTCTCTGGCCGACTGACGTCACGGCCCTAACTGACTGCTATCCACACTGAACAAAACACATCTTAACACACTGTAAGAAATAACAACACTGTAACTTATGAACGTTGGGGCCTTTTCTACAATGGTCGCTTCTCGCTACTGTCTGCCGTGGAATCAAAACAAACCCTGTATTTGAGAATGCGCCATTCAGAAGCAGACGGCAAACAGACAGGTCTGTCGGCCAATCAAATCGTTCGGTCCGAATAATATCATTGGTTGAACTTTTCACAAAATATTATGAGATTGAAATCATTGTTTGTTTTTCCTCCTGGTGGGTCTGTCTGGCATTTTAGAGTGTCATTACCTTATTAATACCATTTTAACCTAATCCAAAAAAAGTGTAAAAATGCATCAAAGGTAAGGGTAGCTTTAAGGAAACACAACCTGTAATAATATATTAAATATATTATCGAATCAGTCATTTTTATTTTGTTCTTTAGACAATTAGATGCACAGTGAAGGGTGAAATGAGGAGAGCTTTAGAAGATGGGGTTAACAAGGTCGACCACGGTGAGAATAGCAGTAGAATTCTTTCTAACCAAGCTCGTATGCAGTGTGTCGCCTCATTTGTTGCCTGTAGAAGCACACACCTGATTGTGCCATTCAACCAATATAGAAATACTGGATGCGTGGTAGCTGTAATGAGATCTGTGGAGAAAGCATGATGAATTCGCTGCTGGGAACAGTGGGTGTAGCCTTACGTGATGATGCGTTTCAAAGTAAAAGCCAGTGTATTCAGTAGGTAATAGACTTTGAATTAAATGATCCAAGGGCAACTTATAATGGGCTTTGTGTGTGGTTGGCCAACAGTTGCAAACACCTGTGATTAAAATGATGTTCATTTTCAGTATAAATCACATATAAAGCTATTTCTAAGGGGTGGGAAAAAAAAGCATATTTTTAATCGAGGAAATAATATTGGACTGTTCTGTATTCCTATCAGGTTTAAATACAATTTGAAATGTGTGGCGTAATTGGCAATGGTTGTGTCAGGTTGTTCATCTGGTTCGGGCCGACCACGCCATCTGCTTTGATATCAAAACTTAATATAAGGTAGGTGAACTTGGGTAAACTAGCTCACTGAGGATTTTTGGATTTTTAGATACAGCAAACCGGCATGACTGAACAGATTTCAGTAATTCTTCAGTGAAGGGGAGCCAATTGGGATCAAGTCCAGCTGTGATGCATTCACTGCAGCCTTCTCTGAAACTGCATTGGCCACGAAATAAGAATTTAATCTAAACATCTTCGTCCAACATGTTAGATAATATACGGGCTGCATATGAATGTGTGCTTTCTTACAACATGGTGACTTATACGGTGTAAATTGCACACTTTTACCTCTTTTTTCTAAAAGAGCTTACAAGACATTCATCTGCGACCTTTTGATATATATATATATATATATATATATATATATATATATATATATATATATATATATATATATATATATATATATATATATATATATATATATATATATATATATATATATATATTTTTTTTTTTTTACATTTTTTTACTGCCACCTTTGCACAATACAGGAGTTTAGAACTGGGCAAACTGACAGACTCTGTTCCCGTAAAGGAGGCCGACTACTCTGGCATAATCTCAACTCTATTGTTCATTTTTAAATAATATCCCTTCAACTTATGAAACACTCATCAGAAATTAATTAGGCAATTCGCATGATTTATATTTCCGTCTGTCCGGCAAAAAATATCTCACATTTGTAGGAATCGTTGAGGCTCTTAGTTTCTCCTCTCCTCTCATCTCTCTCTCTCTCTCTCACTCACACACACACACACACACACACACACACACGCACGCACGCACGCACGCACGCCACACACCACACACACACACACACACACACACACACACACACACACACACACACACACACACACACACACACACACACACACACACACACACACACACACACACACACACACACACAGTCTATTTCCCCTCGATGCCCTTCACACAATAGTGTCCCTGTACCTCCTCACAGGCATCCCAACCCTCCTGCTCTTCCCCAGCCCTCCCACCCCACCCCACACCCGCCGGATGAGAATACAAAGCAGAGTAATTTCATGGCTAAGCAGGCCAGATAATCAGCAGTCATATTTCACAGCAAAAGGACTGCAGACTCAGACACTGGTCATGGCTAGGTGGGCTGACAGTGTCAGTGTAATCATTCATATAAGATGCCGTTTTTTTTCTGTATGTTTATGCAGGTTTATTCTTACTCTACCTTTGTCGATTCTTTTTTTCCCATACTCCATTTTAACCTAATTTGATTCAACATTTTATTTCTCTTCTTAATATTTAAGGTGGAGTCTTGAGATTCCTGAGAACACTTGTACAATTCACTTTGTCAAAATCGGGTGAATATACTGTATCATCATGGTCCGCTAGCTGTCCGTACTGTGTGTGCGCTGAAGTAAATCTAGTGTTAATACATAACCTATCGTGAGGAGATAAAAAAGTTAATTTTGACAACAAGCATTCTCCAGAATCGCTGACTCCTCCTTTAGGGTAACCAAGTCGGCACATGGATTGTACAATTCCAAATCAATACAACTGTAATGCCTTTCTTCGATCATTCCTATATCCAGTGACAGCACATACTCTTATTCCGCAGTCCACCATTTTTTTTAAAGGGAATAAACGTCAAGCTAATATTCTGGTGGATTTAGCTCTATATCTTAATGACAGTTGGATGTGCCAGAACTGGGAGCAAGATAGTCACCGCCCGGTGACTATTTGCTTTTTCTTTTGCTGTGGCTGTGTTTTTTGCAATGTGCTATACATTCTCATTGTGTGTGTGTGTGTGTGTGTGTGTGTGTGTGTGTGTGTGTGTGTGTGTGTATCTGTGTGTACCCCAGGTGTGTTTGCCTTCGGCCTGTTTGCCACAGACATCTTTGTCAACGCGGGCCAGGTGGTGACAGGAGGTCTCTCGCCCTACTTCCTGTCCGTCTGCAAGCCCAACTACACCGGCACCGAGTGTCGCTTCAATCACCAGTTCATCGTCAACGGCAACATCTGCACCGGGAGCCCCGTCGTGGTGGAGAGCGCCCGCCGGTCCTTCCCCTCCAAAGACGCCTCGCTGAGTGTTTACTCCGCCGTTTACCTGACGGTGAGATGAATGGCGTGGATTTACTATAGGGACTTTAATGAATTTAAATGTGGACATCATACAGACAGAGAGGTTTAAACAATGGGACATATTTAAAGTAGATTTCGTTTTTTTTTTTATAACTGCTGAACTGAAAGATGAGCCGGCATTTGTTGCACAAAGAATTGCTTGTATAGTTGTATTCAAAATTATATCATGAGCATAACATACTTAATTTATGTCTATTTGCATAATTGTTCATTAAGATGTGTTGCTTACTTAAAATCAGTTCCATCTAATTGAGTGCAAAAAAAAAACAAATGTTTACATTCTCCTCTAGATTTTCTTCAGCTCAACATGGGCACACTTAATTAACAACCATTGTCAAATGCACTTGTGATTACTCATTTGGGACTGGATATAATTGGTTAACATATTTAGATATTAGTGGGAACACATTTTCGAACATAACAACAACAACACCCAAGCAATCAGAGATAATTAGATGTGTTTAGCCCATGGACCTATTACAAAGCCTAGTTTAAAGCCTGGACTGATTTAAGTAGTTAACTAGATCGGCAATTTAAACAGACTTTGAATGAAAAGGAATAATTATAGTGTTAGGGTGTTACAGTACATAGCATTTATGAGTCTTTTGACAGGGAAACTGGCAAGGAGGGACTTATGTTCAGGAGTATTCATTCCAAGCATAGGGTGCTTGCATACAATTTGCTGGAGGAACACATAAAGAATGGCTTTTTGAAGTGCAGCTCTTTGGTATCAGAGAGGGCAGCTGTGCAAATATAAAAAGGTAAAAGCTGACAGTTTTCTCACAACCTTGACTAGTAGTAAGAGCTTTGCTTATCAAGTCAATCTTATAAACTGTTTTGTGGAGAATTATTTGACTTTCATGATGTCATTTATTCTTTAACCGTTTTGTCACGCAAGCGAGGCTTTTTTGCTCCCACAAAATGTTAAAATATTGAATTCCGTTCCTTCTGAAGGCCGCCGGTTGCACTGCATTACATTGCTTCTGTTCTTGTCTGCCAAAAGAGAGGTAGCTGGGGCTCTTGTTAAACCTTTGGGACACAGTTGGATAATCTTTTTTAGAATTTGCTCGCAGTCTTTGTTTATTTATTTATTCTTCTTTCCTCTTCTTATTTTGCAGATGTACATCACCAGCACCATCAAGACCAAGTCCAGCCGCCTGGCCAAGCCGGTGCTGTGTCTGGGCACGCTCTGTTCGGCCTTCCTCGCCGGCCTCAACAGGGTCTCAGAGTACAGGAACCACTGTTCAGACGTGGTGGCCGGATTTATACTGGGATCAGCCATCGCACTCTTTCTGGTGAGGACGACTGGAGAGTGAAAAGTTCAGGGAAAGTGAGGGAATGGGGATTAGAGGAGAGGAGAGGAACAGAGAAAATGATTATGCTGTGGTGGATTATTCAGGTCATGGCATTTAAATTCTAGTAGTCATTTCCAACTTCATTTTGGAACTGACCCAAACCAGGCATTAAATGATTAATTATTACCTAATATTAACGTTTGAGGTCCATTTTTTAACATCAGTCTTAACCCATTGATGACTATGGCAATCTAGGATGCATGTCCTTAATGCCTGAGGGTTTTCTGAAAAAATAGTACGAATTGTCAAGTCTACCAAAACCTTAATATCTAAGCCTGTGTAGCACATAGAAACATGAAATAAAATACATTTAAAAGTTAAGGTTCACAGGTTTTATTTAAACATGCTCCCTTAGCGCTTACACACCAACAAATTTTTCTAAAAATCGTCAAAATTAGATGGGGGAGAAAAAAAGAATAAATAATATAAAATTTTTAGTGTGATTTTCGTCAGTAGCCTATAGTGGACCTTGATTCTGTGCACCAAACGCCACTAACTGTTCTGTAATACACTATCACTGACACAGCCGGCTTATTTTTTTTTATTATTTTGTTTTATTTTTAATTTTTAATTTTTTTGATTGATGTGATTTTCGCCAAACCACACAACTTTTGGGTGACCACGTGGTCTTAAAAAATCAACAAAACCCACCTCGTGTATTTGAACCAATGACAGTGCATTCTATGCTGCGCATGCCATGAAAATTAGATGAAGTAACAATGCTGCACGATGCAGCATCAGGCAGGAGAGGCAATGTGGCATCGCGCAGCAGCCGTCATCAATGGGTTAAAGCCTTTGGAGACCTGGTCTAAAATAGTAAAAAAAAATCAATATATGATATCAAAGGCAGGTGTCTTAATAAGCTTTTAAATAAATCTGATGGAAATTAAATGTTCATAAATATTAACGTAGTTCAAAGAAACAGCCCTTTTACTGCAGGACTGTGTGGGCGTGGCTGTATCAAACAATCTCCATGGCAACAGTCATTGTTTTTATCCAATGTTCAGGCAGGAGAACTGCTGTGATTGGTTTAAAATAAGTTTTGTGTGATAAGAACCAGCGCACAGCCCACCTCATCTAAACTGTATTTCCGTAAAAGTTTATCAAACTTAAATTCTTCCATATGTTTTTGTTTAGTTTCAAGGTTAGCTGTGTATAAATCCAGGCATGTCTAATGAGGTCCTACACACTAATTGGGTAAAGAAAGAAAATAAATTACAAAAGTATGTGGTAGACATGATAGTTGGAGAGGCTGTTAAACAGGATAAAGTATGTTTTACACTGAGCTTGAAGGAGGTTCAAATATACAGGTGAGGTTGGGCAGAGGGGGAAAAAAGCTGGGATGGACTAGTTGATTGGGAGAAGGAGGAGAAGAGAAGAAAGGAGAGAAGCTACTGAGGTGATTTCAACTGAGATCAGCACTCACTCTGGGTTTGAAAGAGCTCAGTGAGGGGTGGAAGGCAGAAGAACAGAAAGTGAGAGGAAAGTTGAGGAAAAGACTATAGTTTTATATAGTGGTTGTGTTTAATTCAGTGTTGTGATCGATTCCTGGTCTTTGCTCCAGAGAAAGAGAAGGTATCTTGTTCTGTTAAGGGGTCTAGTTATGCGTGTTATTAAAAAATAGATGATTCAAACTTGCCTAGGGGATAACATTACATACGGCGGGTATTGCGTTTGTTTTTCTTAATCCACCCTGACGATTCTGTGGACCAATCAACAGGCTGCAGTGTGCGTATCTACACCCTCTTGGGATTGCTTTATTCCCCCAACAAAAGGGTGACCAAAATAGTTACGGTACAGTTCTTTTGGTACCCTTCCCAACTTTGAACAGTGGAAACACAAATGATTGCGCGCTGTGTCGTGCTGTACCAAACCGAACTGTACCGCTCAAAGGATACAAGGCTTAACTGTAGAATTTAGAACAGCCTCATGTGGTGTGTTCCTCTGAAAAAAAAATGCCTTGTTAAAATCTGATGCCGAGTTTTAAAATAGAGGGTGGTGATTACGGCTGAAACCCTCAAGCTGTGTGTGGGGTTGAAGCAGGAAGACCATGGGGAGAAAGGAAGGCTTCGTTGCACGTAATTGCTGCATTGTCCAGGGTCTCAAAGTGAGAAGGAGAGAAATATATAGAGAGGGAGCGAGAGAGACACACATACACACAGACAGAGAGGGGGAGGGCAGGGACACTATTAGTATTAGTTAAGTTAAGGCTTTCTCACTCAAACAAAGAAACCCACTAACATGGACCTGCTTCTCCGCAGCCATTTTTTTTGTGTTTTTAATAATCAATGGCATTTTCAATAGGATATCATCAATATGACTAGCTGGTTCACATTTTTTAGCAGCTGTATTTACTAAGGATAATGATTGGAAGGGGACACTCTGGGCTGCTTTCCTTTTTGTTAAGAACGAATTTGCCAAAAAAAAGTTCTTAGAGAATGCCAATACACACTATAAAACACTCTCTAAGCGGTCATCAGTCATATTCAAGGTAGATAACACTTACTGGCCGATATGATAGCACAATACAAGCCAAATATACCCTAACACGAGAATGAACAAGGCTTGGAGTCTACAGCAGGGTCGCGGCTCTGTGAGGCTGTACTTAAACAAAGTGGTTATTTGAGCCAACTGCTAACGCCAGCACATTAACATGCTCTTGGTGACAATGCCAACAGGCTGATGTTCTGTAGGTATAATGATTATCTTGTTCACCATCCTAGTCTGCTGTGTTAGCATGCAGGGATTTTCGAAATCTCTGATGCAGATTGTCATTCATTTTGCGGGTGCTTAAAAACCAAAGAATTGGACACATTAAATAGATTTAAAAGTAAAATGATCCTCATTGTTCAGATATGCAGGGCCTACTCATTACATGTTTGTGCAGAGATAGCACTAGTGCAAGATGATTGCTTTAAGACCCGCTAAGCCTTCAATGATTTACCCATACAATATGTCATACATTGAGTGTATGATCCCCAGGGAAAGATGAACACAAGAAAGTCAATTATCACCTCAGCAGCTTTGCATCTTCTTACTTCCAGCTTAGTATCAGCAAACCATGAACTGTGGAGGACCGCCTCCCTCTTACACATTTACTCAATGGTGCCCATGAAACTTAAAGGTGAAGTCAGCGATTCTAGAGAACGCTTGTTTTCAAAATCCCTTTTTGTAAAAATCAGTGAATATCTCCTCACGATCAGCTACCTGTCCGTACAGTGTGTGCACTGTAACTGCTCCAGTGGTCCCCCCCTTTGTTTACATATCCGTTTACAGAGCCTAGGCTGTGTATTAACACTGTATTTTGTTTTCCAGCGCATACACAGTACGGACAGGTAGTGGATTTTGAGGAGATATTCACAGGCATTCTCCAGAATCGCTGATTCTAACTTCAACGTAGTCTTTGTCATCTAAAGAACTGAGACGATTTGATGGACTGCTATCTTAAGGGGGAATTAATGGTACAAAGAGAGTGTAACAAACCAGGTATAGCTCAAATCCCTGTGCTATCAGCGCTCACAGAGAGGAGATCTGAATGGACTTGTCAGACAGCAGCTATATACTTACGTGAGGTTTGTACTCTGCCAGAGGATTGAGGGATCAGTGTTAAGCACTTGGTTGAAGAGCTGCAGCACCATGTCGCTTGAATCATGAGACAGAGGTGTCCAACCAATCCAAGATGAAAGTAGAGGCCCACGTTGACGGCCCCGCCAGGTCTTACAGAAGCTAAGCCCCTTGAAATTTAAATGACATTCAATCTAAACCTCCAATTCAAGGCTTTCAAGATAAGTAGCATTGCCATGTATATATTATCTGACATATCTGGTATGTTGCAATGTGAAATAAGAGTCCAAGTCTTTTCTTTCCGTCTCATTTTATGAAGATTTAAAAAAGAAATGAAGCATCAAGCTATTTCAATCAGGACCCACTTCTTTGATACAAAGAATTCCTGTGGCAAGAAAAAGTTTGACTCATATTTGAAAGCTCAAATCAGATTCATCATTCATCATTTCAAAAGGAGCACGGATGACGGGACACAATAATGCAGTCCTCTGTCGTCTTTGAGGATGTGCTTTAGTTGGGTGAAAACCAAGAGAGAAGAAAGCATTCCGAAATGCACAGGAAAGAAGCTGTGATGGTTGGAGCTTTTTGGAAACTCTTCATGTGAAAACAATAGAAAGGAGTGTTAGGGTTGAGTTGAGGGCAAATGAGCCTTATCAACTTGAACTTGTCATGTTTCTTGTGATTCTTGTTTGGTCTGGGAGCACAAGAGCAGCACTGCCCATGAACTGCCACACATAAGGAATCCTTGAGCTTCCTCCAGCAATACAGTCCCCCGCTTCATTTTCTCCTTTGCCACTGCCTGAGGGCATGGTTGGCCTGCGGGGTAGAGAGTTGGTGGGGAATTCTCCCGTTGGCGGCCTCCTTTGATGGACTTTGCAAGCGCACTAACCTTAGAGGTGGACATATGGGGAAGAAACTGAATGTACAAGTAACTGTAATTTACAAAACATTTTTTAACAGACATATAAATGAAGAGCCGATGCATCAGTTCATTCATTGTGCCTGCCGGGCGTAGTGCAATGGCTCGAAAATTAACAACCCGAGACATCTACATTGACTGCATTGAACGATGGCTGCATTTTGTAGATGCATGCAATGTTTGATTGATCTTTCACACCCACATAAACTTATATAACAGCAATAACTGTTCTGCAGCAGAAGAGTATTGTCTGTTGTTGTTGTATAAGGTCTTTCTAGATGAAGACTATTATTTCGGCGACTCTGGCTGGCAAGCAGTCTGATTTGAGCTATAAGAAATCAAACTTTAATCAAGCAATGGTATTTTCCAACAATGGTATGATACTCCTTCAGATAACTGTTTGGTATATTTTGAGTAACACTCCTTTCTTATGATAAAGTAAACGGTCCTTTAGGGGCCAGATGCCTATACGCGTCCTTATATTTTATCTTAGTTACCGTAGACTGGGAGAGCATGCAGTGCTGTCTGACTGTATATATTATGTGTATGGAGTCTTTTTCAAGGCAATATTTTTAGCCCTGCTAGCTCCATGGCTCCAGGGATGACTACGTCAGTCTTTCGGCCATTTTTCATAGTTCCAAGATGATGAATTCTACGGACTGTGGTGACCCTGTGACTTTTTCTGTAGCGCCAGCAGCAAGCTGACAAAACCATTGTTGGATGGATTCGCTGTGTAATTTGGTACACGCATTCGTGAGATATGACCAAATGTCTGCAAAATGACATTTCCACCAGTCCAGCTGTTACATTGGTAAAAGTCCTAGTACTCGTCAGAAAGTCAAAACATCACAGCTGGAACAAAGAATCCTTGATGTTTCAGCTCAATGTCAGCCTGTCTCATTGTAAACCGTCGTTATTTAAAGTGGAGTCAACTTAATCCAATATCAGTGAATATCTACTCACAGTCCGCTACCTGTCTGTAATGCGTATGCACTGACTTTTTTTATTGTGTTAATGCACAGCCTAGGCTCTGTAAATGTGTACTCAAACAAAGGGAGTTGGACCGAGTCCCTCAACACTTCTTCAACCAATCGGCTACAGGCAGCGTTTGTGACATGTGTAACAACAATGCTATTGGACAGGTAGTCAGTGACGACTGCTGTTGCCGGGGAAGGCTATTCTGGGGGCGGAGCATCTGAAGGAGCAGGAAAGGAGTGGTGTATTTTTTTTTGGTGGTCAGTTCAAATATTATCAAGCTGTCTGTCGTTTGGCTGACTACACCTTTTAATGTTGAACTGTCTTCATTCTTACATATTTTTTGTTATGTTCCAGAATGCTAAAGACACATTTATATTGCATGTAATGCAAAGGACAATAAAGTATATTATCCGATCCTTCTTTACAGGGTATATGTGTTGTGAACAACTTCAAAGGGGTCCACAGTGCAGCCGCCAAACAGAAAACTGAAGAGTACCGTGGTCTGCCCCTGATGACTTTCCCCCGCGTAGAGAGCCCTCTGGAGACCCTCAGCGCACAGGTACCGAGAAAACACTTAACCTGGAATCCTAGAAAACCTAATCTCTATGATGGACATTATCTTTCCCCATTAATTGGCAGAGCTCCCTCAACACCATGAGCTTATAAGCAAAAAATAAAAACCTTCACATACTTTACATTTAGTCAACTGTAATTTTGTTTTTGTACTGTAAAGTGCTGTTATTGTAATTTACCTAAATGTCCTGCTTCAATCAGTGATGTCCTGCATTTCCCAGAATTCCCATATATAAACGGTAATCTTGTGCTTTCTTTCTTTCTTTCTTTCTTTCTTTCTTTCTTTCTTTCTTTCTTTCTTTCTTTCTTTCTTTCTTTCTTTCTTTCTTTCTTTCTTTCTTTCTTTCTTTCTTTCTTTCTTTCTTTCTTCACAAAGCAATGACACATGTTCAAAATACTAACATGCAAGAATGACAATTTGCACTACACCCCCTGTCCCATACGCACTGAAACACACACATAGAACCTCACAGAGAGCACTCTTGAAACTTGATGACAATGGTTTGTTCCTTCACACTCTTTCCCTCTCCTGTCTTCTTCCATTTCCTTTCTTTCTTATCTTATTCCTCCCTATCCTTCTACCGCTGCCTCCATACCTCCTCCCCATCTCCATTTTTTTTAGAACCACTCGGCATCGATGACGGAGGTCACATGACTAAGGGGGCAGCACCGGGTCACGTTTGCGTCTCCACAGCACTTCCAGACACAATGACGAGGGAACGCATGCCACGTGGCGCCGAATGCTTAACAAAAAACACTTTGATCTGATCTATCTGTTTAATTCACCTGGGGGACAAAAATGCACTGTGTTTCTAATGGTTCTCATCAAGTTGGGCTATGCTCAATACAACCTCCTAAGCACACAGATCGCATCACTGGCAACAATATACAACAAGGCAAACTTGAGCACAGATTGTTTTTCCAAGATACTCGAAACCATTTGAAACATGGGGACATTTTCTCTCCCTCCTAGGTGTGCTGTTTGTAGTTAGAGGACGGTGTTTTGTACATTTTGTATGAGCGAGTGCTGTAGCCTAATCCTGAAGGTGTTAAACCTGCACACTTCCTGTCAGCTGACTCACTCTGTAATACATCACATCCCGTCAGGTGACTTGCCTGGTTGATCACCGCATCTATCCCCCTCCCTCAGTCTGAAAAAACTGCTATGAAGAAAGCTATCGATGTTGTTGTTCTGTGATGTTTGTCATTTGTACAGAAAAAAAAAGATGGGATCCTTCTTTTTATTATCTCTTGTCTGTACATTAACCGACCATGTCAGGTCATTTTTTGTAAAGATTTTTGTCAATCTGTATGACTATTATGATCCATTTGGACCTGTTTGCCTGCTGTAAAACCTGGATATGTTTTGGTATCAGTTTAGGTGTTTTAGGGGGAACACCCCCCCCCCTTCTCCCCTTTGGAGGTTATGACAAGGATGAGTCAGTGACATCCTCCGAGTCAGAAAAATGGGGTTTGGCACTTGCAGTTGCCATGTTATGGGCCACAATGACACATGAATTATGATTGGTTGAAATTCTCACTATATGAGTGTGTTTCACCCCAATTTCTTTCAATTCACTGTGATGTTAATAGGATTGGGTTTTTTTACTGAGAGGTGTAGTGGGGCTAGCCTGTGCCGGATCTACAGTACCTGAATATTTTACTGGTATGGCTTTACAATTAAATGTAAACTGAAATCCCAATGGGAGATATCATTATAGAGTACACAAAGAAATAGACAGAAATGCTCTTTGAATTGAGAGTGACTTACTTATGGCCTGGCTAGCCCTGTTAATGGAAACCGGGCTATTGATTACTGCTTCACCTTTCCTCCCTTGAGGCTGTCCGTACCCCTCTCTGACCCACCAGTGGATTGTGATACAATGTTGTGTTTCCATTTCCCATTGGAAGAATACGCCCAGCATGAAGAGAGAAGTCAAGATGTTTTATAGACATTCATGATTTGCATTATGTATCATTATCATTGTGATTATTATCGTCTTTTTACTTTATGAACAAAACAAAGCTTTTCAATTGAAATGCTACATATATTTTTTTTTTCTTGGTTTGTCCACAAATTAAATAGTCAGTAGCAACTATGTATTGTCCTGTGTCTTCATGATGTGTCAGTGTTCAAATTGAAGTGGTATAACTTTGTTTACCATTATAACAAAAAACAAATGTTGAATAAGTTAGAAACATAGAAACAATAGTTAAACTCCAAAGATACACTAAAACTGATTGTCATAAGGAGTGGGAAACGTGTCTGGCCTTGTGTTGTTTTGAATATTTTGAGATTTGTTTTCTTTTCATTGCCCAGAGTTACACCTCACAGGCAGACAGTAATTCTTCTGCATACAAATCTGGTGCATACAAATCCCACCTTATTTGTTGTGATAGGCCTTTACCTAAACCATGGCTAAGCTACAGCCCAAGAGTGTTGTCACATTTGAACATAATTACCAATCAGTCAACCAAATTGCCTCGTGCTCTGCATTGAAATAGGATGCATGTGATGTTATGGTTGGAATGTGGGCGAGCAATAAATATTGAGGTAAGTGGTCACAAGTCTGATGCTGACGTTTTGAATGGTTCAAGTACAGGATGCAGAGGGCTGATCCCAGTCTACTGGTTCAGTCAGGGGATATGAATTGACATGATCTTACTACATGTGCACTAGCATGGAGCATGAGTTAAAGTAACTACATCATCGCAGGACAATTTAAATATTTTTTTAAAAACTGTTTTCATATCAGCGTATTCATGTCCCTTGTACCTAGTTTGACATAAGGGAGGTTGTTTTCCTTACACCACACCCCTCTATCCACACATGCTGCCCAGACAAGAGATTAAAATAAGCACCAATATGCCAAAACCAGGCTCTTAAATAGTTTTTTTTCTGTTGATGCATCCTGTTACCACCTCAGCGACTTCTGTGATGTTTAGTCACTGCCAAGCAAGGCATACGCACACGGAGACACAAAGAAAGTGGAGGGCTCAGCCAGTGCACTTGGGCTCTTTTGCTCTGTCAGGTATTCCTTTCAGCTGTGACAGCCTGTGCTTACCCCTACGGACACACACTGGCTCGATAGATAGGGACTGTGTATGTGTGTGTGTGGCAGTATTTGACCAATATACTGTAATTATTATTTATACAAAATATTATAAAAAAAATTGTTCAGCTAAGCACTGAGTTGGCTGGTTATGTATACACCTGCAGGATGTTTAAGAAGAAACTTAATATAATCTACAGTATGAAGACAGGAAGAAATTAGTAATTAGAGAAAAAACTCAATGGTCAACTTGGAAACATTATTTCTGGCAAATAAACCCTCAATTCACAGTTTAGCCTGATGTGCCCTGGATGTCCGACATTGTTCTGTTAAACCCACTGGTCTTTGTGTGCCTTATAAGAGCTGGACATGTGTTACCTCTCGATGAAAACACATCACATCAAGTCCTTGCGATATCTTTTTTCATGGTCTTTTCATAGTCTGAAGAAAATCTTCAAACCTCCAGTCTGGTCTGAGTCAGAAAATTCATTTTGCCATTAGGGAGAGATTGCATTCAAATTGAGTTGCTTGGTGCCAGACAGTTTCAAGGTTACGGAGATGTAATAATTAAAAAGCTGAACTGAGGTGCAAACTATATATGCACAAGGCTGAAAGACTCCCTCTCCTACGTTCTGCTTTTGTAATGTCAACAGGAAATTGTCCGTGGATGTATGAGGTTGTCACATTTTAAGAAATTCATAGGAAATCAGTTTGCGATTAAATTGAGTGCAAAGAGGAGAGGTACGTTTTTAATAACAGAACACATCCAAAAGGCAAACAGAAAAAGATGCAAGGAAACAGGTCTCATCACAGAGGGACTGTTTCAGCGTGTTCAGATGTGAATGATCTTCGTAACCAAATCAGATGCCCGAGTTTGACTGTAGTGGCCCCTGTTCGTATATTCCAATTACAATTTAAAAACAGGTTTGAACCAAGGTGTGTTATGTCACAAGATGACAAGAGCACTAGTACTATTTCATGAGGCTGGGTAAAAAAAAAAAATCCTATCGTGGGTTTTCTTGGATTAATTATCATTTAATGAATTACTTCTTCACATCCTGTGTTGTTTATGACCCCAACGCCATTTTGAAGAAGAAAAGCTTCTAGATCATAACTCAAACTCTGACAAGTTCAATAATGACTTGAATGTACTGTAGGTGCATCAGTGAGGGGCAGGACAACATCATTGTGTGATCCCTAGAATAAGATTTTCTGTATTGTCCTATAATCCACCACAAGATGGCAACCAGAAGGTATCCATGAATAAAGGGGTGCTTTCTGAAGATTTATAGCTTTTTTAAGTAATGTATTTACTCATAACAATTGCCCAACCAACCATTTAAAAGTGAACTTTAGAAAAAAAGGCAAGAAACATAAAGGTAAATGGTAACAGTCCAGTCACCAGCAACTGCATTTCTTTAGGTAAAAGGTTTCAGTGTGACACCAGGACATAAAGACATAAGTAACCGGGTTCAAATTCAGGTCATTTTCACTCTCTATGAGTCCCCCACCATAAGACTCAGGTGATTTAGGCCCATTAAGCTTAAATACCAAAGAGTCATCATGTCTATGATCAAGCTTATCACCATTGCAAGCAAATCTGTATCCTTGAAGAGGTATGGCTTATGTGGAAAGGGATGCGAGGGACAAAAGGATGGACTACAGAAGTGTAGGAATGGAAGTAAATGGGGAAAATAATGGAAGGAAAGTTAAAAAGAGTAAGGTTTGCACAGCTCTTCAGTGACAGCAACAAGCTAGTAAGAACAGCTTTGATTCAGGGTCCCTTGTTCACTGTTGTCCATCGCCTCCTGTCTAAGTGAAATAGCATCATAGCAGGATCTGATCACTGCATTTCAGCCTCAAAAGATGTGTGAAGGTTCCAAACTCCTCACACAACTCAGACAAGGATCCTTTTATTCCAGAACCCAACAGCAAGGTTTTGGGAAACTTGTCCCATGCCTTCCCAGGTTTCGCTGGGCAGAAAGAGGGACCTCCCTTGATCAAACCAGATGGGTTCATCTATCGGGGTTATTCCCAGTAAAGAATTAAAGAAATAGAAAAAAAAGGTTGAAAAAGCTTCAGAACTCCGGGAGTGTGTTTGTGTGTTGGTTAGTCTGCTGGTGGGACTGTATGGCATAGGGATGACTGGGAGCAGTCTGGTTGGCTTGCTGGTTTTCTAAATGGGACTGTTCTAGCTCCCTCTTCCTCCTCATGGCAGTCTGCAGCTGCTGCTTGATCACGAGGATCTGACCCTCCAGTTCGGACAGTTCCTGAACCAGCGGATTGCGGCCCTGCTGCACTCCCAGCCCGGGGCCACAGTCCCCTACACCAAGAGCCCGACAATGTCCCAATGTTTTTCCCTGTCCGGAGCACCCCTGACCTGGCCCCAGTCCCAACAGGGCAGAGCGACCGTTAGAGTTGGTCACTATGGACATGTGTTTCTCCAGGAGGGGAAGAGAAGAGTGGGGAGAGGGGGGAGGCGGAGGGGGAAGGTCCTGGGAGGATTGGTATTCCAGGTCATTCTGCATCTCAGGAAGGATGGTACGTCTGTTGCAGAGAGAAGGCTCTGTGGGATTCCACTGGTTGTTCCCCTCATTGCACCTGGAGATGTGACAGGGAGATACAAGGAGAAATGTGAGGTGGCAATCAAGGCTGTAGACAGGATTCTTCAAGTACAGAGGTACAATATGTTTTTTTATGAAAAGGCTAAATAACTGATCAATTATTTATAGGATGATTTGACAATAGGTTATGTTAGGCCCATGCTTATGAACAAGATGATATATCCATCATATCGTTAATTATCCATCCAACATAACATTAGTAGAGTTGCCGGGTTAGCTGCATCTCTATTTGATTTCAGAACACAATTGTGATTATTAAGTTACATCTCATTATTGGCAGGTTAATTTATTTTTCCAAATGGGTTTGTGGGTAATGCAGTTTAGTTGAGCTGCGAGACTCTACTGTGCTTTCGCTATTTAGTTTAGGCATCCGTTCTATAAAAAGAATGCTGTGATTACTGTACTTGCATCTGGTTTGGAGAAGTCAGATGTATTTGCAACTATGTGTCAAGTAACGCTGCGTTAATGCAGGGCTATTTGTCCCATCAGCTCTATTTTCAGGTAGTAAGTAAAACTAAATTGGTAGATACATTTACAAGGACATTACCTCAATGGTAGGCCTATATATGGGCACGGTGGCAATTTTTGTTATCACACTAAAACGACCAATTAAACCACTGCTGCCAAGCAGCTGAAAACACACAAAGAACTAAACAGTTTTTTTTTGGAAACACTTAACCAAGAGAACACTCTCACACTCTCAGAAGGCTAGACAATGAGCAGCACAGCACACTGGGGGGTCCCAGGGCATATAGACTCCTCACACCTGGGCTCAATCAGCCAATCAGTGCCACACTAACGACTCTCACGGAGCTGAAAGATTCCGTGTCCTCACAGAGTAGCCCTCCCCAACATGACGATACAAAGAAATCCTTGACGGTCAGGGCTGACTGGACCACATCACAATCATGGCTAATTAATTTCCTCCAGCACCAGCACTGATCCCAACCACCTGTAACCGGGAGTTCTACCTTTATCATGAAGCTAATGAGCACTAGCTAGAAACGTGGGTTGGAGGTGTGAGATGTCAGTTTCGACACAGAATCCCCATTGTAATGTTCTATCAAAGGCTACACATATTATTTCCTTACATATCTTTCTCTTTGTGCTGCTCCAGGGAGTGGTGGAGGAGCAGTGATCCTCAATCATTGTCAATTTTACAGCATTCCCCCTGCCTTCTCTTCAACTACTTTATGTTACATAATCATGGTTCAAGTACCATGGAATCACCACAAACCCCCAGGAACAAAGATATACACTCGTAGCTATTTAATCGGAGCTTTAAAGAACCACAAAGTTTAAAGAAAAAGGTCCAACCATAGTTTGACTTGGTGATAGAGTGATTCCTTTGATGGCACTGACACTTACAAAACTCAAGACACCTTGGACTTTTACCTAAAGCTTCTCCACTTTATTTGTACCCAGCATCAGCACACGAAAGGGAGAAGGCTGACAAGAAGCAGCATCTGCAATAAATGATTGGATATTACAAAAGGCTGGTGTCATCTTGGGTTTACCAGCAACTGTCCTTGCTTTCATGCATCACCAAACCATAATAAAGTCTAGCCCTTGTGCCCTTTTAGTATGGTTCAAATTTGTGTTTAGTTCAGTTATTTAAGCAAACAAAACAAGAAAAGCTGCATTTTTAGATATCAAACAATATTGTAGCAGTAGCGGTACAAGATATAAAAATAATCATAAAGAAACGCTTGAATAGAAACCTGCTGCTTCAAATAAATACATCTCCTGAAATGACACTGAAAATAAGAATACAACCAAGTAGCTCAAATACAATATAATATTTATTTGTACTCTGTCAACTTAAATGTTTCCTGCACTCATTTATAGGATAACTCTGACTTGCCAGAGACTTTAAAAAGAACAAAATTGAGTATACTTACTCAAATGGAAACTTTTCACATCTATCAGACCACATCTGATCAGCGACCATGATTACATTAAAGGAGAAAGATACCTATCAAATGATTTGAAGCCCAACTGAAGAACCCTCAGAACCAAAGGTGTTTTCGCTCGTGATAAAAAAAGTGACATGACACATTTAATGAGATACTCCTGACATCAAAAGTGCCATCAGAATATAAGAACATAAAAAGAACCTCATCTTAAAATAATATATATATATATATATATATATATATATATATATATATATATATATATATATATATATATATATGTGTGTGTGTGTGTGTGTGCCCTTTGAAAAGACGGCACCTGGCTGTGCTTACATCATTGCTGCAACGAAACAGAGGATCTTTTGCAATGTGGTTAACATTATCAGATCTCTAAAGCCTTGAGTCTTACGAATTTCACCACAGTATACAGAGTAGTGTAAGTGTGCCACACTTAATAGGAAGGATGTTTCTCTGAGTAACGGTGCTATATGACATCAGGTCCATAGGTGTTATACATCTAGGCTGAAACAATTTCTTTAAATATTTATTTTGCATTGTTTTTGCTGTTACTGAGGAATTATCTCTCTCCCTCTTTAAAAAACAACAACAAATTAATTTGTAAGCACTCTGTATCTGCTCTAAAAAGTGCAACGCTAATATAGAGACAATTCTCCTTATTAGTGGAGCCTCTAGTCTTTCCACATAACTTTTTCCATCCTGCCTCTAACTTGATTTCCGTGTGTGTTTTTCTCTCTTTCATGCCCAACTTTCATGACATGAAGGTCGGGCGCGATGAAACAGAGCTCACAGCATGACATGGGGAAATATATAAACACTAACTTTTTTCTCTCTTTGCTTGTTAGAGAATCCCACAAGAGATAATGATATCAAGGACAGAAAGGGAACCGGCAAATGTGTGTATCGCAGACGGAAATGCATGCTGGCATATAAATCCTTTTTTTCCTGCAATGTTAGGATGTCCTTCACATTGTAACACGCCCCCCAAAAAAGGCATTTTTCTACTGAACAAAGAAAAAAGAACTACACATACAGTTTTTCTTCACGCTGACATCAGATAGCATCTCAATTTCTAACCCCCAAAACAAAAATACTTATTTTGTTTAACATTCTGTTTTATTCCAGGGACCAGTAGCCTAGAAAATACACGTCAGCCTGTTTTTTCTCCATTATACACAAAGAGAGGGCAAGGTATCTTTACTCCTTTTCTTCAGAGAGGCCATATTCACACACCATTTTTAACTGTTTTCAAGTTCTCAACAGTTACCCTTTCATAAATATAAATTTTTTCTCCTCATGCGGTGGAATTTAGATAAATGTCCTTGCCATCCCAGAGTTATTAAACCCAAGCACCAAATACGGAGTCCAAGGCTGTTTCATTTCACGACTTCCTATAATCACAGATACTTTTCTTCACTTCTGTCAGCTGGTTTGTACCTGCAGCAGTTCTCTATGAGATGTCCTTAACAAAATGGAATTAGAAAGGTATATTCTACCGCTGACCGCTATGTCCCAACCCATCTGTCGTTACAGATGCCTCTACCAGCGGGCACACAACAAGACATAGACACAGCTTGTAGCACAGTGAATATGGGTGGCTTCACTGTGCAGGTTAGCAGGTGCAACGGAAAGATATGCTCACTGCTGAAGTGTCCTTGAGCAAGATATTGAATCACTAGAAAGCTCCGGGAGGTGGAGCTCTTTACAGCTGCCCATCCTGTGGAGAGGGCTACAAGTTAATTTCAAAGTTGGTCTTCTTGTATGAGACCTGTACACAGACCTGTACACAGTAATCACAACACTTATGTGTTGTGATTACACTCCTCTAGAGCATTGGTGATGGTGTGCTTCTACGCAAGTATTACACAGCAGGACTGAAAAACAGAGGAGCACAATACCTGCACCCATTATTTTGACATTGCAGAGTTTTTCTGGTTGCTGGAAAATGCGAGTTTCCTAAAAGTTTTTATGATTTATTGAAAGTGTTATATTGTATGTTTTAAAAAACAGATGGAGTGGTGTGCAAAACATTGACCAAAATGAAAAGAACGCTATTTGCCCATCGCTTTTGGTCAAAATCAGTGAATACCTCCCCATGATCCACTACCTGTGGATGCAGTGAATCTAGGCTCTGTAAATGGGATGTGTAGTACGGTGGGCCCCCTTCATACCCTTGTTAATAAGTTAAGAGTGGAGTAAAGCAGAGTTTTTTTAGTGTACACACCCTATGCTCAGGTAGCAAATTGTAAGGAGATTTGACAAAAAGAGATTTGTGAACAAACGTTCTCCAGAATCGCTGACTCCACCTTTAAGTTGTGAATTTGGTCATTATAAGTATAAACAGTGGGGGCCATGATCCAATCCCATATCATTTCCTTCATCAAGAACAGTATAGCTGCTGCATTGTAATCGCCTTGATATTGTTCTAACGTGGATGTCTTTTGTGTGTCTTTTTTACAAGCTACATGACCTTAGCACTGCGCTCGATAATAAATCAAGAGATATTAATTGGACGGAGTGTTTCAGGTATCCCACACCCTGCTCGTAATTCTCACGGACGGACACTTTACCGACACCTTTGGGGCTTTTTCTACATCACTGTTAGGAAATGAAATATCTCATGCTTCCATCCTGGGTAGTCGTTTTCAAGCCAATTGAATTTTTACCCCATATGCACCATTGGGTTACATAATGCCTTGCTCATTTTGTGCTGATGAAATACTAGTGTGTATAGTTATTTTCATGAAGATTTACGGCAGTGGTAGCACACAGAGATATGCAAGGTGTTTGGTGTACGGTAAATCTCATTCTCGTGAATGGAGGGATCATTTGTATTTCAGAATCTGCTTGGCAAAACAGACGTTTCTCTGCAGGACACTGACAATACGATGCTAATAATTTCTGACTCATAAGACAGCGTGCGGGCAGGATGCAGAAGAGCCTGACCGAATGGGCATAATTATGCAGGAGTAGGGTAATCTATCCCCATTACCACAGGCATCCCTCACACGGCCTTGGCTCCGTAATTATTACGTGTATTTAATCCCCACTTGTGAGTGCTTCACCTGAGCATCCCCTCGGTGTGAACCGTGCAAAGTAAGGGATGGATGTGAAATTGAGTACAGGCCGAGTTTATCAAGCAGGGTGAGATAAAATGGAATTAATTTTGCTCGGTGGAAGCTTAAGGGTTTGTTTTGATCTCCCCTTGGAAGCTTTAAAAAAATACAGTAATACTTTTATACCACTTATGCCTACCTTTCATCAGACATGCTTATCGGATAGCAAAGAGGAAGCTCCAATGTGAATATTAACATGGCAGTGTGAGCAGGGACCAAATGTGAATAAAAGGGGGTGACACTACGGATCACAGTGCGTTGCTGAAGGGTTATGTAACTAATCTGGACTGCACAGCATTTAATAAGACAGTGTAACGGTCCAAAAAGAGGCTCTCATCATGATTTACTAAATCTTCCGTCTCCGTCACCCACTGTGCCAAACAATACTCTGCAAACGACTGCAAAAGATTATTTTTTCCAATTCCACTTACTGATAATAAGCTTCCAGCAGACTGACCGATGTATTTAGTTTCCCATTAAGAAAATGGGTCCCTTAATAACTGCCCTTCCATGTTAATTGCTGTCACTTGTAACCACAGCCTGATAATTTGGCCAATGGGCTGTTTGAGTTTGAAAAATTGACTCTCTGCTGGAAAGGATAACGTGCTTTTTTTTTGGTGCAAAGGGAGGTTAAAGTGTATGGCCTTGTGATTTGCAATGTTCAAGTGTTGCCACCAAGTTCATCATGGCAGATTTTCTTAATTCTAAACTGCTTTCCTTTATTGTGTGCCGTTTGTGATGACTTTTTTGGTATTTCAAGATTTAAAAGGTCACAATATACTCATTGTCAGGTTCAAAATTGTAATTTGGGTTACTACAAACAACATTTTTAATGGTGTTGCGTCCAAAACACCCTTTATATTTCTCAGCATGCCATTGCTCAAAATCGTCGTTTACGCCCCGTCTGAAACTTTCCATTTTAGAACGTCTCTCGTTAAGCCCCACAATCTGAAAAGCCCGGTCTGCTCTGATCGGCCTGAACCTCAGGGTAAGGTACATATCCTTATGACTTCAGTAAGGGGAGATACATCTAACTGGGGTTCTTGAACAAACGGTTTTCAGAAAGGTAGACGCTGAGAAAAAAAGAGAGGGTTTCTATTCACACCAGAGACCCATATAAATGTTGAAAGACACTGAACACTGAGATGTGTATATAAGGTGACCTTTACAGTAAAGTATTTGGAAGATGGTGCTTTGAGTATAACAACTAAACTAAACTAAATACATAATGAGTGGGCATGTATAAGGTTTAACTAATTCTTAGGTTAGGTTAGGTCATCTTGTTTCCTCTGCAGTGGAGACATTAGCACATCAAACTGTGTATCTTGATGAAGCATTATTTGCCTAATGGCAATGGATGGAGGGACCCATTAATCTCCATTTATCGGGTAATTCTGACCAAAATGTTGCTACATATTTTTTAAAGTCAGTAGCAAACCCGCTTCTGATGTGTCCTTGCATGACAATAGTTATAATGAGCCTGAGTCCCCAGTCAAAACAAAATGCACTTAATGTGGTCCTAAATAATTACAACACAACAGGCTTGGTTTATTTTAAGTTCAATCACTCAGGGATGGAGTTTTCTTAAATAAAAAAAACTCATTACTTTAAGCATGAATACATTATAGTGCTGTACATGTTCCCTTGATTTATGTGATTGAACTGACACTGTATTGGGCCCAGCCTTCGATAACAAGGACAGTACCTCTTTTCAGGCTTGGCGACGTTCGATAGTTTGTCATCATTGAAGACTGAGTTGAGGGCTCGGTGTAATCTCTGGGGGAAAAAAGCAACAAATTAGCTGTCAAATGCTAACTGAGTATGACTTGGTCTCTTTCTCTATCTATGGTTATTCTGCTGGTGAACTTGAAAGGCAACACAGCAACAACAAAAACTCATGTTTCACCGTCTAAATACAAATGGACTTCAAAAGTAAGAACACTTTGGTACAAATACTTCTTTAAACATTCTGTAACAGATTTTCTTTTTACTAATTTAAAGGTGCTACAAGGAACTTTTAAACATTTCTGAAACAGTCTAATTTCTCCTCTGATGATCATAAATTACATGTAACAGCAAACGAGACGGTCAGTGCAGGGAATGCTAATTTATATCGTTTTTCTTAATGTGTTTGTCATGGGTATGCTCACCCAGGAACTACAGCTTGCTTTGTAAAAACACTTGCACTTTTGTCCAAAGGAGGCCCAAGAATGAAAACAAACTGAAAGTTCCTTGGAGCACCTTTAAATAATCAGAAAACTTAAACCGGCAATCGTATTTTATTGCTAAATCATGATTGAAACGTTGCAGGACTTTGTTGTATGTGCATGTATTTGTGTGCAAGCTCCATACCTGGCTGGTGTGCAGCCAGTATTTGTAGCGTGGCTCCTTGACCCTCGGGATCACCAGCTTGTATACGATGTGTTCTCCTAGTGTGGTCAGCAGAGATAAGGCCACGCCCACACAGAGCATCACAAACAGTCCAGAGAAATGCTTTATGCCCATCTGCAGTGTCTGGAGACAGACAAGGGAAGAAAGGACAGGGGTGAGAGACAAAAAGTAGAATGCCCATAATGTAAAGTACAGTGATTTCATCTTGCCACTTCACACTGCAATCTGCAAAAAAAAAACTTATGATTGAGAACAATAATAAACCTCCATTTTGTTTGGGCTTCCTTATCTTATCTAATCACTTTTCAGTAGTAGGCATGCCAGTCGCTTTAGGTTGTAAGACATATTTATCCAGCTCTCCCTTTCAGGAGTATTAGTATTATTTTTTTGTGATATAAGTACCCTTGAACTGCGTGTTTTCATTGATGGATTCACCACAGTCAAAATTTCCACCGTCTCTATTACAGGACTTTTGGCCGACCTCCCGGGAGTGATTGGCTTCCCCCTTGTTTTCAAAGTGCCATTAAAAACAGCTCGCTTCGTCAAAACGCTGCACCGACAAACAAAATGCATCATGTATTTTTTTCTCCTCTCATAGCTTGACTTTACAACACCACAATCACTGCCACTGCAGCTGTAAAAGCTTCCTACTCCAAAGAAAATGAGCGTGAGGAGACTATTGCTGAGGTCTGCTTTGAACTCCTACCAGAAGTTACACCACAAAGCAGTGGAAAAAGTGATAATAGTGTCACCAAAACGGGAATTTAACAGGATTAGAAAGTCGGCAAGTGTAAACTGCAATGCCTGCATATAGTTCTCAATTCAGCCTTGTATTTTTCAATGAGAAATTGGAAATCAGATGTCACCTTCCACTCTGTTACTTCCCTGGAAAAATACAGCAAAGGTTTCATTTCATATCAATGTGAGTTTTTTTTTTACTGTTTTGTTTTTATTCTCAAGAGATTCTGCTCCAGAGAAAATCCTCAGATAGTCTCACTATGAGTTATGAAACTCAAAAGACTATACATTTTCCCCCCGCCATCTTAAATTACTGTATCACTTAACTCTATTCTAAACGTGTCACTTTAGAGAAAGAGAGGTATCATGAGTCTGCAAGTGTAAACCCTACTCCTGTGACAGCGCACTTTTCCTAATTGAGCACTTGTTACCGCAGTAGCCCATTATCCTATGAATCTTTTTACTGCCGAGTATGGAACAGCTTGTGACACGGCGAACGGCTGCAATGACCGCAATATAGAGTCATGTTGGAAAAAAAGAAATAGATGATGGATTAAATTCCTCATTTCTGTGTTGTGACTTGGCGAGCCGGCTGCAATGAAATGTTGGCCGCACAGACAGTAGTCGCATCTGACGGCTGGAGAGGAGATTTGAAACTTTGTGGGAATTAATTGAGACAGGGAGATATATTCAGTGGTGTTATCCTTTAGCGGTAAGACAATCTTGCTAAGGATAAATGGCAGTGATCTAATTTAATACCTAACTAACTCCAGTGCATAAAAGAAGCAGTGTAAATTATTTCGTATATCAACCCCCTCCAAGATTCCTCCCAGTTCTGGCCATTCCTTGTATCAGCACATTTCAGCATATTCTACCACTTTTGGCAACACATACACTTTCTGTCTTTTTTTCACTGTAGGTAACACTCATTTATAATGCACACATCCACATCCACTTCCATGTTTTTTTTCTTAACCTTCCTTTGGTTCACTTCACTCATTGAATAAATATGAAAAATATAATATAAATATGCCGAACATTGTATGGATAACTTCTAATAAAAGCACATAGCACTGATAATCTTCGTCCCTTTCGATCACAATTCATCTCTCGGCAATGTTACGTCCGGCCTCTTTTATGTAAGGCAATTGAATACTATGTCATTTATTGGTATTGATTGTATTACTATAAATGGGATCAACTTCTTTGGGGGCGACAGAGAAGCTGGCCCAGTGCCAGAGAGTTTTTGGCTGCCTCACTTTTTTTCTCTTCAGAATCGGCGGTTTGCCGCTGGTGGTGTAGCAGTCATTCATCCCAATAAGAGATTGTTAAAGAAATGCTGAGGAGGACTAAACTGAAGACGGCCTAGTCAGTAGTTCATATTGCTGAAATCACATAAATCTCCCGCCAATGCTGTCAAGTGTTCATTGTGACAGCACATTGTCACTGTGCCAAAACATGCCGCTTTGGTTAGAACTTGGCTGCATTATGCAAGTGAGCAAGGTGATGTTTAAATTTTGAGTTGATTTAATTGGATGATACATATACTCTATATAATTTATTTTACCACATTATCTGTAATATAGGAGCCAGACGTGTGTGTGCACATGATCAGCACACTGCACAAAACATACTGTTTTGAGCAGCTCACTCGGCAGTCACCGTGGGCAGGTGGAGGCATGATAGTGCTAAATAAAATGGACCTGGAGCTATTTCAACGTCTGCATCTGCTATAGGTCTGACTGTTGCAACAGGGGAACACGCTTCACTTCCTCTGCTACTCAGACGAGACTCATGAGGTGGTAATTTACATTAAGTAAGTAAGTATTTAGGTAATGCTGTAATTACAAGGCACACGGCAGGAGTGCTTCTTAATTAGACAGCATAAAGAGCAACCAGCAGCTAGGGGCAATACGGCTATATGAAAAAGAAAGCTGTCATACAGTAGTCTACCTAAGAAAAATAAATAATGAAAAAGAACGCCACACAATTACGGAAGGAAGATGAAGTAGGTTTTTAGACGTAATGCTTGATAACAGGGAGAGTGCAGCTGAGTCGGCCCTGAGGTTGGAGCCACTTTTGGGAATTCCCGAAGCCACAGCTGGGCGGAGACACGGCCAGGCTGCGAAGAGAGCTATAAGTGTTGGGTAATAGCAGAACACAACGGAGCACTGGGGGCCTGCACACTGTTTAGGAGTGAAGTAATGGGGACACAGCTTGGTTCACAGCTGCAGGGTCAGGGGGCCAAGCTTTGAATTAGCAAGGGCCAATTACTGAACATGGAGGTAATGGAGGCAGTGCAAGTATTCTGAAAGATCAGCAAGAAAAATGGTGAAACTTGGAGCGGGTCCCTTTGGTACGAAGGGTTTTATAGGGCTTTGCTAAGGGGAAGGAAAGCTACTTTCATACAATGATGGTATAGTCTGAATTTGGAATTATGCCAAAGTTTATGTCATTTTATGTTCTATGATACAGACTGTACCCAGTGAAATAATAAATATGCTGTATAGTGCATTACTTAAAGCTGCATTTGATTTTTGTTTCGGGCACTTGAGGGCAGTGAGATAATTTCTAAACACTACAGTGATGCGTATACTCCTTATATTTTTATGGTGGCAAACATGACCTGCCAAGGCTGGGCAACATTATCAATCATTCAAAGTCACGTTTCCAGTGTGTTTTCCTGTTTCCAAACCAATACTTACAATAGTCACTCTCACTTTGGACTCAACTTACTCCAAAGGGACGATATGTGGCTTTTTAAGCTGCTAAGTGCTTAACAATGTTCACCCGCTCCTCAATAAATCTGCTGAAGTCGGAGAAGGGGATGATGAGAGCAGCAAGATGAAGTGTTTGGTTATAATTGCAGGCATTTCATAAGCGACCCATTTCATATTAGAAATAGTTTGATTATTACATTCCAATTTTCTTTGCCTTTCATATATTTGGCAGGAAGGGGAAAAAAACCTGTGATATGATAATCCATGGATGGGGATGAGGAACATACAGATACTGTACATCACAACTCAACATCAATTTCAATGTCTCCCATCGTACAAGACAATAACAATTTGCTGCTGTTTTTTTTTCCTACCTCGGTCACAGCGAAGGAGCGCTTCCCGCAGGGCAAAACCTTGTACCATTTGTCATGCAGCGTGTCCATGAAACCGTCCGACTTGTACTGACTAACAAGCTCCGAGATGTTGGAGGTGAGCGGAGAGTTCTGAGGGAGGCCAATTCCATAGCCTGCCAGTGGAAATACACAGTGCAGGCTCATTATTCCTCTGTCACAACAGCAAAAAAAAAATCTCACTTCACCCACTATGAACTGCCATTTTTTTTTGCTTTGATTGGATAAAGGCTGCGCTCAAAAATAAGGGAAATAACTGCTGAGCACGAAGAAGGGGAGTCTTGGCAAAAACTGCCAGTGGTCAGAAAAAAACACCATTATTTCTCTAAAAGTAGCACTTGACTTTGGCAAGCAAATCTCAGAATTAGCATGCTAGGAAAGTGTGACAAATTCAGCAATAGCCAATTACAGAGGTACCTTGCCTCGGTAGGAAGCACACTGATTGATTTGCATTGTGTGGTGAGTGAAGGCGTAAGGGTGCATTAAGTAATTACCAACAACACTGGAATCTGGGACTATGGTGACATGACCGTTGGGAGGAAGAAAATATGCTAAAAGGACCACAGATTTACAGGAGATAATCTGTTGAGAGCCCTAAAATTAACTGGTGTGCAAATTGTTGTGTGATGGATATTGTAAAAATGAGGTCTGCGCTAACATTCTCATAGTCAGTTAGTGTGCTGTTATGCAGGAAGACCAAATGATATTTACTTATAATTCAAAAGCAAAACACACTTGTGAATTCAGAAATCAGACTATCTACCAATACAAACGGATCAAAATTATAATTGAGTCATAACCTTAATCTAAAATGTTCTTCATCGACAAATTCTCTATTCGATTACTCAAAACCTCCACTATGCTGAATGTGTGTCCTAAGCAAGTCTTTTGTCAATGATGTGTCATGATACCTTCTATAGCAAAGGGTTTTCCGACTGTCAGTGTTTTACAGTCTGCGTCTATGGAGACTTCATAATCCAGCAGAGCTTTGTCCATGATGAAGGCATCCAGCTTCTGAGGGTCAGCCCTGTAAACACACAGCAGGTTGATAACACACAAAGTGCACTTCAAGTGCAGATGTCGCAAAAGCAAGTCATATTCTTTCACTTCACACACTCTAGACAACAATCCACTGCTGCAGACAGACAATGTTGAACTAGGGAGTGCAATGAACAATTTCTGAGTGAGATGGCAAAAGCTCTAATTTTTACCTGATTTTACAGCATGCAATGTGTGGCAGTGTTGACCTCAAATGTGCCTTTCAGAGACAGATCCATAGCCATCCTAGTAATTTCATTGGGATAGCATGTATAACAATAGCACAAACAGAAATCTTACATATTCGTGGAACCAACTCCAGAAACATTTATTTGAAAGCACTCACATTACAATTTAGGCCCTTTAACGTCTCCTGAGACATACACTAAAATAGACCTTACTTTGTCATCTCACTCCAGGTCCTAATGTCAAACCTCTGACCTTACAGAGAGAGTGTAAAGAAAGAAAGAAAAGTTGTTCTTGTTTTGGACGTACACTTTAAAAGGTTTCACTTCACTTTGACGTTATATGCAAGACAAATTACTGCCTGTCTGTCTGTCTGCCAATTTACTCGCATTCCTCATTTCAAGCCTCTTATGTAGAGGTGTGATATCAATAAGTCACAACACAGTCAGTGAAGCTTTTACACAATCAACTCAAAATGTATTTACTGACAGCTAAAGCCTACCACAATATACATGCTCCAAAGCCTTTTTCAATATACTGTATTTTCTGTATTATATTTGCTTGTTATCAAGGACAGTGTTAGAAAATCCTCAGCTATCTTTTGAGCAGAAGCTGGTGGTTGATTATTGCATGGGGACTTAGTTTACAGCTTATGTTTTTTGGTCTCTCAAACCATTGTATGCTATTGATTGATGCTACTGTGTTTTTTTAAAGAACAGAGCACTTCCTTGACATTGACAGATTACCTAACCTGCATCAGTAAAGCTTGTATAAGTAACTGAATCATGTGTTTGCACGCTAGGGGCATGACAAGGAAATGCCACTAATGACACGACATTTAATACAAGGCTAATGTCAGACACAGCGGTAACATTCATGTTGAATCACAGGGAGGTTGATCACGAACAAGTCATAACGGAAAGACCTGGTAGCATCTAGGTAAAAATACTTCGATTTTTTTATCATTTCTGGTAAGAGCTTGTTATTCAAGACTGCATAAAGGCATAATAAAAGCCGCATTTCCAATATCGCTACCACTTTAAAAAAGCAAGTTTCCTGATGGCTAATAATGCCCCAGCCAGTACACTTTCGTACAAACTATGATTATATTGCCGGCAGCCTGTGATTTGTTGTTGCTACAGCTTCAATTGCTGGGATGAGACACACATTGGGAAAAACACATACCGTAATAGGTGCATATTGTGCAGCGATGACAACCATGACAACTGCAAACAGACATCTACATTTGAATACATCTCCAAACCTGCAATGGCGGTATAGCAATCAGGGGTGATGGGATTTTTTTATCACTCATAATAAAAATAAAAAACATATTTGACCCAAAATATGATCATGATAAAAATCAAAACTTTGTTCTCTTCAATCTATGCAATAACATTTATTCTGAATAGCGCATTCAACACTTGATCTGTGCAGAAAGGTAACCATAGCGGTCTTAAAATCCAGTTTTAATTGGTTCAATTCATGAATTCTGAGTTTAATCTCCACATGGGGAAACTCCTGTCAATGCAGTATACAGTAGATACATTGTACTATAACGTGGGATTTAAGGTTCTAGTGCAGACATGCCTTTCTCAGTGATAACTAATGCTTGGTGCCTTGGGGAGTGAACGCTGAGACCTGAGTGTTCACAGATGCATTACCACGGCACACTTGAATGCTGTCTCGTTCCCTCAGTTGTAATTTTTCTATATACGACATATTTCCTTGAACCCTCTTAATCAGCATTTTACAAGCTCAGTAAAAGAAAAAAAAAGAAAAAAAAATATATAAATCTTGTTTCATCCGTTAAAATTGTGTCCTATCCAGCTGCTGCGGCCTCTGTTCCAGTTTCCTTTCCTGACTATATTCTGCTTTACTCCATGGGGGATGCCAGTTGAATGTTGAAGCAGCTTAGGATGACAGCAATGGCAGGGTAAGGAGGAGGCTGAGATCTGAATGCCAACAGGCAGGCGTGTTTCGGGTTGGGCAATGACAGCACATTTTTTCCCCCCCTCAAATTCTGACTTTCCATGGACATGCAGCACTTTTCAACAATCCATTTTTTTTTCAAAGATTCGTACCTCTATTGTTTATCAGGGAGTTATGGCAACAAGAGATCACTTTAAGATACTTAAATGTGAGTTCTCAGTGTGTTCCATGTTCAGTGACGCTTATCCTGAACGTACAGTACATTATTTCCCGTGAGTGTGTGTGCACACCTGAATGCTCATGTGTGTATCTCTACATGGTGTATGTGGACAGAAGAGCATGTATAACATTGTCTTTACTTGAGATTGCAGCACTTTTCAACAATCCATTTTTTTTCAAAGTTTCGTACCTCTATTGTTTATCAGGGAGTTATGGCAACAAGAGATCACTTTAAGATACTTAAATGTGAGTTCTCAGTGTGTTCCATGTTCAGTGACGCTTATCCTGAACATACAGTACATTATTTTCCGTGAGTGTGTGTGCGCGCCTGAATGCTCATGTGTGTATCTCTACATGGTGTATGTGGACAGATGAGCATGTATAACATTGTCTTTACTTGAGATTGTGGATGCCATCTGGCGTTGCTGGGACGTTGAATCTTCGCATGTAGTCGGCCATCTCGGGGAAACTCTTCTTGAGGTAGTCCTCGGCGCTGCTCTCTCTCACTGTGGCAAATCGGAATCCCTGAGAGGGATGGTGCAACTGCAAGAAAGAAACCCAAATGTTACCCCTAAAATGACTTCACAAAGCATAAATATTAATGAGCTTAAAACGCTTCAGTCTTGTGTTTGTCTTTTCCTTCAGTTGGCATTGTTCACGTTCAAATGCAGACAGAAAGTGTGTGTGCAATCCACAGTGATTTGTGTTTTCTTTTCTCAAACTGACTTTCAATATCCCTGCTCTCTAGTGATTCAAGGACTTGGTGATTTGACGAAAAAAATTCATTTCCTGCCCCCAGTGGCCCTTACAAAGGTGATGTAATAATACAAATACAAACGTATTTGAAAGCTTGTACACAACAGCCTGGGAATCAACTACAGATAAACAAAACAATGTTTGTAGACATACTCAAATGAAATAAAAGGTGTACCAGGAATATAAGAACAAACAATACAAATTAAACCTATATCCAAAACCATATTTGTAATTGAAAAATGACGTCTGTGGAAATACATGTGCGGAAATACATCACCTGTTGTTTAATTGAAAAAGATGTTGGTGGAAAATCATCTCAAACCTGAGAAGCAGAATGTCCACATACTGTATAGCCTAATCAAAATTGATAAAGTAATGAAATATATGGAAAGTGAATATGAAGATTGACTTTAGATTAAATTTAAACTGCTGAAAACATATTTGTCGATCAAATTAAAGCTTCAGAAATAAGTAAATATGTTTTAAGCATTACTCTTGAGACGTTTAAAACTTAGAGACTTAGTAAAAATCGAGGGCTTGGAGCAAAAGGGGCGTAAGTGACATATTTTGCGAAAATTGCTTTTATATATAATTTTAAAGGTCTTGATTAGTTCAAGAATAACGTCACTAAACATTTTACTTTTTGAAATAAAAGCTGAAAACATAAAGGCCTAAGTGAAAACCTTCAGTTGAGCTTGGCGCACAAAAGGCATAAGTGCATCATAAATAGGCTAAAGAGCTGACAATATGGAGGGATTGCAGAAAAGACCAACATTTACACTACAGAAAAAGTGTTATTGAATATGTTTGTAGAATTTGATATACCCACATATGATGGAGACAATATGGACTCTAAAATAAACACTTTATTTTTTATTTCATTTTAATAAATATTTTTTTTTAAATTTAATTTTTTTTCTAAAATGTGAATTCCTTAAAACATAATCTCTATTAAAGTAGAGATTGCTTCCATATGCTGTTTTTTATTAAATATTTATGGTCAGTAAAAAGTTTGTTTTTGCTCTCCTGTAAAATTCTGAAAATGTCACTTACGCCCTTTGTGCGACAAGCCCTCGATATGCTTTGAGCGCCTTCAACATGTCCCTGACTTGTGTAGCCTACCTTTGGGTCGTGTATCCCTGACAGTTGTTCGTAGGTCTTCTCGCCGACCATGACGGCGGCTAGGTTAGCGGTGTACTGGGACAGACAGAACAGACAGAAGATGGCCCAGAGGTTCATCAGCAGGCGGCCCGTCCAGCACTTTGGCGGCTTGATGGCCACCGTTCTCCCGAAGAGAATGCCGTAGCACACGTTGAGCGCTGAGGAGAAGGAGAAGACGCGGTCGCGGTTGCGTCCGCGGGGCGTCATGCCGAAAGGGCTGGTCCACTCGTACAGGGTGAGGAAGACAGCGGTGACATGGAGGGAGACAAAGATGCCCAGCCACATGGACCAGTGAAGAGGCCACATGAAGGCACCGATGGGGGCGGCTGTGTCGCGAGTACGGACCTGGGTAGTGGGGGGAAATGATAAAAGTAAGAACATGGTGTCACTGTCCATAGGGTAAGGACTACGATTTCATAAAAGTGTGGATGGCATTTGGAAAGTATTTGCATCTTGTTTTATAGAGTATTGTCTATTTGATGTTTGATATGCCACTGCTGTTTCCTTGTGTGTTTCTTTCTGGGCTTATTTCACCAATTTGAGTTTGGAACTGAAGCAGGATCAGGAGTCTCGCAAAAAGTCGATGAAGCAAGACGAATGGGATGAAACATATTGAGAGATACGGAAATGGCACAATCTAACTAGTGTACTGTTATCAAATGCCATCGCAACTGCAGATAAGGACGCCGTCTTTGACACTGTTCTTTGGGAGAGAGATACCAGAGATAGTAGAAGAGACAGCGACTGTAACACATCTTTCTCTATAGTGGCATGTTGAAAGGAAGAGAGAAGAGCGAGTGATTACCACCATTATTAAGACCGTCAGCCAGTGGGATTAGGTATAGTAATTGTAGTAATGGGGTCAACCCACAAAGATGTCCACTCACCAGTCTAGACCCTTATGGAGAATTGCATTAGAAACCAATCAGGTTGGGCTTCTTGCAGTAATAAAATTGCCGTATTGATACTGACCACCGGCATACCATACAAGCGGAGAAAGTTGAAGCTAGGTCAATGGCAGGAAGCGGATAAGGATAAGTGCTACAAGGAACTTTTAAATACTCTGAAACAGTTTAATTTTTCCTCTGTAACAGCAAACAAGATCATCAGTGCAAAGAATGTTATTTGTATATAGTCTTTTGTAATGCCTTTGTCATGGGTACGCTCACCCAGGAACTACAGATGGAGTAGTATAAACACCACCGCTTTTGTCCAAAGGCGATGCAAGAAATATCACAAACTGAAAGTTCCTCGGAGCACCTTCGACAAGCGGAGATATAAAGAAAACTGTATAAAATGATGGAAAGAGTAGCACTGACCAGAATCCCCAGGCTGGTGGAGAAGAAGGGTGAGGTGAAGTCGATGACTTGGCTCCTGGCTGAATTGATACTGAAAGATCCCACTGCCAGATGGGCGGCTCCACTGAGCAGATCGCCCACCAATCCCGTCCAGCGGCCGTTCTTGAAGCCCCCGTACTTGCCGTCGCCTACGATGTAGAGGTCATATGTGAAACCCATGTCCTCTGCCAGCTTCTCCAGCAGGTCAACGACGTAACCGTAGCAGCACTTCTTGAGATCCGTGGGGAGAGATGCGTTGGGCCCCGCCAGGTTGTGAAAGAGCTTGTCCAAAACCGAAGATTCGTTGGTGAGAGGGTCCAGACACAGTGTGCCTGCGGGACACAAACCGTCGCCGTCCACCTCGCGGGTAAATACAAAGGGGTGCTCCACCAGCGTCACCACCCTCTTGTGCAGCCGCGTTGTTCGGCGCCAGTCCCCTCCGGCCCCGGAACCCTGGTAGTTTTTCCAGGCCCCCTTGTCCATCAGAACGTTGCCCCTGCGCCAGCGTCCCAGACGGGTCCAGGTGGGCTGGCCTAGGGGGTCCAGCTGCAGCGACCAGATGTAGTGATGGGCGTCTGTGATGACAGTCTGGCTGTCAGCGTCTCTGGATATAGAGCCGCTCTGGCCCTCAAACGTTGTGTTGGATAGAAATCTAGGAGGAGAGAAGGGAAAGAAGATAGAGGAAGAGTTAGAGAAGATAAGATCATTGTTTGTCTTTTCATAACATAAGTTGACCTATGGATACACACAGTATGTCTTGGGTGTTTGTTCCTTACAGGTATTTGAATGGAAAGAAAACATAGACAAATGCTTAACATATTTTGAAAAAGAAATAAATAAAGATCTTAGTCCAAATCATACAACTGCATGATGTACATCTGCAAAATAAGTTTAGGAATTATGTAGCTGTAATGTGCAAAACTATTTTACGCTTTGTTAGTTTGTAAAAGAAAAATCCTGATTTAAGGTGTAAAACCAGCACTGGAGAGGTGCATTATGTTGTTTGCCTCAGTGGCTATCTAGGCAGTGTGTGTGTGTGTGTGTGTGTGTGTGTGTGTGTGTGTGTGTGTGTGTGTGTGTGTGTGTGAGTGTGTGTGTGTGTGTGTGTGTGACAGGATAAGACGGACCACGGTCCAGTGATCACGCCATCTCTCTCACTGAGCCATGCTACTGGCTGTCTGAGAGTGTCAGATACTAGAGCAGACGTGCACACTCAAACCCTCATGCAGTATAAACACACACATATTTGTCCTCTGGAATGGATACGTTCGGACGTAAGAAAGAATGCAGGCATCCACTCGGTGCAAAGAGAAGCTCACACACCTATTCCATATGACTCCAGGAGGCAATGATGTAAATGATGTGACCTTTCCCGAAGCATCTCTTTCGTGTCAACGTTTCTCACCAGGAACCTCTCCATTTCAACATCTTGTCTATTTAACTACATCTTTTACTGGCATTGAGTCAACGTGACAGCTTAAGAAGTCTGTCTAAATGTCAGTATCTTCAGTGCAACTTGTCAGCTACCCGGGAAGTGTGTCCTTTTCCTCATTGTAATGAATGGAAGTGACAGGCTCTTGCACCTACCTTACAAAACACATGGTGCTGTGTGTTTAACGTGAAATGTCAAGTTTCAGTAAAAGGTCAGGTTTAGTAAGAAAGGGATAATGTGTAGCGAAGGGACCCTCCGAGAAATATAGACAGACAAGGTGAACAGGAGCCTGACACACAGTGGAGGTATCTTGTTCACCTTAAAGGTCTGTATTTCTCAAGAGTGACCCGTTCCCTATACATCATCCCACTTATTACATGGCTTCTAACTACATTAATCTATTCATTGAAGCAAATTGATGTTTTAAGTTTGGTTTTATTGAGAAATGCTTTTATGGCTTACTGTACAAAAAAAGTATCCGCTATGGCCGGAAGTTCCTCCATAGCAATGATAACTATGTCACTATGTGGCCAGACTTACTCACATCGTCTTGATTGAAGTCTTTTCAGACATTAACCATGACTACAAACATTCCTGCTGTCCAGATATGTTCCAAGTCATTTTGAAAAAAAGTATTTAATTGTTTTGTGAAGGAGTAGTAAGTGTTCCATCAGAACAATGTCCGTATTTTCCGGTCGCTGCTGCATTGCTCCATCCCACAAGTCTTACACACGACATGCTACACCAAACATGGATAATGATGTCCAAGGTCAATGTACTGTCCATGTTCAACAGATCAGTGCAGTGAATGTTCCGTATGTGGATTTTTCCCATGTAACTCTTGGTAATGGATTTGACGGACCATTACCTCTCATGCATGAACAGGGAACAGACAGAGAGCCCACACTCCCACTAGCTGTGGAGCAGAAATCTCTGCAATGCCATTAAAATAATGAGAACTCAATGCTACTTATGTAACTGGGATCGTTCTTGATAGGCTCCACTCATTAGTATACTACATAATTATTCTTATCTAAACAGGCCAGTTTTCAGTGGTTGAACTGACAGTCCAACAACACTGCAATGCCTGCGACGTCTTAGGATGTTTGCAACCTTAGGTGTGGCATACAAAACCAGAATACGCACACTATATTAACTTCACAGTCTGGAAGAAGCAGCAGAGGCAATGGGGATGTCATTTCCCATTCAATGCATTATTAATTTCCGGTGGTGGAATGCAATCAAGTCCTAGGCATTAAGTGTTTCCTTTTTATTCAATTCGTTTTCATTATTAGTGTGACAGTTATAGTAAGTTATTACTTAACAAATGGAGATTCTACATAAGTAAGTACAATCTTATTTAATATGATGCATTATAGATTATAGATCTTATAGAAACTGCAGAAAAATTAGTGAAATGACCCAGAACGCATATATTTCTGATGTGTACTGATGTGTTCTGATGTGTGTACTTTCACTGTAAATCTTTAACGGTATCCTTCATACATACATTTTCTCAAGGATTTTCAATATATGACTTGTATGGTTTATTCACTGTGGTGCTTATTTGACTTAAATGAAGGACTGAATACCTCCTTCACCAGCACATAAAAGGGTTTTTTGAAAATGAATGATAGATGCCCTTTATTCATCATACACTTTTAACTCAGATAGGGTATGTTTTGATTTCCTTATTACACCAAGAATAACTTTTGCAAACGTTTGCCTTTTAATGAAGAATCAGAAGTTAGTATGGAAAAGCTTGAATCACAAAAAAGCTTTTGTCCAGCGAGCTGATGACTAGTATAAGGACATTTGCTTGTTGAATAAATTCGACAAGCAAATCGTTTTATGGTCACTGACTTACAAACGAGACCTTGACTGCTTCAGCAATACTACCATACAATGCTTAACAATGAGACATGAATGACTTCCAACCTGCATGACATACTGTGTCATTTTGAACTAGAGGAGGCACAGTGGTGTTTTAGGCTGAAAAGTGACGTCTGGCTGAATCACAGATCTTTACTAACTCAATGTCATGGACGCCTTGTGTTATTTCCTCGTGAATTACCTCAAGAAGAATTTGAATATGATATAGTGACTGCAGATGAAAATTAGTTCATTGCTAACTTTGGTTCTGCTAATGAGCTGTACATTGTCCCTGTCAAATAAACAAACACATAAATAAATATAGGGTGTAACCAAAAATCAGTTTGTTTAAAACATATTTTTGGCAGAACGAAAAGCTACAAAAATAAGCAAATGTATAGCCGTCTTTTTAGCCGCATTAAAGAGTCTGCTAAGAGCATCAACCAGTCTCTCCCTGAAGCAAACAGAAAGTATTTTATGACCCTCTGGAGGCACATTTATCATTTATCATTTTCTACCTTTATAGCTCACCAAGCTGGCAATTCAGGCTACTATTACTTTGGTGTGTGTGGACATGCATCACTTTAAAATGATTCCTATCAAGAAAGGCTGTCTCCGGTGGGAAGATAAAATGATACGATAAGCATCTGAAATTTTTTCCTGGCTAAATCTGATCCGGTAATACAGATACTTTTGCCTCCAGTATGTGCATCTCCAGGGGTTATTTACAGTATCCACACTAAAATGTCATTCTCTCTTTATTTTCTACTCGATCATTCGCTTCCTATTTCTGCACCCTGCTCTTTCTCTTGCCCTGCTATGTTATCTCATCTTTTGCCACCTACCTAGTAACTCTCCTCTGCCAGTTTCTCAGGCTGGTGGTCAATCCTTATCAGTCCTACCCAGAGGCTGATACACTATAAATACTGGTACTTTGGGATAGCATACACTGTGTTGTCCCTTAAATTTAAAAAAAATAAGTATAATTATACCATACCCACATCACATGTAGTTGCAAGTCTAATCCCTGCATACAGCCAAATCTGATTCTTGTGCTACAAAATAATTGCAAGGTACAGTCATTTAATTTTACTTAAAGCATAGAAAACTTTAAGAGCTGACTTCAACAGTTAACAACATGATGGATGGTTAACAGCACCCATTAAGTTCCCTTTCACCTAATAGGTGATCTACAATGACCACATTGGGGAGTATATAGGGAACCCCAAACAAGACCCTGCCATCTGTAGTCATCACAATATGGCCCTTTTCACAGTTGCTCAGATCCTTTCATTAGCCCATTTTCCCCACTTCCGAGACCTCAATCTAAGAACTGACTATTCACTATTGTCAGATATATCCCACCCTTTGACAAATGCTATTGTAATGTGATGTTCAATATTATTCACTTCACCTGTCAGCAGTTTTAATGATGTGGCTGATCCATTTCAATCAAATGGTTTAAGAATAAATAAATAATTTATTCAAATGTGCTGAAGATATTAAAAGAGTCTTTGGTGATTAAACCCCATCGCAAAATCATCTGAAGGGGGCAGCAAAATCCTGGGCTGAGCAGAATAGAAAATACCATCTGCATTATTTCACCCGCCAAAATAAATCAAATGCCATTTCTGCTTTTGATTGCCTCCGTCTGAAATCAAAGAGCCATAGCAAACTGTCCCATACGAGAAATCCGAGTTTGTCAGGTGTCAGTAGCTAAGGGGGCAGAGGGTCAATTGGGCAACAGCGCTTGAACAAGATAATCCTGGCCACTTGAGGTTTAAGCTATCACATTGTTAAAACTGTTGGATAAAAAAAAAGATTTCAACATTTTATTGTCTTTCAGAGCCAGCTTATTACACCTATTTCCTGTTATTGTACCATCCTTGTGCTGCCCAATGTCCTGAATACTCCATTTGGGCTATTTCCTAAACATAATTCTAACTGATGTGCCATGATAGAAGTTCCCCATAGGATCAACTGAATGATCAGAAACTGAAGCTTAAAAATAAATGGGGTGTGATCATCTGGATGAAGAAATTACAGCTAGACCCTCCCTGATCCTTTTTGGATCCAAGCCTGAGACATCAAATGGAGAGAGAGAGAGAGAAAGATAGAAATGAACGTAAACATAAATAAAATAGTTAAAAAAGAATAGCCTGAAGTAACAGATTGACCCTTCTAGAAAAGAAGAATAATTAATGATTCTTATGTCTCATCATGGAATGATAATTGTTCAACGTTATTAGTTGACTTTTGATTAATTTCCCATTCAAACAGTACCATTCATTATTAATCTCAGTTAATTTAGTCTATAAATATTGCAAACATTCAGAAGCAAATTGGTGCGGGGACATCCATTTGCTTTCAGTATTGGCAAGATCCCCCTTGAGTCATTTCTACATTGGGAATCGAAGAATCCAACTTCCAAACACTCAGGCCACTTTTAAGCACCACAAACCGCCAACATTAAACCACCACTGGCTGATTAGCTCTCCCTTCCCTGAAGCAATTTCAGTTGCGAGATCTGGGCCTATTTGCATAAATATATGCATGACCCGCTTGTCACAACATTATTCAATGTTTTTCTTTATTATTTCATACAGAAAGTGAAATGGATTTGGAATTATTTATACTGTTATTAAACAGTACACGTGATGTGTTACAGCAAGAAGCAACAGTTAGGGAATTAAATAAAGGAACCCTGTTGGTTAACTCAACTTCTACAGAGAGCTCTGACATACGGTTGCTAATGGCACACTTTTATCTTTTCCTCCTATGTTATGATTTGTCACTTTCACTATGGAAAACAGATTCCTCAAACATCAGCACCAATGCAAGAAGTAGGACAAACCTACTATGTTTTAATTTAGGAAGTTAGGTCTGATATCACAGGAGATGTTTTTTCTTTGAAATAACCACATGGCCCACAGCATCTTCATTAATTAGAATCACGAATACATTTCTGTTTGTATTTGAAATTCCTAAGTAATCTCCTCACACATATTCCACACTCCTGTGTAAATCCTTTATCTGACACCTGCTTTCTAGTTTTAGCACATGCCTGGAGGAAAACATCTGACGGAAAATCTGGCTCTTTAATTTGTCAACTCTTTTTGTACTATGAATGCTGTTGTACAAATTAGGCCTTGTGGCACTTTTTTGACATGATGATGTGGTCCTGATGGCATCATCGGTCTGTGACCTTCAGCTCTCACTGGATCAGTTCACAGCCGAGTGTGAAGTGGCTGGGATGAGGATCAGCACCTCTACATCTCAGACCATGGTTCTCAGCAGGAAATCGATGGATTGTCTACTCCATGTAGGGAATAAGCCCTTACACCAAGTGAAGGGGTTCAATTACTGTGGGGTCTTGTTTACGAGTGAGGGGACAATGGAGCGTGAGATTGCCAGAGAAGGGAAGCAGCAGGAGCGGTATTGCAGTCGCTTTACCGCACAGTTGTGGTGCAAAGACAGCGGAGTCGGAAGGCAAAGCTTTCGTTCTACTGGTCGATCTATGTTCCCACCCTCACCTATCGTCATGAAGGCTGGGTCATGACCAAAAAGACGAGACTGCGGGTACAAGCGGCCAAAAGGGGTTTTCTCAGGAGGTTGGCTGGCTTCTCCCTAAAAGATAGGGTGAGAAGCTCAGTCATTCGTGAGTAACTCGGGTCAGAGAGCCTATTCTTTTGCATCAAAAGGAGCCAGTTGAGGTGGTTCAGACATCTGGTAAGGACACCCAGATGCATCCCTAGGGAGGTGTTTCAGGCACGTCCAGCTGGGAGGAGACCATGGATAAGACCTAGGACTACGTGGAGAGATTATAACTCCTCACTGGCTTGGGAGCGCCTCAGGATCGTGGCCAGGGAAAGGGAAGTTTGGGGTCCCCTGCTGGAGCTGTTGACCCCGCGCCCAACCCCAGGTAATTGGTTGGTGAACGAGTGAGTGTTGTGACAAGCTACTTTTCTCATTTGCAGATATCTGCATTTCAAATCATTTTGTACATTTAAGATTTAACTTGTTGTACATTTTCGATTCATTATTTAAATAGAATACAATTAAATTTATATTTTCAAGCACCCATTAATTGTCTTTATTTTTTCAACTCGCTTGGTGACACTTTTTTTTTCCTTTTTCTTACAATAAAGCTCCTGCCATAATGCTCTATGACACTTCACTAGTATGATGACCAACACCTCTATATGTCATCAGCTATTTCCCCTTGTGACTGGTCATTTACCCGACCAGCAAACCTGCCACCACCGTAAGTCTATAATAATAACGCAATAAAGTCCCTGGAGGGTTTCAATGTCCAGCTTGAGAAGCGCTACAGCCTCTATATTACTCATCTGTCACATGCTTTCTGGCTTCAACACTATTGTGGTGACAGCCTCCTCCAGGTCAGCTCATCCAGCAAGCACCTGTTACCACAGCTATCTCACCAAACCAAATGCTGTCCCCTCACTGCAACGGAGAAGACAGCAGGTATAATACCTCAGAAGCACAAAGCTTTTTGAATACATTTGGATTATCACCAAAGGAGGTATAAACCTATTTCCTGGTGAGACCAGCCTGATCACGCAAGCTTCACGTTTGTTTCTTTCCCACAGATCAGTCTTTAGTTTTTTATCTCCATGGGGAGGAGGCCGGTCCCGTGTGTTAGTGGAAGGCAGTCCTGATTGGTTTATATAGTTGTCTATGTAATCATAGATCGAACTATGCGTGTGAGATATGGCTAGTCTTACTAGGCTAGATTGACGACTACATGAACAAATCAGAAGCTGCCTTTGACTACGGACGAATGTTCTGATTGGCCCGGTCATTTTTCGACCGGACTCCTCCCCACGGAGATAGGAGAAAGGCCAGACTGATTTGCGGCGGTAGAAAATAATGTGAAGCTCACGCAATCATGCTGGTCTCACCTGCTAATAAACCTAAGCTAACATTTCATCATCAACGTCCTGGAAACATTCTGTTTGACAGTACGTTATTGTCTCAAAACAGCTATACCTTGGTGAGACTGTTAACACTGTGTTAACAACCTGGATGTGATTTCACTTTCTGTAAATACAAAAAGCTTGGCAAGAAAAGTATAAAGTCTGAGCTGAAGGTTGGTTGATTGATGATTTTTCTAATTAGTTTGGTGAAATGATTTTATTTTAACCAGCAGCAGCAGCACTGCAATTTGCTATTAACAGGTGGAGATTGTGAAGTCAGTGTAGCTTACTGTAAAACTCTCAAGTCATGAACATCCAGTGCTAGTAAACCAACCCTTTGTTTAGTATCTGTTCTCACTTTTCTCCTATCATTGCAGCAAATCTAGGACAGCTGTATGTTGTTCCAGGATTAAGGATTATTCTTACACCTCTCCCTTTAAGATCATTCTAACTTCTGGCAATATACCTTCATTACACAACTTTTCGTAAACATTGTGCACATCACTAGAGTGCAAATACATTCATCTTCGTAAATGATGTTGCCTTCACATTTACAATAATATGGGCCTGCATGTATGCCTGTACAAATCTAATCACATGCATTCTTTTATTTTCCAATCTTGTATCCACTTCAATATCATCCCTAGCTAAACTCAATACACTTAATGAAATATATCATTATTAAAGAATATAAAAATGTAATGCATATAAGAACTTTTCCAGAGTCTATATTTCCACAATGCCCTGAAGCAAAATCTATCTAATTTCTGTTTTGAAATATTTAAAGCATCAGACATTCAGCAGCTTTCTTTGCACATATGAGTCTCTCCCTCTGCAGGACTTGAGGACAATCCAACTGCAACGTTCCCCCACACCATCAAATCAAAATCTACCTTTGACCATTGTGTGGAATTATATGACTTCATGAAACAGTCAACACTTCAACACTGCTTATTGAATAATGCTATGTGACTTTAAAACCTGTGGGGAGAACAAACGGGCGGAGAAGTTTAACTTGGAGACTTTTGATGAGGACTTTGAGGTGTACCAGGCTCACAATATGAGTTCAGACTAACTGAACACCTGGTGTAAAGGATGACATAAGATTAGGCTATCTAGACTATCTGTGCACGCTAGTGTAAAGTCATTTGAAATGATTTTTTTTTGCTGCAGTAATCTGTGGAGTTTATTTTGGTTAAACATATGTGTTGGTTTGGACAAACGTTACTTGTTGTTTCCCCTTGGTGTCCATAGATTGTTTAAATTATTGTTTGTAATGTTTGTGTAATTGGCTGTGCAGAGGCAGGCTGCTGTATATTTTAAATTGATAATGGGTTGTATACACAGGCTGCAATGTAGTATAGAAATAGAATGTATTGTTAGTTAGGACACAAGGGCACTGTGGTTATTTTGTTCAGGCCCGGCCCTGGGCATAGGCAGTATAGGCAAATGCTAGGGGCACATTCATCCGCAGGGGGCGCCGCTACAAAAAAAGAAAAAAAAGAAATGGGCTACCAAAACTTTATTTTAATTTTTTTTTACTAATACTGTTAATACTGTAATTTCAAAATATGAGTTAAGCTTAAAATATGACAACTACTGAGGATAGACAAACTATAAAAAAATTGAAGCGCCCCCCTCTCCTCCGATAGACTCTTCCAGATTTCTGGCGATCAGCCAGGTATCTGAACGGTAACTTCACCGGTCGGAACCAGAAGGAACGAGTGCACACCATGTCAAAATGACAAAAGCTCTCTCGTGCCATGGGAAGACTGAGAAGGAAAAGAAGTGGAGGAAAAACGTGACAAAGACAGAGGTAGGCCTACAGTGACGTTAATGTGATGAATGAATAGTGTGCTGCATTGTTTTAGCCGTTGTAGGAGCAGTGTGTTAACTTGCTAGCTTACTTTTGGAAGATGGGTAACGTTACTCCCAGCTTAAATTCATCAGAGGCATTTAGAAAGATTTTTCATGTAGCCTACATCCCCTGTCATAATTTGCCAAAGTTTGCACTGCTTGTAATGGTTATTAGAAAGCTATTAATTTTCCACTATAATTAATGGTTGTCAACCTTGGGTTTATTGTGTTAGTTTACATCAGTGTTAAAAGTGCACAGTATAATAACTGTTAATATTGCATACTTGAGGCAAGTCAAGTTTATTTGTGAGGCACTTTTCAACACAAGGTAAATCAAAGTGCTATACATAAAGCCATGAGATATCATCAGAAGGCTTGATTCTGATTTAATAAAAAGCAGGAGCAAACCTTTCCGTTTGATTGTACCTTACCTATAGCTTTCCATTAGTTACTGCTTCTCTTCACTCTGGTTGGATGCTAAACTGCATTTCATTTTAATGACAAGAGTTTAATCTGATCTAATTTCCATTTTAAAGCTTTTCACCATAGACCCAAAGGCAAGAGTAGTCAGGCTGTAGCAAGGTGAGGTGAGCTTGTTGAGATATGAAGATGAGGTCTTAACATCTAAATGTAGACAGCTCTCTGTTGGAATCAAGTTAAATAGCAGTACAAACCAGAGGTCTCTGTCATTTAATTTTGTAATATAGCTTTTGTGTGGAATTATATTCAATGCAAAGTTATGATTTATTGAAACTATACTTGTAATAGATTATAATTTTAAATGTTAATGTCTGCATTTTTTTGTGCAAATCGTAATATTGTATTAATTTTTTAATGTTATGTCACTTGTTTTGTAATATGGTTTTTATTTTGTGGGTTATTTTCTATCTAAAATAAAACGAAATGTCAAAGACAAAGCTATCCAGTTCTGTGTGAGTTTATGAACAGTGGTGGACCTGACTGCAATGCAATGGTGGGCGCCAGCTAAAATCTTGCCTAGGGCGCCAAATTGGTCAGGGCCGGCCCTGATTTTGTATAATGCAATATTCTAGTAGTCATTCCACCTCTGTTGCCAGCACATGAAGAAATATCCTCAATATCAACATGCGTCGTTAGAAAGAATACTATGAGACAGCAAATATATTGGTAACAAGCTTTTTGGTACGCACAAGAAATACAACAAGCTGCAAAACCTCTAATCTCTTTGCACCCACAGGTAGTGCTGCTTTGGAATTCCTCAGGAATCAGACACTTAACTAGGCTACCTCGCCTGCACAATACTTTTTTTTAAAGGCAAATGCCACCAATACAATTGTAAGGATGGCGCGCACACATGTATGTCATACTATGTATGCGGAACAAGAGTTAATGGTAATGAATGATGATCGTGGCCCTGATTGAATGTATTACCAATCATTATAACCTAGAGAGACATGCGGGAATTGGAAAGAGACTTATGAGTCAACATCTATTAATCCCTGTAGCATGAATGTGATAGGGTAGTCCAAGCCGTCCCGCAGTTTATCAAAAAAACTGAATTACCAAACAAAATTGAATTTCTGGGAGAAGACAGCCTTTCTTTATCTTTACAGGTTATATACAAACTAGGGCTGTCAGGCGATTAAAACAATTAATCTAATTGATTACAGGCTCTGTGATTAATTAATCTAAATTAATCGCATACTTTTATGACACTTCTATACCTGTTTATAAACAGCTGTATAGCCTGCTACAGTTTGTTTTTCTCTCTCTCTCTCCGTCTCTCGTAACTTCTGTCTCCACAACAGACAGCGCTGCACTGCCACAGATGCCTATGCCGATTCATTCACCATCTTCGTACTCATAGGCAAAAATATTCACACACACACACATACACACACACGGGGCGGGTGTCCATTTAGGCGGGAGACGAGACAGCTAGCAAACAAAATTGAGACACACGGAGGAAGATTGAGAGATACTTTTGAACCTACATCGTTGCACCCACTAAATCAATAATGCACAGACACTGCGGAGAATAAAGTAAGATGTCTTCCTACCTTCATGCTTATTTGCCCGAAGCATCCCATACACCGTCCATAGACCCCTCGGCCCCGCCCGTTCCCCTGCTTCTCTCGTTACTTTTCTCCCTTTCACCCGTGCGGGCTGTGTATGCAAGCAACAGGTGCAGCTCGGTGCAGCTGGCACCACTTTTGCACCGGGTCAAAGGGCATTAAAGAAGGGCGATTAATCTGCGTTAATTTTTTTAATCGCGTTAATTTTTCTGTGATTAATTAATCGAAATTAACGCGTTAATTTGACATCATTTCCCTTTTCCCCAGCATCCACAGCGGGGTATAGTATATCACGTATTGCTATCAAATACCTGGAGATTTCCCTGACCCAGACACATACTGTAACCCATCTTTGGGTAAATCCTCCTTTGCCTTCACAGGGTCAACGACAGGACTGATAAACCTGGTAAAAGGTCAAAGGGACACCTGCTCCTTGTTTTGTGATATCTAAAACACTCACGGCCTAATCAACACTTTCTAAGCAGCTTAGAATGAACACAATCAGAACCCCCTCTCCCCGGCAGTGCCAAGCTCACCATGTGCAAATAATTGTCTTCCTGGGACGATCATTCTGCTGACTCAGGTGTTTTTACGGACACTCTCAGAAGGAAGGGTCAAGCTCTTTTTGTAATGCGGTCGTGTAGGATCACTTGCTTTATAATCATGCACATCTCAGCAATATAAATTAGAGCTGTAGATTATGCTGCTGCTAAAAGTAATTCATCACACTTAAAATTATAATTTGACCACACTTCTGCAGTTATTTATTGTCTATAGCATGCCTTTGAATATGCTGCATGCTCTGGCATGAATAAGCCGACACAAATCTATATAAATGTGTGTTTTCAGACCAACATTGCAGCTGGTCTTTGACCAAACATCTGCATGTTGTGAGATAAGTCCATTCTACCAAAGAAGAGCGTCAAAACAAGAATCAGAATGACTGTGGAGAGAGAGGTTGAGAGGGATGGGAAGGGAGCCAGATATTTCCCTCAGGACTTGATAGAAACCAAAACAGAGCTAATAAATGAGTAAATATTGGACTAACACTTGCTAAGTTGCCAGAAACACAGCTTCAAATGAATGGTAATGTTGTTTCATTTTCGCTGGATGTGTAAATAGGCAACTGTTTGCTAACAAGACTGACATATCAAATAAATGGGGTGTCAGTGTTGTGTTCACAGGCTATGTCCATTATTACATGTTTAAATTGCCAAAATATTTTCTAAATTTACGGAAATGAGTGGAGACTAAACTATGCTGACCATATCATTCAAATATCTAAAGCACAACGGAATGGTTAGCTGTGATCCAAAGGTGTCCCCCCCTCCCATTACCTTTTCAATCATTGTTTTTGCATTTCATCTCCCCAGTAATCCCTTTAGAGTGTGTTTCCAAAAGAATTGGATAAATGATGTCAGGTCGCTGTAACAATCCTATTATGGTGCAGAAACATCATCATTTCAAAATCAACCATCATTCCAAGTTTCTTGTCATTGCATTTCACTTCATGATGATGTGCTTGTGTGTAAGCACAAGCATCCACATTTTTCCCCTACCTTGCCAAGTACTTCCCTGAGCTGACGTTGCTCTGTTGTACATCCATACAGTTTGTGGTCCCGGGTATGAGAGCCAGGGCCGGATTCTGTTGCGCTGCGCTGCCCACCGCCCGTGTCATCAGCTCCAATGAGTCGTGGACATAGTGATCCATGGTGGGGGAGCCCATGAACCCATGTGCCAGTAATCCCAGGGGCAATCCCTCTGTTCTCAGCTCTGCCACGTTCTGACTATCCCCCAAAACCCAGTGAAACTCCGGTAGCCCTAACCTGGAGGCTAGCGTCCAAAGACGGCGCACTTCCCGAATTTCGCACCCAAACGTCACCACTCCCACGACGGACGAGGGCTCCCTCAGGGCCTCTAGCTGTCTCATGATAGCTTGCTGCTGGTCTGATTTAGAGGAGGAAGTGGCGGAAGAGGAGGCAGCGGGGGAGTAATAAGGTACATTTGACAATGGAGAAGACACCTCGGCTCTTGATTCCACTCCTGAGTTCGATAATGAAGATGGAGACTGTGGCGAGGGCAAGGCGGCGGTAGTTGTCGTCAGATTGACAAGAGCGCCCAGGTGGAAGCGACTGTTGTTCTTGATGAGCGAGAGGAAATCGCTAACGTCCCATTCCTGACAGAGCAGAACACTGATGTCCCACCAGCCATTCATCATCAGCAGAGAATAGAGGAGACGGGACGGCGGAGCGTCAACAGTCCGCATGGCCATTTGGAAGTGGAGAGGATTCTGTGAGAGGGGATTGTTCAAATGGAGAGCAGGTTTAATGGAGGAAGAAGAATGGACAAGCAGATGTGGAAAGGTTGATGCAAATAGGAAGTGGATACATTTGGAAGTGGAAGACAGAGGAAGTGAGATGATTGGAGGCGAGAGGTGCATTTTCAGGGAAACAATGAGTGTATACAAGGGGAGAGGGTGAGGCAGGTTCAAGAGATAAGAGATTGGAACATAGGTGGAAGAGACATGAGGAAAGGGCATAGGGAATGGAGAGATGGTATAGAGATGAGGGGCAGAGGAAGAGTTGGTGGAGGGTCGGTTGGATTTCGAGCAGAAACATAGGGGACAAACATAAAAAGATTTTTATTTTTTAGAATGAAGGGTATATTTTGAGGAAAAAAATAAAAAATAAGATGGAGAAAGGACAAAAAAAGGTGCAATGGGAGGGTATTGTAAGAGCAGGTGAATTGCAAGTTAAGGAGTATGGGGAACAAGTTAAAAAAGTACAAGAGTAAAGGGATGGGGGACCAGAAAGGGAGGCAGATGAAGTGGAGTGGAGAAGAGAAGAGAAGAGAAGAAAAAAAAGAAAAACAGAAAAGGTTGTAAATCCAACAGTAGAATTACTTTCTATCTCAGAATTCAATTGGTTCCTCGAGAACAAACACAGTCTGCTGGATATAATGGCTTTCAGCTTCCACTTACCTTTTTCTATGAATATCATTATTCACATCGTAAACAAAATGCACTACATCTGTTTTTATGTGTACTCGTGTTTGTGTTTTAAGCAAAAAAACGTGAAACTTGAATAACGTCTCCTGGTCAGTTGCACTTAATTTAACACCTGAGATTTGCGATTCATTGAAGTCATCAGGTAATAGAAGAGTTGCATGAATCAATGGATAGAGTGCAAGGATGGCGTGTGAATTCCTGCAGCGATGATAAAAGAGTGTCGGCTTAAGATGTGCATTAAGATGATGTGATGGCTAATTGGCCAAACGCTCAAGAAAGATACTGCAATTAAATGACTCTGCTATAAGTTAAGAGGCTGCTTGTGCGGGCTTGCTTTCTGTCATTGAAGTTTTAAATTGGCCCGTACGGCCTTCAGAAGAGAACAACACATTCTATCAAAGGTCCATACATTTTGTACAAGTACAAGCAGTTGTCAAGTGAAAAGTTGTATATTCTTTATATTTTGCTGCAGATAACTTTTCAAACTATCTACTACCATTTTAAGATTGATTTTGTTCTTTCCAAACGGTTGTTTTGATTTAATTTCCGTATGTTTAATTACCTTTGAGAGCCTCTTAATTTGTCTGAGCTAATCCACTGTGTAAAGTCCATTACCATTCTTTATTTCTTTAAGAGTTAACTTCTTGTAAGGTTGCAAGCAGCGATTAATTGCAAATGTCTCCTTGGTTGGTGCACGGACAGCCATTTAATCAGAGCATGACCCCCAGGAGACAAACAGTACATTTGTATGCACAGTTAAGTCAAACAACGGTTACTGCTTGGCTAGTTGTCCATTTAATTGGACTAGTCCCAGCATAAAAGCACATAAGGGGATTGATGTATTGAACAGAGTTTTTCAGACTCCCCTAAGATAGGTGGCGATATTACCCCTTTCAGCCACTTTCAGCTTGTTAGTATTTTACCTTTCTCTGGTTGACCTATCATGTCGTAGACCAAACTATTGACAAACGGGTTTGCTACGGCTAGCGAGCAGACAAACTGGTACAACGAATGATATGGATAACTTTACAGCTCTGTACAATTCATACGTGTTGGATGAAATGACTGTGTTTAGTGTGTAAGGTGTCACTCAGAGTGATGAACTAACAGAGAATTATTATTCAATTTTAAGCAATTCTTTTTTGTTTTTCTCACAACTCTACTGTTTTGGTTCAGTCTCCCTGCCCTCATCATCAGCATTTCCAGACACAGGTGGCAGTTTTCAGTGCAAACCTCTGAGTAACCAACAGCACGCCATCTGCCCAGCACCAAAACAGACCACAGAAAAGTAACAGACTCTCTGCTGGTAAACAAATTAAAGCATGCAGTTTAGCTAAAGAGACAGATTATTTCCCTCAGGAGTTTGTGGAGAAGAATATTTGGAATACATTATGTAGGTCAATCCTAGGTGTTTCTGGCCACTTCAATGTATTTGTTTGTGCAGGTTTAAATGCAAGTGTCTACTGTAAATGCTCCCTGTGAACAGTTACCTATCTTAACCCTAGAAAAGCTAGAAATAGTCACACCAACACTAACGCCAGATGTCTTTCACCAAAGATAATATACGCAATAAAAAATACTTCTCATCAAAATATATTAAAGTACAACAATACATGGCAAATTGAGGTACCTTTCATTTATTCCCCCCACAAAACATCTCCTAGAACGAAAGAAAGCTGTCATAGGCGGACCCTATAAAAAGGCTGTAAAAATACAAAAAAATCATGAAAGAAATCAATAATAGAGCTGGAAACTTGTTCTTCGGTCCACCCATTCCTGTGACATGTGAGCCTTGTCTGGTGAAGGGACATTCTCCCTGCATCACTGACCACCATAGGAGAGATAAACCAAAAATGCCATTTTTTGAGAGGGGAAAAATATATAATAAAAAATAACTCTGACCATATGAATTCCCTTTCACATCACCAGTAAGAGCTATGTACTCATAACAATGACAATAAATAAATAGTCCATGCAAATTCCAGGAGCACGCTAACTAACCTTTGTGTACCTACAGTCTCTATACAGTTGCATTAGAAAAACATATATACTCTAACACTAACGCCGGGTGCTATTCACCCGAACAACTATCTGCTTGAAAAAAAAACAGGGATGGGCAGCAGCATGGAACCAATTCTACTTTCTAAAACGTCATTGAGCAGCTCAAAGGTCCCAGGTAACTCAGACAACAGCAACACAATGAAAGTCATGAAAACACAATCAGAAGGGTGAAATTCACCTGGGGTTAGTGTTCTAGGGTTAACCAAATACAGAACTTATTTTACTACCATACTTAAATAAAGTAAAACAGCTTTCTGAAAAAGGTTGGAGATGGATCTAAAATATTGTATGCTGTAGAAAAGATTCATAACAGCAAGGACACCACAGGCTGAGTTAAAATACAAAACCTATCGTAACAAACTAAATATCATTCTCAGAGACTGTAAAAAAAAATATTTTTGCAAGCTTTTAGAAACAAATGCAAATTACCCTAAAAAACTGTGGGATGTAGTGAACACAGTATTGAGAAATGACAGCAAAATACATAATTATCCTGAGTATTTCCATGAAAATAACGTTAGGTTGGAAAACATGAATACCGTGGCGAATAAACTAAATAATTTTTTTGTTATGGTTGGTCCGAATTTGGCCATGGGTATCCGCGACAGGTGTATGGGGGAGTCTTGGGAACAGGAAGACTATATTCAACAATCCATGTTTCTAAAGCCAGTCAAGGCCATGGAGATTAGTGAGATTTTACTGGGAATGCAACCGAAGGCATCAAGAGACTCACTGGGGCTTAACATGAAAATAATAAAAGCTGTGCAAGAAAGTATTCTTCAACCTTTAACACATATTTGTAACTTATCTTTTCAAACAGGAATTTTTCCTTGTAGTATGAAAATAGCTAAGGTTATACCAATACATAAGAATGGAGATGAACACTCATTTACAAATTATAGACCAGTCTCAATTTTGCCTCAATTTTCTAAAATTTTGGAAAAGCTATTTAACAACAGATTAGATGATTTCATTAATAAACATCAAATTCTTTATAATAGCCAATTTGGCTTTAGAAAGAATCATTCCACGGCGCTGGCCTTGGCTGAATTGGTAGAAATCATTAGTAATGCTATAGATCACAAATCATACTGTATAGGAATTTTTATAGACCTTAAAAAAACTTTTGACACTATAAATCACAAGATCCTTATCAATAAGCTGGAGAATTATGGCATTAGAGGTATAGCACGGGACTGGGTCAGAAGTTATTTACAGGACAGGAAACAATATGTGAAATTAGGGGAGATCACATCGACATGCTTGGATATTGTTTGTGGGGTCCCTCAAGGGTCAATTTTAGGGCCGAAATTATTCCTGCTTTACATAAATGATATTTGGAAAGTTTCGAAGGTCTTAAAGTTAATTTTATTCGCTGATGACACAAACATCTTCTATTCGGGGCATGATCTGAGTAATATGGTTGAGACTGTAAACATTGAATTGACTAAGTTACATGGGTGGTTAAACCGAAATAAGTTATCATTAAATTTGGAAAAAACTAAATTCATGTTGTTTGGTAGGAGAGCAGCAGATGTCGCTGTGAAAATCCAGGTAAATGGGATAGATATTGAAAGGGTCAAGCAACACAAAGTACTAGGGGTAATAATGGATGACAAGTTAAGTTGGAAACCACAAGTTAGCCATCTTAGGGGCAAAATAGCCAGGAGTATTTCTATACTTTGGAAAGCACAACATTGTTTCAATCAAAAGGCCTTACTTGTATTATACTGGTCTTTAGTTTCCCCACATCTGCATTACTGTGTTGAGGTGTGGGGAAACACTTACAAAGGTACATTGTACCCATTGGAGATCCTTCAAAAAAGGGCAATACGAATAATATATCAAGCAACTTACAGGGCACACACTAATAACTTCTTTATTGATGGTAGAATTCTCAAATTACGGGACATAGTAAGTTACCACACCGCACAAATGATGTACAAGGCTTCAAAAAAAAGCCTTCCTGTCAGTTTACAAGCAATGTTTGAAGACAGAGGAGTCTCGCATGATTTAAGAAGAAAAAGAAAATTCATAGAGAAAAACATACGGACCACACTTAAATCATTTTCGATTTCTGTAAAGGGTATTAAATTATGGAATGAACTTGATGAAGATATCACAGGGAGTTGCAGTTTGCGAAATTTCAAAATAATGTATGTCTCTAAAATTATGGAAAATTATAGACTGTATGCAGAGCACTAAGAAACGGATAAAAGGTGGTTGGCACTTTCATAACATTATTGTAAAAGATAGGTCAGCAGAATGAGTTGTTTGGGTTTGAATACTTTTGCAGTTGTGTTTAGACTACCAGATAATGACATTGAAAAGGCCACAATAAAAGGGCAAAACAAACTCTGCATTGTCAGAAACTCAGAACGGAGCAGAACTGATCTTAAAAGCTGAAGCAAGTGGATTAATCATGGAACTGCTAAATTGGTCTCTAAATGCCATTGACCGCATGTTTTCAACCAGAAAAGCAGGAGCTGGAGAGGTGCCATGTCCAGATGGCACCTTCCTGTCCGGTTACGCACAGGATAGCTGGAAAGAATGGAGAATGGTTTGCCTGGCTGCAATGGACATTGAGGATGTGGAAGATGTATACATCTTCGCTGGCGTGACGGTGGGGACGCTTGCTTTGGGATTTGCTCTGTATGTCCTATATCTCAAACTGAAGAAACTGATTGCTGCACAAGCGGAGGGGAGAGACGGAAGATTTACAGCACTGAGAGATATGGATGGACCAGCTGTTCGGGAGGGGATAGCAAAAATTGTATCCAGTATTGCATCCATCAAAGGAGACATCACAGCTATCAAAGGAAAAGTCGCTGGAATCGATGACATGAAAGGAGACATCGCTAATATCAAAGGAGACATCGAAAAAATGGCAGCAATGGAACGAGAGGATAACAGTGACTAATTAAAATGGATCGAGGAAAATGGATAGCATGTCAGTTGTGCAACGTCAATGAGTAAGGAGAATGAAAATTGACTGGGTATTGGACTGCAGCTTAACAGACAAAAAAAAAAAAAAAAAAAAAAAAAATATATATATATATATATACTTAATCCTTGTGTATTTTCTTCCTTTTTATTTTTATTTTTATTTTTATTTTTTATTTTTCTCTTATTTTTACTTTTCATTATTTTTTTTTTTTTTTCTGTTTTCTTTTCTTTTCTGTGATCAGTAAATGTGAATCTGATTTTGAATCTGATGAAAGTGGGGGCGGGACTCGATAAGCCTTAGGCTTCTTCCGTCACCCTTCGGGCAATACTAATTAAGATTTATGATGTGAAAGAGATAATTGTGTATTGTGTGAAATTGTCCGAAAGAAATAAATAAAAAAAAAAGTGCTAGCCCACTGCCCTGAGAAGAACACATACAGTGCAATGCACCTGCAATACTACAGTGAGCCAGAAGAGCAGAGCTGATACATTGCAAGGTTGACACAGTCGTCCCCCGTAATACTGTAAATGAAATTAAATGGGCCAGATCGGACCCGCATGATCAGCTAGATCTGTTTCAGCATACCCAGTGAGCACCGTAGCAAGCAGCCATCCAGGCAATTAATTAGCCATGCGCTTGCTTGCATGTGCTCACACATATACACACTCACAGAACTACACACGCTTAGAAAGGCCCTCGGCAACTCTGGTTAATTGACTTTTACAACTTTTACAAAAGCTTTGCACTAAAAGTCCATTAGATTAATCTATTGGTTAATTTCATCTATCCCATTAATCACTCAACCAAATAGCAAATAAAGGCGGCCATTATTCATCCGCTCATTGCATAAACAGTACATGGATGGATTAATGCGGCAACAAAAGCACCAACAAAAGTAATACCAATTGTTTTTTTCTTTTTTAAGGAGTCCTGTGTCAGGGAAATAAAATGATAATTCAGTGCGTGCATCAAACCCTCACCTCCTATCATCCCAAAGGAGGATTGTGGGATTTATTCTCAGCTGCAGCGCTTCTGCTCTGTAATCGCTCTGTCTCCTTGTTGTTCATGTAAATAAATAGGAACAATCTTTGCTCTGAAGTGCGACAGCCTGCTCTGCTCTCTCTCTTACTTGAAAACAGAGGTCTGCTGCTGCATTCGATGCACCAGAAAAAAAATCAAAGCTCTCTTCTCGTCACTGCTCACTTTCATCACTCTTCATTCTTCAAAAGGTCTTTGAGTGATTTCAACAGCCAAACTATATTTGCTGGTGGTATATAACTGAGAAAGAAAGAAAATAATAACTTGCAACCCCCGCTATATGGTAAAACTGCATGGACTGGCAGAATCACCTGCCAGTGGACAAATCATATCAACAAGTATTGATCTGGTAATCAATCTTTTCTTGATTGCATGATTCAATGGTGGGCAAGTGTGAAAACTGATCTAAATAGTTTTTCTGTTTTTCTTAAGGAGATTACAGAAGTTTTGTATATACATAAGGGACTGTTGCAGTAGTCCAACAGAACTGTTTTGATTAAAACAAAACAATATCTTGCAAGATGCAATGTTGCAAGCTAATAATGTCCATGGGGGGGGCGGTCTCATTATTGTTTCTTTCACAGCTCGAAATCCCTATACATTCCCAGCCACTGACTCCATGAAGACCTACCCACATCTCTTAGCCTTTCATCCCACTGGCCTCCTTGTGTCAAACTGCCAGCATTATTTATGAAGGGGGACGAAGGCAAACTCCACACAGTCTCCCCGCCCCCTATCATTCATCTGCTATCCATTGATAAATGCTGGGGACATACTCATATCAATATCCTAATCAGCCTACTCTACAAAGGAACTTACCAGCGTGTCGTGTGAAAAGAAAGTCACATGTTTACTCTGTTTATCTACATACACAAGTGTGTGTATAGCTCATCAATACAAATATCTACACATTTAACATGTCTAGGGTTGTTTCTATCATCCATCAATCCCACAGTAAAACAAAATCGAACAAAAGTCACCATGAAAAACAACTTCACTTGGGGTTGTTGAAAAAACTAAAAGAGAAATACAAAGAGGGATCATTTCATGTTGCTGCATGACATGTGGAGCTAATTTTCAGTACCTTGTTCAAGTGCGTCACCGTTGTTCATTTCCGTCAGTGCTGCAGTTGTAAGGTTCATTCCTAAATACTTTGGCCGATTATCAGTTACTTGGAGCTCACTGAATTGAAGGGGCTGAATTTGATAGCTGACAATGACAAATTCTGAGTGGCATTCAATGTGACCCAATTCTGAGACAGACTTGTGTCTGAGGAAGTTGTTCCACAGACGATGACAGCTTTGTACACTCGTTTTTTGAAACGTGTGGTAAAGCAAATGCCTTCCATTTGTCCCGCTAAACACATGATCGTTACATACACCTGTGCAAACTAATACATTGCAGCTTTACAGTTACTAACAAGCTTTCAAAGTTACCATATCAATTAATAAACCTGCGTCTACTCTCCATGCCAAATTTCTCCTTCCATATGGATCTATATTCATGTCGTCAAACTAGTGGGAATACCTGCAACACATTTGAATGCAAACAGCACATATGTTCGTGATTTCATTAAGTAGCACGAGATATTTGCATTTATATATAATTGGCAGTAGCTTAATTTTTCACAAGTTCTAGTGTTGGGATAGATTTCCACTTTATAACTAGGTCCTCGTATCAGAGGCAACTAGTCTTTCCCATTGAGTGTCCTTTCAACTGGAAATATCTCTGCACTTTTATATTTAAAATTCTAACCTCCGTGCAGCTTTCAAAGCCTCTTGCCACCTACTCCGCACCCACCTGGCCTCTTTACTCTGGGATCACTTCATTCTTTGGTCCAAAAGCTCCTCATTCTCATTATTCGCAACATTTCAACACTTACTTCACAAACTCACAGGCAGATAACATTATCAAAGGTTATCACTTGTTGATTCATAACTTTATAAAGACACTAACGTTATTGAACTTTGTTTTACCTTAAAGCTGTTATCATTATGATTTTCTGTGAAGTTATCTATCTATCTATCAAATTGTGATTGAGCATATGACCCACTGATGAAAGCGCTTTGCCAAGTTATACGATCTGGGTGTCTGACAAGGGTTGGTCTGCTTAGGTGGAGCTTGTCTCTGCCCTGACACCACAGACTTGCTCTTATGAGACTGACCGGCAAAGGTGCATTTAATTACTTCGGAATCACAAACTGAGATCAACACAGAGATATACAGTTCAACTACAGGTCCAGAAAAAAAAACCTACACAAATGTAAGAATGTCCGAAAGGTTAAAAAACAAAACGTAGGGGCCGTTACCAATGACGTCATACAGACACTGTTCAGCTTCGAAAGGAACTCTGGGAAACGAGGTTGAGAGGTGCGCCTGCAATTACATTTGAATGCCAAAGCTGCCACTTGAATCAGGCTGCCACTAGAATCAACATACCTCAAATCTGACCGAATTAGGGTTGCAAAGGGATGGAAAGTTTCCGGTAAATTACCGGAAAGTTTCCAGAAACTTTCCACGGGAACTTTCGCTCTGGAATTTTGGGAATATTCAAAATTGGAAATTATAGGAATTAACAAAATGGCGGTAATTTAAATATTTTTTTTTTATAACCAACCATAAATCTAAACTTTTAAACACTATGTTTGGTCATAGGCAGACATCCATGCAAAATAATACAATCAAAAAACATTACATTTGAACAGATTTATTTGTAAGAAGAACTTTATCAAATTGATAATTTTATGAACAATCAATACTTTCACTGAACAACAAAAAGATGAATGTTGAGTAAATTATTACTCATCTGTCTGACCCCACCCATTCAATAAATAAAGTAAAATGCCCCCCCACCATGTGATGGAGGAATGCACAGAGCATGTAGGGGGCGTGGCCTCAGTACCCCTGCAGTAGGATGTGTGCTATGTGCAATTTGCCAAGTGTACTTGCATACAATCTGGTTGTTTTAGTCAAGATTATGCTAAAATATATTGTCCCCAACTATATTTAAAATCAAAGCTTAAGCCTCTGTAAACCTGGTCTAGTAAAAATCAACATATGATATCAAGTTGGGTGTCTCAATAAACTTTAAAAAAAATCTGATTTGAAATTAAATGTTCATAAATATATTAAAACTTAGTTGAAAAAACTGCTTTTTACTGTCTAGAACGTTTGCCTGGACTGAAATATCATAGTTAGAATGATTAGATGCATTTGGGCTGCTTTAAATTGAGTAAATTCCCGTTTCTTCCCGTTAATTCCCAAAATTCCCGTTAATTCCCATAAATTCCCGTTAATTCCCATGGAAAGTTTCCAACTTTGAAAATTCCCGGAATTTTGCAACCCTAGACCGAATACAGCTTTAAATTTAAACATCAATAACACAAAATAAGGCAAATGTCCTTAGAAGGTCAGCAAATAAATACTAATGACATCCCCTCAAGACATTTCAAAAGTTTTCACTTTTTTTTGTGAGAAACTACTGCCAGCCTTCAATTGGGATTTGCTAGCAGACCGAAATTGAGTCAGAGGGGAGTTAAGCCAGTGCCCTAAAAGTCACGAACGAGCACTGCACACGCCGGTGTTTATGGCTCTATATTTCCAAGTACATTTATTTTTTCTCTTCATCCAACAAACAAACAACCAAACAACAATCCATCCATCCATCCATCCATCCATCAGTCAATACATCCTTGTCTCTTGACGTGTCTGCTATATGCTACGCCTATTATTTCACATTAAAAGACACAGTTTGGACTTAAAACACCTGTCGATTACTTACAGCAAAATGCTTCCTTGTGCAAAGAGCAGGAAATTAGATATTTCCTTAGAAACACATACACATACACACACCCAGACACAGACACAGACACAGACACACACACACACACACACACATTACTATAGCCTAGAAGGTGGCAAGTATCCCAGAGCCCGTCAGTCTTACTAATGGTTTCGGATGTCTCTCTCTCTCTCTCCTCTCTCTCTCTCTCTCTCTCTCTCTCTCTCTCTCTCTCTCTCTCTCTCTCTCTCTCTCTCTCTCTCTCTCTCTCTCTCTCTCTCTCTCTCTCTCTCTCAATTTATATGAGTGAGCAAGTGTTGAAAAAAACAATAATGCTCTTTGCCCCTCCCAGTACAGTTGTGTGTAGAAAGTCAAACACACACACACACACACACACACACACACACACACACACACACACACACACACACTCTCTCTCACACTCTAACTGCGTGTTGCTGCTCATTGATATGCAGTGACTGCCCTGTTAGTGCCACCTAATTAAAAAAGGGTTTACAGTGTATAGTTACGCTAAATCATTTTGTGTATGTGTCTGTGTGAGCGTGTCTATACTTGTATCTGTGAGGGAGATTTCTACCTGTACACGCGTACAAACACACACACACACATCATACACATACACACACACACACACACACACACACACACACACACACACACACACACACACACACACACACACACACACACACACACACACACACACACACACACACACACACACACACACACACACACACACACAAACACACACTCTGGGCAGGTGTCGTTTCCAGAGAGTGGTTATTGATGAACCATCCCAGTGATTCATTTAAAGTGTTTACACTGATAATCTTAAATTGGTGTCTTTGGCACAAGACAAAAACAGCTTTTCAGCTCATGAAATTCACTAAGCTTACACACTGTCTCCTGCCAGGCGTCAAGGTTAATTCTCATCATCAAACATGCAGACCATCTTTTTTTTATTTAAACCAAGTAGATGTTGCCTAGCCTTAAGCAGTAATCCATAACGATACACATCAGAAAATGTTATATGGGTTGTTTCGGAAGGCACTGCACCTGGGGACTGTTCAGTCCTCAGGTGCTCTATATCATATGCCGGTATGGGTGCTTACAAACACCTCATATCTCCAAAGTTTCTCTCCTTGCTTAAGGCAGTTTAAAGAGTAAAGCTACATTTGAAAGATTATATGTTGTCAATCAAACATTTCAGTGTTAAAGGTTTCTACAGCAGCAGAACAGAGAGGCGACATATTGACTCAATAAAGAGTCATACAACATGTGCGTCACCACTTGCAAAAAGAGATGATAACTTTTACAAATTGATGATTACAGTAGCTCTTGATGAAAACAAAACATAATAGTTAACATCCTGTACATTGGCCATCGGTTTAAACAAATGATAATTCCACTGCAGGATATTATACTAAACAAATACGGCTCATATTAATGTTTTCCTGCCAAGCGTGTATATTGCTCAGTCAAAATAATTGTACATGTTCTGTAGTCTAATCGGAGCTGTGGTGATGTACTTAAGAGAACAGCTGGGGAAGAGAAATAATGACCTTATTGAAGAAGCCATAAAACTCCTTTGAAATCTTCTGGATGGTTGACTCCCTGTGCGCTACTCACTTCTCATTCACCTCTGCAATAGGCCAAATGCCAAACGTCTAATCCAACTTGCTGGCTTTGCATAAATGCTTTTTTTCTTCTCTTGCACAGACATGGTGGTAGGCCAAAAACTAGTCCAAGGTTTTATCTCAGATTGATAACGCTGCTCTCTGGAAGCAGGGGCCATTTGAAACAGCCATGGGGTTCACAGCTGGCATGGTATTATAACATGCGTCTGCTACTAATTGATGGATGGATTGGGAAAGGGGTAAAAAATCAGATCAACAGTGTAGATGTAATCACAACTTGAGGTCAGTGTGTGTGTGTGTGTGTGTGTGTGTGTGTGTGTGTGTGTGTGTGTGTGTGTGTGTGTGTGTGTGTGTGTTGTGTGTGTGTGTGTGTGTGTGTGTGTGTGTGTGTGTGTGTGTGTGTGTGTGTGTGTGTGTGTGTGTGTGTGTGTGTGTGTGTGTGTGTGTGCGTAAGTTGTCAAAAAAATAGTATGGTACCTTTTTTGACTTTTACTACACTATACTGTTGTTTCCTCTCTCCATGGTGCTGAAAGTCTGCTTTATTTATACACAGTGGGGGAGCTGAATACCATCAAAGCATGTGTATGCATATACACCTCGGGGCATGTGCTGTTGGGTGCACCCAGCCTTCAATCAAACTTTAACTCCACTCGCCACCATGTTCATGCTGCAGATTTCAGCACCATGGACAGAGCCTGTCTCTGCTTTCGCCATTCTACATCTTTCGACAGTATGTCCGTCGGAAGATTTCTCAGACTTCCCATTTTAATGTTTCATCTTAAAAAAAATCACAAATTGTGTTGCAACCATAGCTTAATTTGGGTCATTTGACCAAGATTGAGATTATTAAAAAAGAACAGAAAAGAAAATGTTCGCTCTTCATATAAAAAAGTATGCCTAATATATAAGATGAGGATGAGGAAGAAGAAGGAGGAGGAAGGGGGGATGACCAACGACTAGTAAGTGTAGGCTAATATGTGAGCCATTGTTTACATTTGGTGAATTTTAAAGACACATGAACATTTTTTACTCATCATGATTTATAACTGAGATGAAGGTAAAGTGAACTATTTTGTTTTCGTATAGTTGTTTGATTGACAGGCAGATGGTAATCCCTGGTTTTTCTTTATTCAACATATGGCACACCTGTATTGGCAAAGTGCAGTAATCAGCAGTTAAGATGTCATTTAGGAAAAGTAAACTTTTGTTTTTTTACCTCACTGTGGCGCGTAAACTCCCTCTGCACGACGCTGACTACTGGCACCTGAAGCGCGAGCGAGACGAACTCCAACTTGACAAACTCGTCCCGGTTCCGCGGGAAGGCAATCATGGCGGAGACCCCCTGCACGACCACGGTGTTACAGACGCTCTCCACGAATGACAGCGGGTCTTCCTCCTCGGGGCTGCCCGCAGAGGAGGAGGAGAATGCGGGTAGCTCACCAAGTCCGGACCCCACGGCCATGACGAGCTCCAGGGACAAATTGAACGGCAACACTCTAGCTCGGTTGAGAGCCTCGGCCGCCAGCAGGACCGAGTCTCGGGGGTCGAACAAGCGGCTCTCCCTCGAGGTGCTGTCCTCGCGCTGTCGTGCATGGCTCCTACTCCTGCTGGCTCCCCGCTGGCTATTAACGGCGCCTCTATTCCTGAGGCTTCCATACCCAGGCGCGCTGGCACTTGTTTTAACCTGCTTTTCCAACTCCGTACGCCGCTCTCTGCTCCTTATCAAACCTCTATCCCAGTCCTCAGAACCGCTGCCGGTGCCGTCGATGGTGGCGGCGGCGGAGAGCAGACGAGGGTGAACGTGCAAAGCCCCGATCCGAACCGTGTGGCCGATGCGTTTCAGCACCTGGCACGGCTGTGGGTGCGAGTGAGCGCACGGCGGGAGAAAGACGAGTGCGCAAAGCAGTAAACACAGTGGTGAAGAGACCCCGGTGCCTCCACGAGCTGCCGGGCCATTCATCATCATCATCATTATCACCATCACCACCGTCTTCATCATCTGCTCTCCACAGCTGCAGCGAATGATGCCCGGTCCAACAACCACAGGACGGCCGAACACCGGGGCCGCTCCGTTGGTCCCCCTCCGGGCCCCGTGCGTGTGGCCCTGGTGCGCCGCTCAGACCAGCTGCAGCCCCCGCTCCGGCTCCGGCTCCAACTCCGGCTCCAGCTCGCGGCAAAGTTGTGGCTTTCTCCACAGACACAGACAACAGGCTGCTGAGGCGCGAGATCAGGCACGAGCCGCGCACAGGACGCAAATAATTATCCCCAAAAGTGCTGTTTTTCATCTCAAACGATTTCTCATCATTCAAGCATTTTGATTTCTAAAACAAACAGGCCGTGCAATTCAAACTGTAACATTTTCCTTCATATTCCAGTGAGAAGAAAGAAGATATGGAGCAGAGGATGTAAGACAAGCCCAGAAGAGGAAAATGTCGAGGAAGAGAAAACAAAGGTTAGTGCGCATCAAACACATTCCAAAACAGTGAAATCCAAACCACTGGAACCATCTGATGGCTTGATGACTTTGACCGAAAATTATCCAATTATCATCCAGAGCACAGGTTCCAAGACAGACATTACTTTGTCCCGGAGAGAGAAAAAAGAAAATCAATGTTACCTCCTTTGATAAACAACCGGATAGAAGCTTTTCCTGAGCGCGCGCGCTGCCTGGCTCGAGTCAACCTCTGTACCGACACTTGTACCGGCGAGACCTCCGACACGACAGCGCCGATATTCTGCGCACGTTCCAAAGAGCTGTAACCCCGTCCTCAGATTACCCCCCCCCCCAACACACACACACACACACACACACACACACACACACACACACACACACACACACACACACACACACACACACACACACACACACACACACACCATCCCCTTTAGCTGTGTCAGGGGGATAGGTTGGAATGAATTGACACATGCATGACGCAAACTAAACAGAAACACAACTACTGTAGATAGATAGATAGATAGATAGACAGCCACATTTACATTTGGAGGGCGGGAGCTCTTATGCATCAGATCAACTGGAGCATTAGTTTATGTGTGTGGAGCAACACATCTTGCGTTGTCCTCACAGAATAGTAGAGATTGCTAGATTTACAGCCACTGCTTTATGGAAGTATAACATCACCTCTGCAAGTCTAGTAAAACATGACACGCCGTGAAACAAGGACATCACAATGCGTTCATCTAGTCTATACAGGGAGGCCTGCCTACGATAAATAACAGAAAGTGTGACGTGTTTTTGTTCACATTATGGATGGGAGGTGTTGATTCAGAGTTTCATTTTGTGGTTGTGTTTGCATTAGTGTGCAATGTGTTTCTATTTGCAAGTGCATATAGCACCTGCAGGACTGACCATGTATAGTCTCATGCAATCCAATGCTGGACACTGGCCTAACAAACCACCAATGGAATACATGAACACTTTTGATACAGTCTCAACAATGTAGCCTTCACCAAAGGGGCATGTATAACAAGACAGTAAGCAATGCTGCAGGCGTTCATACTAATGTGTCCAGGACAGTGGGTTTAGCTCCCAGGTTTTGCAGACAAGGTAGTAAAAGAATAATTTGATCATCTGATACTGTAGCCCACCTTACACCTAATAACACGTTTTTAAGCATGGGAATAGTGAAACCAGGTCAATTTCACACAAACTTCTTCCTGATTTTATATCTAGCCTTCAGCACAAAATATGGCCAGCACGAGTGTATATGTGTCTGAGTGTGTATCTGTGTGTGTGTGAGTGTGTGTGAGCCTGTGCTAAGGCAATTATAGTCCAAAACCAGACAGCCACCTGCTCCCAATGATATTGTCACATTTAATCATATCTGAGGACACTCGATTGAGATCGTTAACAGCATCATGCTGCTGAAAGGGGGGAATGTTTTAACTGATGTTGGCGTAACAACCAACAGGTCAGGGGTCACCATTGAACTAATCAGCAGCCCTGGAGTTTGGAATAGTGACCCAGATTAATGATCGGTTAATTGTACCATTTAGATTGATGACGGGCTAATGGTCTGTCTTGAGAGGCGGGCGGCATATTGGGAGGATCAATGACCCCCCCCCAACCCATTTCATACTCCGTGACCTCAAAAGGATGGTACAGGAAAGAAATGAATGAGAGCGAAAGAGAGGAGAGGAAGAGAGGTAAAGATGGAAATAGGGGAATTGATTGGAGGAGGAACATTTAAGTGACGTCATGATGCGGCGATACAGGAGGCATCTTTGACTGTGGCCTCTTTAAAGAAAAGGATGGTATTACTTATACAAGAGAGGGATATTTTATTGAAGAAGATTAAGCAAAAAACGAGAGGCAAGGGGGAAAAAGGGGAGACAATTGCATCGAGCCAAAGATTCAAGGTGAGATTTGAGAGTGGATCTTTGGAAAGAGCCATCCCAGTTGTTGCAATTCCATTTGATGCTGTTACATTTTGCACTGTGTGGAAAGGCTGGGTTATATGTGTTCCATAGAGAGGGCCTTTCAGAGAGGATTGTTATCAGAGTTATTGAATCGGAGTGTTAATTCTAATTCCAGCACTTGACAGAAAGACAGTTTAATCACATAAATGAGAGATCCTCATGTTGCCGTTTGAATTGAGCCCAGTGGGAGAAGTTCACTCATTTATTTGCACCATCATGTTTGAGCTGTTTCCCCAAAGGGCCTTTCATGGGAATTTCATACTTTGTAGGGGGTGTATTACAGTGTATATGTCGGGGAAAGGGGGTAAGCTATTGTAATTTATATATTTGCTGCCTCAGTTGTTCAGCTTCAAGCATAATTTCTAACTAAAACTGGGCTCCAAAGTGTACAGTATGCTAAAACAACACACATATGAAACAGATAGGTATGAAATAGAAAGTTGAAGCAATAGTGCGTAACTTCTTTTCAACCCCCATTAAGGTGTTCTGAGTAATTCCAACAACACTGTGAGTTAAGCCTTTGGTGAACGTGCATGGATGTTATACATTCTTCTGTGCGTTCTTCTAACAACAGACACATTCCTATGCACTTCTTAGGATTCTTCTTAGCTCCTGTGCCAGTGTTTAGCAGCGACACCAGTTTGTAAAAGCTGCCATACTGAGAAATACAGAGAGAGAGTTTTGTGGAGCTGATAAGCTTAATCAAGTTTGTGTCTACTTGTTTGGTGATGGCTTAAAATGTAACCGACAATCATTGATATGTAAAAGTTACACACTACCTGTGCAGCTCCTCTGAGCTGTTTAACTAAAGTTTGGAGTTCAAAAGTACTTCTTTAATTTGTTTTTTGAAAGAAGAATGCCCCCAAAAAAAGCAAAAGAAGAGATGGATGAAATTAAGCAATCTCTCAGCAACATCCAACAAGAGATTGGCAAAATTGCCACGCAGCAATCACAGATACTCAAGCTGATTGAACAGGTAGACGGCCTCCAAAGGCAACTGGTCAATCTTAAAAATGAGAACAAAGAAAAGGATCGGGAAATAAAAAACCTGAATGGAAGAGTGGATGAATTGGAGCGGTGCTCGCGCATGGAGGATGTGGTGGTCACCGGTCTGAGGACCAGACACCGCTCCTATGCAAGTGTCGCAGCCGGGGCGAGTTCCCCCCAGGCCGAGTTGGAGACGCTGGAGACCCAGGTCGTTCGGTTCCTCAGTGACAGGGACCTGCCCTTTCAACAACAACACATCGCGGCGTGTCACCTTCTCCCCCGCAAACAAACCAACGCACAGCAGCCTCCGGCGATCATAATACGATTTGTGAGTAGAAAACATAAATCCGAGTTATTGAAGCAAGGACGCAAGCTGAAGGGGACCGGTGTTTACTTAAACGAGCACCTCACGAAAAAAAATGCGGATATCGCCAGAGAAGCCCGCAGACTCAGGAAAGAAGAAAAAATCAAGGCAACTTGGTCAAGGAATTGTAAGGTCTTTGTTAGACTTAATGGAGCCTCACCGGAGGAAGAAAAGGTGCTTCTCATAAGAGAGATCAATGAACTGGAGCAGTTTGATGAAACTTGAAGGACAGCTTGTCTGTCACTGCAGCTGGCCTACTCCCGCGATCACCGTAAGGATCCATTATATATTTTTTTTATTAAAATGTTATGGACCGTGTCTTCACCAGTGTCTGGCCAAAAGTTTTCCTCGTCACTCAAGACACCCGCCCCACAGGTATGAAACTTGTCCTACTCTATGTCCTCTACTGACTTAACTCCTTTAAACGCCGCAACATTCTCTCATGCATTCAACCCATTTGAGCTTAATACGGACAATGATGGAATTTATGAGACTTTTTTTAATCCTGATATGATTTATAATGCCTCAAATACTGCCAAACTGTCGTGTGATTATTTCACCGAATTACAGCTCAATAGTATGTTTCATGAGGGGGACAAATATTTATTTTCTACTCTTCATTTGAATATCCGCAGTCTGTCTAAAAACTATGATTGTTTGAAAGTATATTTATCAACATTGTCACACTCATTTTCCGTTTTAGCTTTTTCTGAAACATGGTTAAACGATGATATTGTCAGTCTTTATCCTTTGATGAACTATAATTCAACTCACTCCTGCAGAAACATTGTAGAAACCTTTGTACCTCCAACTACACAGGAGGTCCATAATATCATCATGGAATTAAAGAATTCAGCCCCAGGTTATGATGGCATAAAGAGCATTTTGTTAAAAGAAACCACTGATCATTTAATTCAACCGCTAACCCATATTCTTTCTTTATCACTCCAATCTGGAATTATTCCCTTCCATCTTAAAATTGCTAAAGTTATCCCTATTTTCAAAACAGGTGCTACTGATGATTTCGGGAACTATAGACCTATATCAATCCTGCCTTGCATCTCTAAATTATTGGAGAAATTAGTTTATGCAAGAATATCCAAGCACTTAACTGATAATAAGATCCTATATGCTCACCAGTATGGATTTCGTAAAAAACATTCGACAGAGCATGCATTACTCCAGATAACCAATATAATTTCAACAGCTATGGACAATGGGGAGTTTGCCATTGGGATATTTCTGGACTTAAGCAAAGCGTTCGATACGGTTAACCACAGTATTCTGATAAGCAAATTAAATAGATATGGAGTGGAGGATATTGCCCTGAACTGGTTTAAGAATTACTTAACTAACAGAGAACAGTATGTGTCGCTTAATGGCTATTCTTCTACCAAGTCCAGAATTACTCATGGGGTGCCACAGGGCTCAATACTGGGCCCTTTATTATTTTTGATCTATATAAATGATTTAGCCATGTCTTGCAAACATCTTTTTCCTGTATTATTTGCTGATGACACTAATCTCATAGCAACTCATAATGACTTTAATTATTTGATTGACTGTGTGAATGATGAATTATGCTCTATTGCCAAATGGTTTCAAATTAATAAATTAACACTTAATGTGAAGAAATGTAACTTTGTGATCTTTTGCAACATAAACAAGTCTTACCCCAAAGAACAAGCAAAAGTACTTATTAACGGATCAGAAATTATGCAAGTAAAGGCTACCAAATTTTTGGGAGTTCTAGTTGACGAAAGACTTAATTGGTCAAATCACATTGACCTGGTTTGCAAAAGGTCCACAAAGATGATGGGCATATTAAGGAAAGTTTGTCCTTTAATTCATCCTTCTGCCCATTTAACTTTATATTATAGTTTTTGTTTCCTTTCCTGAACTACTGTAATCTGGTCTGGGCAGCTTCATATCCCTACCATCTCAAAAAATTATGTATTATTCAGAAGCGATTCTTAAGATTCATCTCACATTCAAATAGATATGCTCCGTCAGCACCACTTTTTATTCATTTTTATATATTTCCAATTCACAAATTGAATATCTATCTCACATGTTTATTCATTCACAAGTTTATTTACAGAAACCAAGATCTCCCGGAAAGCTTTCAGACTTTGTTTACTTATTCATTTAACGTACATTCACATCGCACTAGACAGAGCACCAATAACAACTTATCTTTACCCTTTTCCCGCACATCACATCATCAATTTAGTATATATTATAGAGGCCCGGCATTATGGAATGTCTTACCTCCCCTTTTAAGATCCATATCATCCCACTCACTCTTTAAAAAGCAGCTTAAAAAACACCTTATCTTTTTGTGAATCTTCTAATAACCTCCTGTCTTCTCCTTTGTTTTTTTCTTTTTCTTTCTAATTTTTTCATTATCTTTGACATGTATTTATCACATTTTTTTCCATCTATTTTTGATTATTTGGAGTATTTATGTACTTTGTCTCCTTAATTTCTAGAGTTTATTTGTTAGCCTGAATATGATTTCATTGTGATTATTGATAGGGGTGGAACTCTGTACAAGCCCATTGGGCTTCGTTCCCTCCTTGCACCATTAATTGTTAATGTGTGCTAAATAAATAAACTAAACTAAACTATAGCTTTAACATGGTGGACCTATTTAAAAATTTAACACATTTTCTGTTAGTTCACAGCAGGTGATGAGGAATTCAGGGAAATAAAATACAAAAACATATGTATACAGTATTAAAATTACAAGATGCAGTTAAGTTACCATAAAGAAAAACTGTATTTCGGTGAGATTGGATGAGGATGCTTTTCTTAGCCGAGGTATACCTTTTATTTCAGCCTTCCCTTGTGACATTGAGATTGCCTACATCAAAAGATGGCTTTTGTGTGCAATGGATTTTGTTCGCACGTATCTGCCTCTATTTCTCCTTCAGCATCAGTGAGCGCTGGACATTTGCTCTTTTCAATTCCATAGGGGAACATGCACTCTAACAAGAGCTTTGTAACAGAACAAACTTTTGTCTTGCTTTTACAACTTCATATTTATTCATTTATCTTACAATAAAGTCACTGTTACAGTGACCAAAATATTTTTCCAGTACCGCCTTTTGTCTTACTTGTTTGTCGTCCTTCTTAGCTGCCAGTTTGTCTGTCCGCTTTCGATTCCTTTATCTAACCTGCCTGTCTGGGTTAGTGCCTGGCTGCCTGTATTGGTACTTGCATGCTCATCTGATTTCACATTCCTGTCAGCCTGCCTAGTTGGAACACCTGTAAGTTGGCCTTCCCTTTTGTCCCTAGCAGACCCCATGTCTGATTGCATACTCATCCATGTCCCTTTGTGTATGCTTTGGTCTATATTATCTGACCCACTTCCTTCACCTGTCTGCTTCCCTGCTGACCTGCCTGTCATTTATCTGGTAGCATCTTTGCGTAACTGTCTGTCTGTCTGTCTCTCAGGCATAGTCTGCTTGCTTCATGGTGATGCTAAGGACTTCACTGACCCTTACACCTGCCAACCAAATTCCTCCATGGTACAATTCCTTCTGCATAAAAGAGCCTATGATCAGATGAAACCTGAAGGCATGCGCACACACACACATGCAAACACACGCACACACACACACACACACACACACACACACACACACACACACACACACACACACACACACACACACACACACACACACACACACACACACACACACACACACACACACACACAAAAATCAAGGTTAGACACACACTTGCTCCACCTGATGGGTCTCAATGCAACAACACGTGCCACTTCTGTTATTGCAAATTTCTTGTAATCTGACTGACACATAACTTTTTTGTAATACTCACATTTGTGCGGAAGCCTTGATACAGTCGAGCCAGCATAAACTAATGCCTGGGTTTTAATTAATTAATCCCACCATCGCTCAGCTCAATCTGTCAATTCTGTCAAGTTGTTGCCTTCATTTATAAAGTACTTTTCTTCAGAGGAATAACAGTGTAATTTATTTTTATTTTTTTTATTTTTTTACACAAGAATGTCGCTACAAATTTCTTGTAATACATCACACACACACACACAGTTTCCTTGCCTTGTGATTTTCAAATAAAGCAATTCAGTAAAGCTAGGCAATCGGTGTGACAAAGCAAAACAAGGAAATATTTCTGCTGGTTCGTCGGGAAAAGAATCCATGATCAGGTATGCGTGGAGTGATGAAGTGTATCAAGTAGAAACCAGACTTGTGTGGGCTATACAAATAAACAAGTTTGAGATTTATATTTTTTACCCATTCACTCACAATCAAGGTTCACGGGGGAATACAGAGAATGAAGAGAAGGACTGAAAGACTGATACGCTTGTAATCAATCAATCCACCACGGCATGACTACCAGTTTTTTTAAAACACTGCTCTGCCAAGGTCAAGCGTTGGAGCCAAAACAACAAGAAATAAAGTGGTTTCCAGGGGCTCATCCATATGTTTTCATTATGCATTTTACTGTATCAGGTATTGAAACTGCAGCGTTTTCATTTCAATGAATTGTTAATCAAACCTTTAGTCTTGATTTTACTGTTGAGGAAAACACATTTATTTTCTTACATCAAGTTACTACATATCGGTATATTACAGAGATGACAGGGAAGACAAGGGGGGGAGGGGTTCTTTTATTTTGAACTACAAGTAGAAGGAAAGCTGTATGAGGACAAAGTACATTCAGATCTTAGCCACTTATGATAATAGTGGATGTAAAATCCTAACCACAATGATCTCACATGTGCATCTGTACAAGAACCCGACTTTAAAGAGGTGTTTTATCCATTATTTGACAATGAAAAGGTCAAAATGATCGAGACTAGGTCACAGAATACCACAAAGGGCAATAAACCTAGCACTCGAAATGTGCTAACTGGAACAGTATAATCCAGCAGTGAATAAATAGCTTTCTGTTATTGCAATAGCTGTGAGTTTAATGGAATCCAAAGAAGACGAGGAACAAGTCAACATAGAAAGAATTTCATATACAATTGCAGGTGGAGGATGATTGGGATCCGCTTTTTTTATTGATATTTTTTTTTTTTGCATTTTCAAGCTTTATTAGATAGTACAGAGTTGAAATGGGGTAGACAGAGAGAGAGGGGGGATGATCTACAATAAAGGTCCACGGGTCGGATTTGATTTGCGACTAATGCAACGAAGGCCGGAGCCAATATGGTACGCGCTCTATCCACTACGCCCCGGGATCCGCTTTTTATGAATAATCTTCAGATTTTAGTGAGTGAGTCATCTTTTGGGTTCCTGAACTTTGTGTGAGACTGTAGAGCAAATGAGAATACAACATGACAACTGTTGGGACAGCAACAGGAACAGGAGATGTGAACAGCAGGAGTGAAACAGGCAAACCGGCATTAAACAGTCCTTTGCCCCTTGGCCCTTTTTAATTTTTAATCTTGCAGACAGGCATTCTCTGTCAATTCCCTCTTTGGACCATTGCCCCAGATTGCAGTACCCAGATTTGGCAGAGAGAGAGAACAATGCACTTGTTTTTCAACCGGACAGCATGGTGCCGCAAAGACCAGGAGACTGGGAGAGCTGAGTAATGTTGGGCTGGCCTATCTCCTCTGCCTGCTTCTGTTTTATCTCTCACCCCCACATTTATTGTCGTCTCTGCCTTTACCCTCTTCCCCATTGTTTGCCCATCTTCACTATAGTGTGTGTTTTCAGAATCCATCATTTAGTCAAAAAAGCAAAATAGAAATAAAAACTGTGAAGTGAGCAAACGCATACATCATGACAAATATTACAGACCAATCATTGGTAACTGAACATTGCCTCACACCAAAGACACAGGTATTAAAATGACTGTGAAACACAACATACACTGTAAACAATTTATCTGTAAAATAACAGTAACATGCTGGCAGCAGAGACGCCAGCAAGTTACTGTAATTCTACAGTACCCTTACTGTTAAATTAACAGCCCTTTACTGTAATCGAAAAAACAGTATATTTCTGTATTTTTAAAATTTACAGTAAGATACTGGCAGCAGAGACGCCAGCAAGTTACTGTTATTAATTATACAGTATTCTTACTGTTGAATATTTTACAGTTTTTGAAAGTAAAAGTGAAATGCAGTATTTCTCTGTGATTGTTTGAAAATAAATTAACATTCTGATTAGATGGTTGCAAGTAGATAACTGATACATGTTTACGTTAGACAGATATAATGTAATACAATAACTCAATGTAGCAAATTAAAATATCAAACTTCTAACATTACACATGTTTTGTTCTATGGCCTAAAGACATATGCATAGCATACATTAATATTGAAGTGATGCAAAATAAGCAGTAAACAACTTAAAATATTGTGAATCAAACAGACTTTTATTAAGGGCAGTATTAACAAATACAGCTATACAATTTTGATTTATTTAATGCAATGCATTCTATGTTATACATCTATATGATCATTTGGGAAACTCATGGAAGCCTTGTGGTTTACCTCTTAAAAAAGTCCTTTGAGGTAGGCTTGTCTTTTACCTCTCAAAGAGTCTTGTTAGATAGGAGCATTCTTAGAACCAGAAAGAGTCTGGGTGTTTGTAGACTGCTGGTATCTGATAGGAGTCTTCTGGGTCGGGTAGAGATGACCATCACCTTGCTGTCATTGCTCCTCCATCTTGATTTGTTCCAGTGTTGAGACTGTAATACAGCAACACACAAATTGTCAAAATATATCTAGAATTGGGAATGTACAGAAACAACTCTGAGTCCATGCTGAAAAAGCTGATGGAAGTCTGTTGTGACTAAATGTTGCTTCATCACTCCATCAAAAGTGGAGTAATGAGAGAGAGATGAGAGAGAACGCACTGATCTGATACATGTGTATTGACTGTAGCTGACTTCTTTTGGACCCCCACACCATGTCTTCTGGAGGGAACTGTTCCCTGGATGGCCTTTGTGCCTCTCTCCAGATTAAGGCTATACCATTGAAGCAGCTGAAATCAGAATAGTCAAAGATTAGACACTGACTGTAAAAATGTAACTATTTTATGGGTTCAAAATTGACATTGTATTACACATGAAACAGTTGATATATTAGACTTCAATTCAAATGTATAAGTGTTATGATATGATAATCAGCTCCACTGTGTCAGCTCTTAACAAGGAGCTAAAGGCTATCCACTATCTTAAAAACAACCAGTAGGCTACTACTCTAAAGAATAGACTCACTAATGCTCAACACTCTTAAGGCCAGGACACACCAGTCCGACTACCCGAAAATGGAGACTGCCGATTCAGGGAGCTCCAGTCTTCCCGTTGCTGCCGAAAAAGTGCAAAGAACACACCAAACCGACTGCTGACTTTCCGTACGCTCTGCGCTTGCGCGGGACGTAATGTCTCCAACAGCAGGCGGCGCTAATCTGTATTGTGGCCCGAAAAAATACGGAAGCCGGAAATGATGGGACTGCTCTCTAGACCATAAACATCGATAGAAATACGTATTTATATTTATGGACCATAAAGAGCACCATTTTTAGCAGAGAGTGTCGAGCATGGTGTCGAGGAGTCAACAAGGGTTGATGCATGTGAGTACTCGCTGAACGAAACAAACAAACACATTACAACGATGGCTAACTGTTGTTAGCTGTTTGTGCTACCCGCCTCACTTCCGGGCTTCACTGATTCGCTAGCCCTCCACAAATCAAATTGCGCCAACTGAAAGACTGCCCGCTCAAAAGAAGACCGACGACATCTACGACGACCGATTTCACGGCACACACCAAACAGATTCGTGTCCCCGCCCCCTCCCGACTCTACGACGGCGATTATCGGGCCGGTGTGTCCTGGCCTTTTTCCCATTTTTCATGAGATGGACTAAAATTCATTCCAGATACACAATATTACCATTTTTCTCAAACATTGTTCACAAATCTGTCTAAATGTGTGATAGTGAGCACTTCTGCTTTGCTGAGATAATCCATCCCACCTCACAGGTGTGCCACATCAAGATGCTGATCTGACATCATGATTAGTGCACAGGTGTGCCTTAGACTGTCCACAATAAAAGGCCACTCTGAAGTTGCTGGATATTAGTGGGAATGGTGCACGCTGTCGTATACGCCGGTCAAGCACATCCCAAACATGCTCAATGGGTGACATGTCCGGTGAGTATGCTGGCCATGCAAGAACTGGGACATTTTCAGCTTCCAAGAATTGTGTACAGATCCTTGCAACATGGGGCCGTGCATTATCTTGCTGAAACGTGAGGTGATGTTCATGGATGTATGGCACAACAATGGGCCTCAGGATCTCATCACGGTATCTCTGTGCATTCAAAATGCCATCAATAAAATGCACCTGTGTTCTTCGTCCATAACAGATGCCTGCCCATACCATAACCCCACCACCACCATGGGCCACTTGATCCACAACATTGACATCAGCAAAGCGTTCACCCACACGACGCCACACACGCTGTCTGCCATCTGCCCTGAACAATGTAAACCGAGATTCATCCGTGAAGAGAACACCTCTCCAACGTGCCAGACGCCATCGAATGTGAGCATTTGCCCACTCAAGTCTGTTACGGCGACGAGCTGGAGTCAGGTCAAGACCCCGATGAGGACGACGAGCATGCAGTTGAGCTTCCCTGAGACGGTTTCTGACAGTTTGTGCAGAAATTGTTTGGTTATGCAAACCAATTGTTTCAGCAGCTGTCTCAGTGGCTGGTCTCAGACGATCTTGGAGGTGAACCTGCTGGATGTGGAGGTCCTGGGCTGGTGTGGTTACACGTGGTCTGCGGTTGTGAGGCCGGTTGGATGTACTGCCATATTCTCTGAAACGCCTTTGGAGACGGCTTATGGTGGCGTATTGTGGACAGTCTAAGGCACACCTGTGCACTAATCATGATGTCAGATCAGCGTCTTGATGTGGAACATCTGTGAGGTGGGATGGATTATCTCAGCAAAGCAGAAGTGCTCACTATCACACATTTAGACAGATTTGTGAACAATGTTTGAGAGAAATGGTAATATTGTGTATCTGGAATGAATTTTAGATCTTTAGGTCCATCTCATGAAAAATGGGAGCAAAAACAAAAGTGTTGCGTTTATATTTTTGTTGAGTGTATATATATATATAGCTGACTGGTGCAGAAGTGGTTGATTTTGGGGGCAAGAAATAAATGAGCCCAATGATTCATTCCTCTCGCATCAATTTACACTGCAAGATTGTCTGCGAAAGTAGAATGAAGTTCCTTGCAGGGCATTTGTGCTGCGACCCATTTCTTGCCCAAGGCCTAAATTCTCCTTTTTCTAATCTTCGCTGCACCTGAGATACACGATTTTGCTTCATGAAGGAATTCTTTTCACTGCACTCTACTCAAAAGAAAGAAAGATGCCTCTTTTGATGTGTTTTTATTCCTTGCAACCTATTATGTTCACTTATTTTCCAATGCAGGAACTAGTGTGTATATCCTAGGTAAAGGACAAAGGATAGATATTTCTATCTATTTCTACTGATTTTTAAAAACTAATTTACCAATGCACTTATCATACTGCATTTATTTGGAACAGTTATGTGCAGCCATATGTTTGTTTTCAGCTACTCAGCTTCTGATAGTAAATGACTGGTATTTTACCACCACTTACTTGTGTTTGTATCTGTGTGTGTGTGTGTGTGTGTGTGTGTGTGTGTGTGTGTGTGTGTGTGTGTGTGCGTGCGTGCGTGCAAGCATCACCATACGTTGTTGAAGGAAGAGGTACTTAAGAAGCTTTCCCATTTTGCTTTTTCATGGCATTTGTATCAACACTTGACTGCAAGCAATCCAAAACAAAGGGGACAGTTTTTTTCATTACAGCAATAGTTGATCCTTTGCTTGGTTGTGTGTCCTTCAGATGCCCTCATGCCCCTCTTTCATCTGCCACTTTACCGGTTTGAACATAATGTGTTAACACTAAAAGCATTCATAATCTGATAGTCTCATCCGACATTCTCCCGTTGTGGTACCCGAATGTGTTAGGTGATTGCTTCTCCAAACATCGGCAATACTTAATCAATAGCTCTCACTCATCTCAATGGGATGCTTATTACACCGGCTCGTGTGCGCATTTTCATTTATCCAGCAGATGACACCGGGCGGACACAAGAGCATGCTAATATTGACACAGATCGGGAGCCATCAAACCCTGTGATGTTAATCTCCTGTTGACGCTAACTTCATGCCAATCGCGTCACTGACATGCCACTATGCATTACAAGAACGGCAGAGCTCGTCATGTGAGTAGAATATTGGCACAAACTCAAATAACTATCTCAAAACCAAAATAGAGCATTGAGAGTATGTAGGCCTTGTCTGTGTGAGAAAGTATCCAATCAAATCATACATTTGTACATTGTTTTACATTATTAGAAAGGTAGCATATGTACATTGAAACCATAAATATTTAAATGTTATACTACTGCCCTAAAATTGTATTCATTTTTGAAAATATCCTGGCTCTATGGTGCGAAATAACTACTTTTGCATCATTTTGATTTGCCTCAACTGAGGTGTAAACATATGAGGAATTCCAGCATCTGAATGCTTTCACATGATTTGCTAAATGAGATGTAGAACCTGTGATCATGTGTACGGCATTGAAGGGAGATGAACAGCATGATGCATACAAATGAATCTGCTAAAGGGAAGTGGAGAAAAGAGATGGAAATGAGGATGAGGCCAATAGAGAAACCCCAGGTGAGGTCTCCTGGTGAAGTTGATGGATTGCTTGTCATGACAGACGGTTGTACCGGAGAGATGGGAAGTGAGCGAGCACAGTACTCAGCTTGAAATGTCCATACTGTATACTTTAACTACAAGGAACACTTGAAGTTATCTTTATTCATCTTAGAAAACTGTTGAATGTGTGTTGTCATGTCTGATTTGAGTCTATGACATGCCATGTTCCAATCCCCAGTACTTCCATTACCATTTAGTATGCCAAAAAAAGATTTAGGATGTCCCAATACATGCATGTCAAATGTCAAAATATCCAGACGCCCTTATATATTCAATTGAACTTTTCAGCATGCAAACCAGTGACTTTGCGCTTTCTTTTGTATTACCAAGTGTGCGCTGCAAATTAGGATTGACAAATGAATTGGTTAAAGCCACTACGAGTAAGATGGCATGTTGGCGTCCCCTTTGGACAAAAGCGGTAGTATTTTTACGACGCCCGCTGTCGCAAAGCTGTTTACTAGCGCGTGACAGGCGTGCGAGTGTGAACTGAGAAGGGCGCAATATAGTGCATGTCCGTGTGTTGAAAGTGTGAGGACTCTTTTCGGCTCCGTGAGAGTGGTTTTGACACTGCATCAACTAATGCCAGTCACTGCCACACACAACTGATTGCAATGAGTAGATGCAGCAGTGTCACCTAACTACTCTCTCTCTCACGGAGCTGAAAGACGTGTCCTCACAGAAAGCGAATGAACGAGAGACGGCAGTTAGTATGGATCACGATGAGGTAATGTGTTTGTGTTGTTGATGTAAATAATGACTATTTCAGATAATGGTTATCTGATGATGGTGAAGCAAAGCAAACTGTGTGTTAGTACCAACCGCTCATTCATTTAGGAGTAAACACTGCAGTCTAGTTTCGCTCTCGTGAAATTGTATACACGTTGCTTGGCAACGCCCTCGTCCCCGCCGTAGCCTATATCACTCTCCCTTTTAGCTTTTCTTCATTGCATTTTAATTTTGTTCTTTGATGGTTCAGCCCCGTAATCAGTCATTATGACGACAAATAACTGTCTCAAACAAGGCTCCCAGTCCCCTTCTCTCACCTGGAGGGATAGGCTTCTCAAATCACGTTGCTGTGCCACACTGAAATCTGCGACCAATATGGATATGTGACCATAGAGCTTGCACGAGCGAACCGAAAATCGGACTGGGTGTGCGACCAGACCAAAAGCAGTAATAAAAACTATTTAAAAACATCTTTCTTTGCACTGATGGTCTTGTTTGCTGTTAAAGGTAATTTATGATTATGAGAGGAAACATGAGGCTGTTTAAAAGATATTTAAATGTTACTAGTAGACGCTTTAATTATAGTTGTCTCAAATGTAGATACCGGTTTGGTGTCCTTGTGTAACCTTGATGACTTCAAGGCATCCAGAAGAAAAGGTAGTTGAAAAATAATCTGGCTGAAGGCTAGTTGGACAAGTTGAGCCCACTTTTTAAGGCAAAGAAGAAAGCAGGAGTTCTTTAAGAGAAGGACATACTGTACTATCCTGAATTCTTAATTCTTAAAACATATATATTTTCTTGAGTTCCTTTTGAAGAAATAGGGAATGTCAGAACACCATTGGGCAGGTCAGAATGCAGAAGGGGTAGAGCCAGTAGAGCCGGTCCTGAAAGAAAGTGTCAGAATGTGGAGCACACGCTGATAAGTTTTGGCACATTATAGCCGGGAGGTATATGGGCATAGAGCTGGATCATGGCCTGGAGATATGCAGGTGGCAATCCCCCTCGCCATGCTGAAAAGTGGGGGGTCTACAGAGGGGATGAAACAGGGGGAATTAGAGAGGTTGAGGCTAACACCTGCTGCAGGATTCTGTATTTTGCTAGTACAGGCAATGGATCGTTAACGGTCAAAGATGGAGCTGGGCTGTAGGACACTACATCACACTTCCTTCACATTTGATAAAAAAATACATTTTCATTATGATAAGTTCCTACATATTTTAATAAAGCTCAAAATGTGTATTTTCTACCCAAAACCTTCCTATGGGAAGCATAATGTGGGAAGTTTGCTACTCAATTTGAATAGAAGAGATCAGACTTATAACTGTTAAATTGTTTGTTTTATTTTTATTTTTACATAATACTAATAATCTATGAACAGTGGCTAGCTTATTTTCTGTTAAGCAGGGTATTTTGGAATATCTACCTTATTGTCAATACATTTATGTATCATATTTGAGAAAAATATATATATTGCAACGGAATAAACTGAAACGATTAAGGCTTTAAATCTAGATTTAAATTCACCACATTCATTTGCAGTTTGTTCAACTACAACAAGTTGCACACAGTTAATCTGGATGCTTTAAAACTGCTCAGAGCCAGGTGCCCTGGGGCAGATGCCCATTTTACCTGCATTGCCCAGTTGGTAATCAAACCATGTTCACAAAAAAGGGAGACAAAATAGATGTTATGCTTTCAAACCATTACAGTGGAAGGTTATCTTGGAACAAAATATAAAACCTGATTTAGGAAGATAGCTTCCAAGAACACCATTTATTTATTTCATGAAATAAAAATAAAGAGAAAGGTTACCCAGCTTTTTTATAATTTTCTCTTTAAATTAAGATTGTATTATGATGGTTTTGTGTATGTGTATACTTGTGAGATAGGGTCTGATTTGACTGATGTTATGGCGATATGTTGCACCAGCAGCATCAGTGTAGTGATGTGCACTGTATTTCCCAGAGAGCGCTTCTACTGCTGCACACAACCAGCACAATGCCTTACTGTTCTCTGTCGATAATGAGAGGATGTTTATCCAGACGGATTGTCATTTACAATGAGCACCATCCCATCAGCTAAAACCAATACAGCTGTCTGATATCATGGACCCATACGCAGAAATATTTAATTGGTGTGTCAACTCAGACTGAGTGAAACTACACTAAAACAGAACACCAAAGATAAAGCATGTGTTGGGAGCTTGGTGGCAACACACTCGTGCCTTAGGGCTGACAATCTGCATATTTGTCAGCACCCAAACTTTACCATATCTCTGCCTCATGCTTTTTTTTAGCAGCCAAAAACAATGCCTTGCCAAAAATGACTGTCTGCACACTATGCACTGGAGAGGAACTGTATCTCTTCCTTTGAAATGAGGAAAGAAAAGTCTCATTGTGACATTAAAAAAATCTCTGAAAATAGTTCCAAACTTGAGAGAGAACATAATTGAATACACAAACTCGTGCCACTACCTTCACCCACGTTATTGGACACATCCTGTAATCAAACAATTTGAATGGTTAGTACATTATAATACCTTACTCCCGCTGTGTTATTGCGTTATTGTGTTTCCATCTAATTCTCCTGGGTGAATGACTCCAAGCTTTTAACAGAAATAAATATATTGTTTTGCCCCGCTGAGGTGCTGTGGAAACAGACAAATGATGGGGTAAACAACGGGAAGGAGCTTTTGGACAATAAGCTGCGTGTAAGCTGTGAATGCTGCCTGGGAGGAGGAAGCTAAATGACTTTATTCTAATGAGGTAAACCTCTAAGTGTTGCATACCACATGAACAGGAGGTAGGCAACCAAACCTGACAACACAACACAGTCCAAATGTCAGATCATTAGAATGTGTTTGTGGACATTTAAAGTAAATCTACTGATTACAGTGGATCCTGCAAGCACAATATACAGGAGTATTTAAACAATTAACACTTGAAGGTCTCAGTCACAATGAGTAAAAAAATCACAAATCATAATGGACACACTCATTTGCTTGCAGTTTTAGGTATTGCTTTAGATTGCACCAATGTTGTGTCATCATGGCAAACGGATTAAAATAGGTCAAATTCAAAATACAGCATAACCTTTGAGCTCTGGTTCTCCACGAGTCTGACTTCAAAGTGTAACCAAAACATTGATCGCACCGCTTAGCTGTGCATGATTTCTGTTCAACACGAGAGGAGAGACAAGTGACATACAAGTGACATTTACAGATGACTGGGCCATGCTCAAGTGTCAGTCAGCATGTGGGACGGATGGGGAAGCTTAAGAAAGTGAAGCTTTTGCTAAGACAATACAGAACTCAGCAACTGAGCAGTGAACACACTGTCAGATGAGTCATCCCTCACTGTGTTCAGGCACTTATCGGACAAAACAGGTCACAGTGTTTTTTTAAATTTTTTTAATTAGTGGCTGAAAAAACACAAAATTCAGGCTGTAACTTTTTATTTGTTAGCTGGTTATTCTGCCCAAGAAAACTGCCATCAACAATAACATGCCTGTGAAGCCTTGACAGTATTGCACAGGAGCAGCTTCTTGCATACACAAAACAACCAATTCTACGTATCCTTTATTACCAAGTCTGTGTGAGCCCAACGATGTCCTCCGGGTACGATGTTTCCCAATAACAAAGCTCCTGAATGCTCATTTTCAACATGTCATCAAGAGCAGAACATTGGAGAATACACCCAAGAGTTTCCAAGCAAATCAGTATGCACACTGTTTAAAAAATAAAGAAGAATTGATCATGTGTACACTATGATGGATTACCTTTTTGGAGTATTTTAATGCTGGACTGGAACATAAGATGTGTAGTTTATATGGGGCAAAAAACACTGCTGGTACAGCCCTTAAAACCAAATGAGAAAAAGCTGGCAGCAAACCAGGCTACTATATGCATACACTATTAGGTGAACATTACCAGAAACGGTTTCAGACATTTTTCTCATAATGAGGATGCTTTTTCACACAACGTTTATGTTTTTGCCGAGTGAAATCCTTGTGGGCCAAGGTAAATGTCAACAAATACAAAATAAGTTGGAGTAAACAATACCTATACAGCAGTAGAGGGCAACTTTATTGTTGTTTAGAAATTATTCTTCAATGGCAATGCATGAGGGGGTCATTTAATGGTTAATGGCGCACAGCAAGGATGTAAAGTTAGATCACAAAGCGACTGAATTGTGTATTTACTTGTTCTAGTTATTGCACAGTAACTCTCAGGAACTGAAAGAAAATGAAATAATTTTAAACTCACAATAAAGAAAAACCCTGGAAAACATTGTGAGGTGGTAGCAGTTCTGCTTTTCAAGTCAGACTGCATATTAGCCCTCTGACACTCCAAGCAGGCAATTCATCTCAATTAATGAATCTGTTTACTTAGGGCATCTACTAATTAATGAAGTAAAGGGATTCCAGAGACACACATACTATTTATTTGTTAGACACTGCATTGCACTTGAAGAATATTGGAGAGAAAGGTCATGGAATTTATTTCCACAACCTTTCTGTAACCAAAACCAAAATTTGCAGTTAATCTGCAATGTGATAAGCCTGTATAATACTCAGCCTGTCATGGTGACACCTGACCTATTTCTCTCTTCAGCGCAACATGATTATCCATCTTCCCCTAGGCCCTGTGTTCTGTGTAGACATTTCCAGAACATGTCATCTTTCCACCAGTTGCTCTCAGTATGTTTCAAGACATTGCCATCTGACCCTGCTACACCTTAACTATTTATACCAATTATGTAGACAACCTCCCAATCAATGTCATTCATTAGCCAGCTTGTCAGTGTTTCTTCACCAATCTATAATCGGCTACTCTATTAAGTCTTCTGCCTCCCGTAAATTATTTACCAAATTACTGACTTCCTTTAAAGCGGCTATGAGTAACTTTTAAATATCTTTTAAACAGCCTCATTTTTCCTCTGATAATCATAAATTACCTGTAAGAGCAAACGAGACCAGCAGTGCAAAGAAAGCTGTTTTTATATAGTTTTTATTACTGCATTTGGTCTGGTCGCACACCCAGTCTGATTTTTGGTTTGCGCATGCAGGCTCTATGGTCACATATTCGTATTGGTCGCAGATTTCAGTATCGTGCAGCAACGCAATTTGAGTAGCCTATCCCTCCTCCAGGTAAGGGAAGGGGAGCCTTGTTTGAAACAGTTATTTGTCGTCATAATGGCTGATAACAGGGAAGAACCATCAAAGAAAAAAAATCAATGAAGAAAAGCTAAAAGGGAGAGTGATAAACGGGTGGAGCAGGGCGGGAGGAGGGCGTTGCTAAGCAACGTGTAAATAACTTAACAGGAGCGAACTAGTCCTGCAGTGTTAACTCCCAAATGAATGAGCGGTACTAAAACAAAGTTTACTTTGCTTCATCATCAGAACAACAACATAAACACATTACCTCAACCTGCTCCATACTGACGTCTCTCGTTCATTTGCTTTCTGTGAGGACACGGAATCTTTCAGCTCCGTGAGAGTAGTTAGGTGACACTGCATCAACTCATTGCAATCAGGTGTTTGTGGCACTGACTGGCATTAGTTGATGCAGTGTCACTAACCACTCTCAGGGAGCCGAAAAGATTGCGTGCCCTCACACTTTCAACACAGACATGCACTATACTATAATCATTTGAAACTCGCATGGTCGGCACGTGCTAGAAAACAGCTTTACGACAGCTGGCGTCGTAAAAATACTACCGCTTTTGTCCAAAGGGGCCGCCAACCGCCAAAGTTACTTGTAGCCACTTTAGGTTTTAAACCTTGTATTCGACCACTGATTCAAGTCAACCTGCTGCTGTGTGTGACCTCAGTCTGGGTCCTTGGGTCCTCTGAGACTTCTAAACCATGACAACAGCTGTTCAGAAAACTACAGTAATGGTCATCTCAAAGACCTCACCTTATATAACGGTCACATCAAAATTGGCAGGTGCTAATCTTGGTGGCCTTTTAATCATTTTATGAAAATAACGGAGACAATCACTTTCCATGAGAACCAGGTATTTGACCCCATCTAGGGAAATCAACAACATAAACAGCTAATACCTTTGTGTAGGAGTGCCAACTATGTCTTATTGAACTTATGCTTTATTTATATTGAAGCATGTTTTTAAACCAGTGTCAACAAGAAGAAATTGGATCACTAAATTCTATCCCATACTATATAACAATGAATGGACACCCACAAACCTGCAGTACGTGGTAGAACATTAGTAATTAGTAATGGACTTAACAAGCAGTAGACTGGGGAGGTTAACTCAACAGCATCGACCCCCTTTAGAATATACACTAACTATTTCCCAGTCACTGGGGGCCAGTTTAATTCTAAAATGGCAATTTTCTTCAAAGCTCCTTCGCCCTCTTCCCTCCTACTTCTTCTCAACCCTCTATTACCGAGGGCCCTCTCATCCAACATCCTGAACTTGTGTAATTGTTTTTCTCCCAAAGTGGACCTGTGGCAAAGGGGTATAACCTTTCATTCTAGACTTACGGCACAGGCACTTAAAGTGGTTGACTCTTACTACACTGATATTTATCACATACCCTTAAAACCGGGAACCTGAATGACCTGATGTATGATGGATGGAGGATGGTGGATCTTAACCACAATTCCCAACGGTTTATGGAAAGTCATTTGACCTTGACAAGTGGGCGAATAAATGGATACAGCAGCACATTTGAGAAGTACTGACCAAGCGCAGAGCCATGCAGTCACATGCAGATCCTGTCTCCGTAATAATTTGAACACACCTAATAATGATCATACAATAGATCAGACATGCTTATAATTTATATATAAAAGGCAGTCATTGTTATTCAAAACAATTACGCAATATGTTCCATGGATCCTATTAAAGTCATGTTAGATGAACACTGACATTAATAACAGAAGGATTCTTACCTCAACAGAGAGGCACTCACACACTCGTATTTAACTTTCATCGTAGACACACCGTTGACCTGTGAAATCTTCAATGAACATCACCAACAAATGAACGCTACGTTGAATATTAGTCCCTCTTCTCCGGGTTGCATGTTCAGAGAGTGGGTTTGGCCTTGAGATAGAACCAAACCTCCAGGGATCTAGAGAAAAGGGGCATTTTTTCCTGGACTGTACTGATGTCATTTCCTCGATGGCACATATCTGGTGACTCACCATGCGCCCCAGTGGGAGGTCTGACGTCGTAGAAGGAGCATGTGTGATGCCAATCCAAGAGCATACTGCAATGTTGGTGCCAAGGATAGCTGTGTGTGTCACTGCAACATTTTAAAATAACTACAAAATCCTCTGTACTTGTGTTTGGCTAATGAATTCTGAAACAGGCTCCTATAGCCATTGCAACTGGAACCACACAGTGGATGATTGAGCCATAACCTCACCTTCACCGTACACGTAATTCTCCAGGTGAAGTAAAGCAGACACTTTAAAAATGGCATAACTTTTCAACCGCACACTTTAATGCTGACAAGAGGCACTCGAGCAGCCTAATGTCACCATATTATAATGATATATACGGCACTGAATGTAACCAGTTATGCAAATGGATAATGAATTACTTGGAGAATATTTCTTTACCAAGTTATCCTGACACAGTCTGCATCCTAAAACAATTTGCAAAAAAATAAGTTTTCCCCCTGTTTTTTTTATCATAACAATGTGCTCCGGAATCTAATTAGATCACCCACTCAATTAGCCTGCGGTGTCAGTATGAAACATCTATTATTGTTGTTTAGGTACTGTGTTGAATATTAATTTCCTTGATGAAGTCAACAACCTTGCAACTACAAGGATGCATGTTACATGAGCTAGCCGAGCTAGAACAAGAGGCATTTGGTTGAATTGCAGGTGTGCGCAAAATGCATCTATGCATGCTGAGTAGGTTGTATGCGTGCAGCAGCTTTCTGACATCTCTGACTATTTTCAGCCTGAAAAAAAAACAAAATCCTTGCCAAACACAATGCCTGTAAGCAGGTCAGAGTTTGCAATGCTCGCTGAACAAAGGACCCCTCGGTATCAGCCTGTCTCCCTGCAAAATCTGCTAAATAATCCAATAATATTTCCGAATGTCTTCTTCTTATGTCGAAGAGGAACTGGAGTCAGCATTTGGTTCATTTCTCAAACTTTTCTCTATTTTCTATTTTGTAGAGGAAGGGGGGGATTACTGGCTTGGGCAAGGGTGTCTCTCACCGAAGGAATTACACTACGAGCTGGCCTGAAATGATCTGGTACACTCTCTTACTACCACCCTGTTCCCCATTTCGGTCAGTCAGTCTCGCTGTCTGTCTCTGCACATCTCTGAAATGTATGATGCCATTTCTCTTTTACTACCAATTACTATCCTTTACTGTATATCCTCCCCTCACCATAAATGTTCCCCTCTTTCATAATCACACCACTTTGTTTTTGCTCCACCTGTCCCCTCGGATTTGTCATTAACTACAAAATTAATTGAGTGAAGTTGTGTGTGTGTGTGTGTGTGTGTGTGTGTGTGTGTGTGTGTGTGTGTGAGGGTGGGCTCTAAGTGTCACTCTAAGTGTTTATCTGCATTGTTGCATGGTGTGCGTTGAGACGGCAGCTGCATGTGAGCATGTGTGTGTGGTGATGGTCCTCATCCATCATTTGAACAGTTTTAAATTATGAGGACACTTTGGCAGAGTAGTCCATTAACGATATCACATCATATTATTTCTGTAAATGAAATGTATTCATTTAAAAAAAAGTCCAAATCTTCATATAAATTAAATACAGTTTGTGATTAATGTCACATTTGATCCCATTGCCCAGTGTTCTCAAGCTTAATTGGACTTAAGACATCTTCATATTTGCATATCTGAAATTTAATTTCTTAAATTAAAATAATAAAAACAGCTCACAGTTATGAGCACAGTCAAATATTGTTTTTTTAAGCAAATACAGAAATGTAACTCTAACCCTCTCTACAAGAGTAAAATGCTTGTCAGTAAAATGCATGTGTCGGTTCACTGTATTCAATCTACTAGCGTTAAGGTACCTCGATTGTTTTCAACATACTTCCTCTAACCTTTGCATGACATTGAGTGCCTCTCAAAATGATGTCCTACTCGGAGTATTGTACATGGTACACAAGGTAAAATAATATATTCAAATGCACACTATTTCTTCCTTTACTATGAATTACCATCATTTGAATTGATACCATGTTGATCAAACTATTTCTACCAAAAACATGTTTCAATAAAGCAAGGCAGTTATATAGCATTTTATTTTTTAGAATGTACTACTTAGACACCAGAATAGGGTTTGTAAACCAAAAGACATTCTTAGACTATCCGATCTTTAGAGAACATTCAACATTCAAGTGCGCTGAGAAGTTGAAAGACGCTGAATGCCTCTGGGGGTTTATAGTGCTGCTGTGCCGAGTGAGTCGATTCACTCAATTAGCCATGAACCATTCATTAAGTAAGTGGCCTCTGTGGAGTTTCACATATGTCAGATCTTTAGACACGGGTTCATTAGCATCGAAGCCTTTCTAGTCTGTTATTAAGTAACCTTTGAGTAACTTGTATGAGTTAAATAATGATATATATATTTTCTAAATGAACAAACAAGTGGTCTCTCTCTCTTTTTCAGAAATATTATCAGGTTTCTTTCATCTCTCCCATCCTCCCTTTTCTGACCTCTCTTCGCCCCCCCCCCCTCTCTCCTGCAGGGATACAAGAGTGGGAGTATCATTTTGGTAAAGGAAGCTGATACTTGTGAAGCTACTTTATGTAAGACTTTAATCCACAGACCGTTTCTCACTTAACCTTGTGAAAGGGCAACTAGTGCCTCTGACTCAGAATAAAAACGTAACAGGGAAATGACCCAGTAGATAGATCAAAGAGACAGAGCAGTCTGTCGGAGGAGGAGGAGAGAAAAAAAGGAAAGAGAGGAGGTGAATGACGTTATTGTGAGCTCGAAAAGCTTCGGATAGACAAAATAAGGGAGAGAGAGAAAAAGAAAGGAGAGAGAGAAAGAGAAAGGAGAGAGAGAGAAAGAGAAAGGAGAGAGAGAGAAAGGGAAAAAGAAAGAGAGGTAAACAAATAGACAGAAGTGGGGGTTTTCTGCTTCTCCTCATCCCAGCCAGCAGGTTTTGGCAATGGCTTCTCATTCAATGCAAATGCAGTTTCCACCATCCTGCCTGTGACTCTACTGCTGCTGCCCTGTATTTGCAGAGGCTGGGGCGCCCTGATAACGCTCCACTTCCCTCCTGCTCACTTGCCCGTCTCCTTTTTTTTTTTTTTTGCACCTCCATGATCCGTGTTGTGCCCCGTCAGTTGTTTTTTGTTCTTTTCTATGTTTGCTTCATCTGCCTGTTATCCGTTTATGTGTTTCTGTGTCAAAATCTTTTCTTTTTTTTTCTCCTCGCCTGCTCACCGGGACACTTTCCACATTATCCAGCTGCAATCATAGGACCGGATGGAGCCCCATTGCTTTCCTAAGAAGATTATAGAGCTTTGCCAAAGCATATTGCACAAGTTCAGATCTTAACTTCTTCTTTTGTTTCTGTGTAAGCCTTTTGCCGAAGAACTTTTGACTCCCTCTTAGCACTGATTGGCCCAGTAGGGGTTCAAATACCGTATATCACATATTCAAATCAAACTTACTTCAATGTTTAAAATGTTTTCATATTACCTGCAATACCTTTACATTGTACACGTTGTTAAGTATCTTGGAGCCAAACATTATTTTAAAAACTTCAGTGTTTGACTGGATAATTCCCTTCACAAACACGACCCCTAAATGCAACATAGGGACTATTTATTTGTCACAAAGCTTCTTTTCCGCATTTTCTAATGGTGAGTCGCCTTATCTGAATTAGGAAGTCTAAAAGCTTCTACCTGACTGGAGTGTAATGACAAGGGCTGTTGTCCCTTTACTATTGATTAAACTATACAGCAGTTCAACGCTTAGTCTCCTTAAGAAGGACACACACACACACACACACACACGCACACGCACACGCACACGCACACACACACACACACACACACACACACACACACACACACACACACACACACACACACACACACACACACACACACACACAGACTCTCCTAGTGTTAAAACTGTCCTCCATCTATCTTTCAGCCTCTCTTCGAATGTGAATCAAGATGAACTGATGCCGAGTTGGGTGAGTTTGTGGGTTGTCTGTTCTGAAGGACGAGTAAGAAAGATAGGATGGCTGCAGAGGAAGGGTTTTGTTTTAGTGTCAGAATGTCAGTTTAAAGAATGTAGGAAGAGGTTCAAAGATAAGGTGAAGATAAGGTCTTAGCAAACTCATGTGTGTATTTTTCTCTGAGGACGGGCTGCAGCAGTTAAGCTGCATTACACATTTGAATAGATTTGACAACTGTTGGTATTTTGCTGCACCAGGAGCTCTTCCGCTTCTAATGCAAATGTGTTTAAACTTGCTTGTGTTGTGTTTACCTCCAGAATGATGGATGAATAGAATTTCACTAAGTTTATTTTCTAGTAGAATTGATTAATCTTGCTCTTTGTAAGAAATAATATATTCTGCAGTATTTTAGATTATTGGAGCCAAAATGAACATTGTTTAAATCCGCCCTGCCAACGTTCCCATTACATAAATTGTATGGCTGTGTGTTTATGCCCTCTTCCAATTCACCAACGTCTGTCACCTTTGACCGTATGAACTGAACATTTGGCAACATTTCTTTTTTCAAGATAATTAAGTAACCGTCCACTTAGGGACATAAATAGCAAGATCTGTTTTTGCTGTTGTTGATACATTTTTCATTGGTATATTTAGGAATGTGATGTTAACCGAGACTGCCCAGCCAGTACTGCAGCAACACAAAGTAAAAGTAAACATTGGCTCTTTACAAAAACAATAGCCCTCCAGCCAGTGCTTTGTAAAAGGCGTGACGATGCAAGCATTGGCTTAATTCAGATGTTTTCTTCTTCATCAGGGCATGGTCAGGAATATCTTACGATCTCACGATACATATAATCATCTATGAACTCATAATGTATTAAAAGCAACGCCACATTTTTAAAAATTGTATTGCAATGTTGGATTATTTAAAGATGGAGTCAGAAATTCTGGAGTTTATAGAGCCTGGGCTATGTATTAACACCAGATTTCTTGTTCAGCACACACACAGTACAGATAGGTAGCGGATCGTGAGGAGATATTCACTGAATTTGACAAAGATCTTTTATTTGTTTTTACAACAAGTGTACTCCAGAATCGCTCACTACACCTTTAAGCTATACATCTAACCCGCCACGAGTAGAGCGGGCGGATCGGAGCGGCCAGAGGGGACAGCTCAAAGAATCTCGGTGTTGTTTACCCGACCCTACCCTTACTGGTAGGGCGGGGTTAGGCTGGACGCGATAGCCGCCCAGAAAGTGGGTCAAACTATCGGGTGTGGAATGTGGTCAAGAGCGCTCTCGTTTTGTTGGTCAAACCAGCCGTATTTATTCCCCCTGTTGTGAGCACAGAGAGGTGGGGCAACTGATAGAGACAGTGAGGAGAGGTGGTGAGAGTATGACATCGTAGCAGTGGGACACAGTGTAGAACTGATTCATTTAATGACGAGAAAAACACCACACAATAAACAGTGATTTCGAAAACTCTCTTCACTCTAGGAGGTGACTACAAACGCGGAAATGATTCAAACAGTTTATTTATTCCCCCGGTTGTTGTGAGGTGTATTTTACTACTATCTATGGGAAACACACAGAGCAACATAGAGACAGAGAACAAAATGATGGAAAGTAACAACTGATAATTTATTGAGAGGAAAAAACCACACAATAAACAGAGTGTCTCAATTTAAAACACAAATTCTTATTTGGAGATCTAACATGGGGAAATGATTAAATCAAATGACGGGGTGACCTTTCAGATTGGGAGGAGTATAGGAGGAGAGAGATGGGGGGAGAGGGTGGAATACCAAGAATGAAAGAAAAAAGGAAGGGGAAAGAGGCATAACTCCATGAAGCCTTTTCAGTTTCATACTAACACGTAGTTGCATTTCTTTATCAAAGCGTTGCCAATGCTGCAGATACTGGGGAGAATCTAACTGACTCTCTTTCCATGACATGCAAATAACATGCTTTCATGACATTGTCACAAAGTCAAACTTTGCCTGTAGTTGAGCTCTCCAATAGGACCCTTGGAGACACATCGCATCATATTTGGACAGGGTGGGTTCGACCTTGCTCAAGGGTTCACAAGAAGAGTTGCAGCTTCTTATTACAATAAGGAGCTGCAACATAATACGCATGTACGCCAGCTTAGCAGCAACATTGTGTAACAGTATGTATGAACATAATGTGTTATATGCTGAATTTGAAACCACTTTTATAGTTTAGTTTTTAACAGTTTTAATTTTTAAAGAATTTCTTATAATGATCAAAACATATCCTGCACTGTCTCAGTCCTATTATTATTTATAAATATGTGTTTACTACAAGAATATATTTCTAGCAATATTGCCAAAATGGAATTTGTCTGTTGATGCCTGGCAATCAAGGGATATGCCCTGCAGTATAAATGCCCAGCTGAATGCAAATAGCCCCATCAAAGAAAATCTGCATTGAAAAGAGAAGACATCTCTTTTGCAATGCTTAATGTCCATTGGTCTGACTTGGGTAAGACTTGATTTGCCTTTGGGCTGACTCTGGGCTGTAACTTGTTATCTATCGAGTTGTGTCTGGAAGTTTACTGTAGCACTTCAAGTTGATGATACATTTTATCTGAGCATCCATAAACTGCAGTAAAACTGGCTCCGGAAAAGAGGCCAGAAAGACTTACAGCATTTCAACAGGGGAGGAAGTAAATCACAGGGAGGAATGGGGAGTGGTGAAGATAGATACTATCTGATTCCACATCGGAGAAGGAGGAGGGCCAGAAGGATGGAACGATAAAAGAGGATGGAGAAGAAATAAGGGATGAAAAGCATATAAGCAGATGATGGAATAATCAAAGAAAGGGCTGGAAAGGAAAAAGAGAGGATGGATTTAAGCCGTCAAGTATGGAGAAATCAACTTGAATGTTACCAGTTTAACATAGATTTTCCAAAGTGTTTTTTTTGGTTCGGTCACACTTATTACTGAAATAAATGAAATGCCTAAAACATATTGATGTGCGAGTTGTTCTTTGCTTACACATAGGCCATACATATACCATTGCCATACGTTGTAACCATTCCAATGAATGCCAAAGGTGTAAATGTAAATGTTTGAGATTTTCAAAATCTTGAATATACTTAACCCTTTAACTCCCCCACCAAGAAAAAAGCAATGAAAAAATTATTTTTTGGCATTTTGTTTCCCCTTGGGTAAATAATAAACAAAATCAGATATTTTTTTTTGCTTGGACCCCATAGTTTTTTAAATATTAACCTCTACCAAACGGTTGAGATGGCGATTCATGGTTAAAGTACCAAAATTCCTAAAAATACCAAAAACAGTAGAAAAGTAAAATATAACGCCAAGGTATAATGAAATAAACAACAAAATATGTTTTGTGGGCATTGGATCAAGTTTTTTTCTTGTAGTATGCCACAAAAAATTGCTGTTTTTTAGTTCAACAGACGAAAATGTTGAATCGAGCAAGAAAACTTTGCATTTCCAACTTTCATCGTGACCTCATCTGTGTTGAGGTGTAACAGCCCAATATACTCAACTTGAATTCACTTTTGATTGTATGCTAGCTGTCTTGTCGTCAAAATACTGCAGTATAGCGACTGCCATAGTGCCACGGCTACTCCGATTCTCCGGGCAGTCTCATGTTCCATTGCCCGCTCACTGGCAAACAAGGCCCAGAGGTTCTTGAATTCCTGACATATTCTAATACTTAAAAAAAAACATTGCATAACACAGGAAAAAATTGCATCAATGATTTATGTCTTACCAACATTAGTCATTTGGTTGAAATTGGATTATGTTTGATAGTTATGATTTCCACATATTTAGTTAAGATTTCCACATATTAATTTAAGATATTTACCAAATTCAATTGGAAAACATCCTGTTTGTTATATTCTTGGACAGGATAGCAAGGCGTAGTCATGGTGGGGAGGGGTTGCAGTTCAGTGGGCTGAGGATCTCATCTCTGCTGTTTGCAGATGATGTGGTAATGATGGCATCATCGGTCTTTGACCTTCAGCTCTCACTGGATTGGTTCGCAGCCGAGTGTGAAGCGGTTGGCATGAGGATCAGCACCTCTAAATCTGAGGCCATGGTGCTCAGTAGGAACCTGATGGATCAACTCCAGATATGGAATGAGTCCTTACCCCATAGTGAAGGAGTTCAAGTAGCCTACTTTTGGGTCTTGTTTGCGAGTGAGGGAACAATGAGAGTGAGATGGCCAGAGAATCGGAGCAGCAGGGGCGGTTTTGCACTCGCTTTACCGCAACGTTGTGACGAAAAGAAAGCTGAGTCAGAAGGCAAAGCTCTTGATCTACCGATCGATCTTCATTCCTACTCTCACCTATGGTCATAAAGGCTGGGTAATGACCGAAAGAACGAGATACGAGTGCCCAAAATGGGTTTCTTCAGGAGTGTGGCTGGTTGCTCCCTTAGAGATAGGGGGAACAGCTCAGTCACCCTGAGAGATTTGGAGTAGAGATGCTGCTCCTTTTGCAAAGAAAGTACTAGTTGAGATGGTTGGGGCATCTGGTAAGGATGCCACCTGGGCGCCTCCCTAGGGAGATGTTCCAGGCACGACCAAGACCCAGGACTAGATTGCGAGATTACATCTCTAAGCTTGCCTCTGAACACCTCAGGATCCCCCAGTTAGAACTGGTTAATGTGGCTAAGGAAAGGGAAATTTGAGGTCCGATGGAGCCGTTGGCCCACCGACCCAACCCTGGATAAGTGGATGGGCAACGTATAAATGGCTGAATTTTGAAAAAATCTCAGAAAGTGACAAAAACGACGTAAATAAGAAATAATTTTAGCATATTTATGCTGAAATAGCATTACATATTTCATATTTACAGCAATGAATGATCAGAAGTATTGATTTGTGTTGCACATATTAAATTATAATGGCATTAGATGCACTTTGCTACATTAACCATAAAGTGCTAAATCAACCGTTTGGTTGAGGTAGTTTTCAAAAAATTATTACACGTTTATTTAAGTCTTTTTCGTGGTATCAATTTACATCATTCTGATCATTAGGGCGTTGGACAATATGACTTGTTGAAAAAATATACTTACCTTTAAAAATTTCACCCAAAAACTGTCAACATGTTTGGTGTGATTTTCCTGTTTACGATTTTCAGGTTTTAGGGGACCTAAGAGGCATACCATTTAAAGACACAGTGACATCTAGTGTTTTTTTTTAGGATAACATACGTTAGCCGAATGGTAGAGATGGCCCAATCAGGTTTAGTTAAATTGAGCACCCCCCTCAATAAAATATAGTGACTCAAAATGTGCTCTACCAAACGGTTGAGCAGGGAGTTAAAGGGAAGAGATCAGTGATACAATGTGATGTTTGTAGAAATGTTTAATAGTGGAGGACACATCTTTTTTCTTTTAACCGATTCACATATTTGTAGGCCTGGAGTAAAAGTAAACCCATTCAGAGCCAGTTCATGCGATTAACTGTTGTGGATCAGGGCCAACAGCTATAGGTTCTGTATTTCAAAGCTCATTTGATGCCATGCCACTGCTAAGCCAATTTACCGTAGCTGATCCACAGTTTCATTCAAATGCACAACTAACGCAAGAATCAACCGTTGTGTAGACATTCCCACAACAAGGGATTGAGTTCAAACTAGAAACTAGGTCCTGAATTGAGGGGTAACATCAACCTTGGGAACATTGTGACCAACATATAAGTATGATGGACCAATGTCATGTTGGATAAATTCCATCACACATTCAGATGTTTTGCAAGTGCAGCTAACCCAGAAAGGACATGCTTCCTTTGAGCACCAAGTGAGATTAATGTCTCACAAACAATGTTGGCACCATTGTTACAGGCATTGAATTGACACATTCTGCTCCCTCACTGTCGAGTGGGTTGAGTGGAATGTCAACTGTATTAATGAAATGCATTGCATCTGACTGCAGGAAGGGAAATGGAAAAATTGCCACCGTCCCTGCCCACCAAGCCAGCCATCTGTTCCCAATGCTTCCTCTTGGCACTGTGTGGCAGCATATTAAATCAGAAGCAAACTCCTTTTTCGCCCCCCCTCAAGATGTGAACCTGTTTAATCAGACCGCAATGTCCTACTTCAACCCTGATGTCAACAGAACTGTTTGCCTTTCTGCTGTTTGTATGCAATATACCATTATCTTTCCCATACACTTTGCTAATACAGTCTAGTATTGCTTACTGTGCATTGTCTACATCACCCTCTAAATCTGATTACTTGCACACTGTGACTTTATTCACACCCTGTGCTCCAATATTTCAAGCACCTAATTCTTTCAAGCACAGCACACTGGACCATGACCCTGCAACACAATCTGCAATTTAATCACTGCAACCGCACAATCTGCCCAACCCCTCGACTGAACTGTCAAGAAACTTATTGGATCCTTAAAACGACCCACACCCTTTTCACTTTAACTGTACTTGTGTTTTCCTAGCACCATTGGCGTTAGCATGCAGTATGCAACAATGCTTCCTTATTGTAGAGCCTTACTTATCAATAATCATGACTGTGTGTTAACCACTAAAGTCACTTATTTTACACTGCTAAACATGGGATTCATTTGGGACACAATGCAATGAAATATTCATACAGTACCTAACTGATGGTAAGGCAACATTTTAAAGAACTATACCAGTGGATGTGTGCATGATTCAGCCACATATCATGATTATTATGCACAATTAACACATTATTTCCAAAGCAGATGGTATAAGTGCATGACCATTGTGAAAGCCTTCCACGGTAGTGTTGACAGCTTGAAGGGCAAGTGTACAAACATAATGCTGATGCAAATTCAGACCTAGTAGACACAACAAGAAATGTACTTTGGAGATGAACAAATTACCATTGTCTAAATAGTCAATGATGAAACAAAAATGATAATTAACAAGTGACCCGGATCTAAATTTGCTGCAAACACACACGTGGTCCATTATTCAGGGGAAAGTGAATGACTTAACAATGGAGGGATTTTAGACACAACCTTGGATGACAGAGTCAAAGTATTTGTGTCCGTGACGATGATCTGTGACTCACAACAGGGTGTTGTTACTTGAGAGAGTGTCAGACTAAATGTCTTGTCTTATGCAATGTCATGTGTCTGGCAGATGAAAGTCTTCCTGTGTGTGCCTTGTGCATGCGGACGCCTCTGTGCAATGATTTGTATTCTCTCAACCCAGACAGGCAGATCCTAACACTGCGAGACACACCACTCCTCTTGTCCTCTCACTGTCTTTCACCAACCTATGGCTACACCACCCCCTTTCCTTCTCCTCCGATAACCAACCATCATCTTCCCTGTCCGGATGGTCCACCGTGAGATGGCAAATTGCATTTCTGTTGACAAGTTGACTCCACAAGGGCCTTTGGGGGCTTTTTCCTGTCCTGCAGCATCTGTCTCACTGTCTGTCTCCCAGCCCTGTCTACATCGCGGCTGCCGGTTTCTGCCTGGCTGTGTTTACGTCTACATGTCTTAGCACCTATGGGTGTCTCGTTTTCCTTTTTTTGTCCCCAAAAGAACTGTCCTTCTTCCTTTGAACTTTTTCTATTCTATTGTTTTCAAGTTTCCTCTGTCCGTTCATTCCTTCCCCTAACCTCTGCAAACTCAACTCGGAACGGTCTGGTTTAAGTCCCACCACGGCCACAGCTGAACAATCACAAACACTGTGCTGAGTAAATGTTTCTTTTTTCTCAATGTTCTTCTTGTTTGGTATTTTTTCTTTGCCAGGTTTTCCACTGATATCTTAACCATTACTTGAGGAGTACTGAGGGCTTTCTATTGAGTCCCTGAGATAAATGGTAGAATCCTCAAAAGGACAGTGAATTTACACTGCTGGTTTTATGATGTGAAAACAGCTTTATTTCTGCTCTTTAGAGCTGTGGGAGGTTATGCTGGGACAGTCCATATATCTGAGAATCTGTCAGCTCCATCAGTGTGAGTATTTGTGTGTGTGTGTGTGTGTGTGTGTGTGTGTGTGTGTGTGTGTGTGTGTGTGTGTGTGTGTGTGTGTGTGTGTGTGTGTGTGTGTGTGTGTGGGCACGTTTTGTGGAGAAGGTCCAAGTTAGTTGGCAAGAGTGTGTCCAGTGTCAGCTTTTATTGGAAATCATGCAGTGTGGAGAAAGCACTGCTTTTAGTAGCTCTTATTAATTGTGGGTATAAAACACTATCCTGAGCGGCTGCAATGTGCTGCCCTTTGATATTCATGTAATATGGCTGCAGAAAATGCATCTGCGAGGTGTGAAAATGAGCAAGCTCTTATGAAATTGTGCATGCACATTATTTCCGACTTGAATCCATGAAGACTGTATGCAAATTATTGGGGAAGAGAGAGGCACTATAATCATATTTTAATTTTTTAATATTGGTACACAATAGGGGAGAACGGGGCAAGTAGGCACACTTTTTACTCTAGTGAGAATTGCTCATCACCTAAACATATTTTAATCGTCATTCCTACATTAAATTGAAGCTTAAGGTGTTGGCTTGAAATGTGTACCCCTCACTTCTTCTATCTTATTGTAATAAATAAATAAATAAATAAATAATCATCAAAGACACCCTTACACATTGTGACAACCGACCCCATGAAGGGGTCGGTTGTCACAAACTATGGGATTGTTTGTCACAATGTTATCTTAATGGGAATAATCTTAAAAAGAAGGCAAGAAAGCAGAACTAAATTAGAACGTTTAATTGCATTGTCAAGTTTACAAATAGGCCTACATAACTTACTGTAGCCTTGGCAGCTGGTCTAGTTTGGGATGCACTGGGTTGTTTTGATTTTGTTGCCCTTTTTTCTTTTGCATGCTAGCAGCCTTTTCCTGCTCTATTCTCTCCTTCTCTGGGGTGTCAGTGAGGATCCAGCTTGACAATTTATTTTGTTATTGGGTTCCTTTTCTGGTGCAGCCTTTGAATAACAGGTGACAACCAACCCCCCAAAAAATGTGACGACCAACCCCAACTTGAATTTCTTGCTAGTATCAAGGCCAACAATCATCTGACAACTAATTAGCTTGCTAACCACAATCTAAACTATAGTTTACCCTTCACATTTGTTATGGGTAACAAGTGTTTTGTTATAAACCCATTGTGTAAAAGCCTAGAAGAAAAATACTGAGGAGCTAAATATTTTCAATTGGACATGAAAAACACAAACAGTCCTCTCACCTCAAATTCAGCAGTCTAACTCCAAGGAAGACTATATAGGTGACCTCTGAACCCAATTATGGATATTTACATACCAACATTTCACAGACAGTGCCTTCTGGTTCCGAGATACAACAATTGTGACAACCAACCTGTGTGACATTTAACCCCATTCTCCCCTACTCTTTCTGTACACAGTATAAACTGTTAAATAATACAGATAGAGTATGGCTTAGAATAATATAATTTATCTTAGAAGTTGTAGTGGACAAAAAGTTAATTAATAAAAAGTAAAATGTGGATGTCAAATCAGTCATGTGGTGTACATGTCATAACACACATAATCAAAAGTGAATGCTCAGCACACCAGGAGGCCCATACTAATAATATGTTTATTAAACATCAATGGTAACGAGTGTAAATGTGCACACAATGTGTAACCACAGTCGCATACAAACTAACAATAAGCCCCGTCTAACCACAGTCACATACAAACTAACCCTAAGCATTAAATGTTGCCAGTTTACCCAAAAAGATCCCTGTCATTCCATATACTTCATTGGGATAAATGTGACATCATGCTGCAGACTAAACGATTGCTTCCAATGGACAAATATACGGTCTCTTTTCCATTCAATGTGGCACAGTGTAATGTACATTATTGAGTTTATTGAGCTCATCTGTGATGCTTGCTTGTTGCAGATCAATAAGGATTTTGAACAGTATTTCCTCTCATTTATAATGTACCTACCGTGTCCAATAACCAAGGTCTTAATAACACTAAACTCAACGTTCTGCCTCATTAAAATAGATTGTCGATAGATGTTGCACTAATGCAAACGGGTCACGGGTGCACCTTGATGCTAAGCACATTTTTCCAGGTGTGAACTAATGTGAATTAGCAGAAGACATGCAATCATTAGGTTTAATAGTTTTAAATATCGACATTTCCTAATATTAGCATGCATATTAATCTGCATTAAAAACTAATGGCTCTGAGATCAAATGTGACATGATATTACATCAGACACTCCTCACCATGCATGCGTGTGTGTGTGTGTGTGTGTGTGTGTGTGTGTGTGTGTGTGTGTGCGCGTGTGTGCGTGCGTGCCTGCATGCATGTGTGTGTGTGTGTGTTTGTGTGAATGAAAGTAATACGCAGGCATAAAGAGATGAAGGGAGAAACCTCCTGAGCACATGGAAAACCTGCAAGCATGTATATGGTGTTAATTGTAACGTATTTGTGACCGAGCAGTTAGAATTGTTTAAACAAACACTTTTTCCTCTGTGTGTGTGTGTGTGGGTTGAAGGTTGGGCACAGGGAGCCAGCGGGACATGAGGGAGCTGTTTGAAGTCATCCCCCTGTGTCCTTTCTTGTTACCCTTGGCTCTAATCTATGGTGAGACGGTGTCTAAGTCCCTCATTAGTTGCTGGTAACTGTCTTTAGTGTAATATCAACCTCTGGAGGCAAGGTTGACTTGCGGGTTGAATGTGACTGAGAGCAGGCTTGTGGGGAAGATAAAATATTACCGTCGCAAGAATAAGAACATGATGATGGTGGTAATGTGGTTTTGTCTATGTTTTATATTTTGAGTAGAATCATATCCAAGTCTCGAAAATACTGTCTGTGTTAACAATACATAATCAGCAGATTGTATGTGTAAATGATAGATAGACAGCAGAGCAAATGTGAAAATTGTTTCTCACAACATTTTCCATCTACAGCAAAATAAGATTGTGTTAACACCTAATCTGTTTTTGTTAAAGCAGCAACGAGTAACATTTAAATATCTTTTAAACAGCCTCATGTTTCCTCTCATAATCATAAATTACCTTTAACAGCAAACGAGACCATCTGTGCAAAGAAAGACTTTTTTATATAGTTTTTATTACTGCATTTGATCTGGTCGTACACCCAGTCCGATTTTCGGTTCACGCGTGCATGCTCTATGGTCACATATCCGTATTGGTCGCAGATTTCAGTGCGGCGCAGGAACGCGATTTGAGAAGCCTATGGCTCCAGGTGAGGGAAGGGGAGCGGGAGCCTTGTTTGAGACAGTTGTTTGTTCATAATGACTGATAACGGGGCTGAATCATCAAAGAAAAAAAAGAAAATGCAATGAAGAAAAGCTAAAAGGGAGAGTGATAGGCGGGGCGGGAGGGCGTTGCCAAGCAACGTATACACAATTTCATGCAGCGAACCTAGACTGCAGTGTTTACTCCTAAATGAATGAGCGGTAGCCTACTAAAACAAAGTTTACTTTGCCTCACCAGCATCATCAGATGACCATTATTCACCTGAAATAGTCATTATTTACAACATAAACACATTACCTCATCGTGATCCATACTAACTAACTGCCATCTCTCGTTCATTCGCTTGGTGTGAGGACACGGACTCGTTCAGCTCCGTGAGAGGTGACAATGCATCAACTCATTGCAATCAGGTGTGTTTAGCACTTACTGCCATTAGTTGATGCTGTGTCACCCATAGACTCACAGAGCCGAAAAGAGTCCGGTGCCCTCCACACTTTCAACACACGGACACGCACCATATTGCTTCCTGATTATTTGAATCTTGCACTCCCTGCACGAGCTAGAAAACAGCTTCACGACAGCTGGCGTTGTTAAAATACTACCGCTTTTGTTCAAAGGTGTCGCCAACGTGCCGACTTACTCGTAGTGGCTTTAACTGACACTTTTGTTCAAGCAGAGAGTGGCATTTGACTCTTGTTCTATAAAGTGATGCATTCTTATTGAATGGTTGAGGCTTACACATTTGGATTAGTGACTTTACATCGTATAAAGACCATAACCCGGCCCTATAAACCTGTGTGTTTTTTGCACCAGAAGGCTGTGTAATCAGGCTCAAGTCAGATGGGATTTGAACTCCTAACCTGCCAGATGCAAGCTCCCCTGACAGCAGAATAGAGGTGCACCCCAAGGTCACCCAGGCCTAATAGAAGCCACACACGTGCACCCTGTTGTCTGGAGGCTCACTGGCATGCACGGGAAGGCGTGCAAAGAAAGTGTCATGCTTGTGTTTGTGGACTATGTTCAATTTCATACATATTTATAAATGGTATTTATATTTTTTATTTATTTATTGTAACAATTTTTATAATAGGATTGCAATACTATTATATCCACAGATGTTTTACATTTTCTGAGATGCATCAAAACACACCTAGACGGCCAATAGGGAATTTCTTTTTTAATAGGTACAAAAACATTGTACCAGCAAATGTGTAACCTTGTTTTTTATGGTTCAACCAATAACATCCGTACTTCCTTGAGTGCGCAACTCCCTGGTGTTCTAGTGGTTAGGATTCTGCGCTTTCACCACAGCAGCCTTGGTTGGATTCCTAGTCAGCGAACATAGTATTTTTATACGCTACACCTGTTTATATATACACTAGCTATTCATGTGTGCACATTTCGCAGTACATGTATTTCCAATTAATTAAAAATATCATAGGCTATTTATTTTTGATATATAAAATAAGATATATTCCTATATTTGAACTTTACACCCTTATATCTAATGTCTTATAATGTCCATCCCCTTGAGTGATTTTAAGCATTGTTTGAGAGAGCATGAGAACAAGGAATTTCATGTCAACAACTGCCTTAGCAATTGTTGAGAATACAATGCACCAAACAAAGACAAACAGGGAGACTGCTAACAAGGAAACATGGACGTATTCAATGCATGTTTCAAATTCTTATGAAAGCCTTCCCTGCTATTTTTTTTCTTTCATTAAGCCTCAAATGATATGCACAGTGTGTACATGTGGACATACCTTTGTTAGTTTACCACAAAATAAATTGATAATAATAATCCTCATGGTACCTTTAATTTGCTTCACACAGCTGGTCCCCTCATAGGGTAATCTGTTCCGGCCTTCTCCTCTACGTTACAAAGCTTGCCGGTCCACCACAGCAAAGGTGTGCACTGCAATTAAAAGGGATGAAAGTATGTTGATCTGATTGGCCTTGATTGAAGCCAGCTGCTATCACACCTACTGATAATGTAATCTCCTAATCCTTCCGCTTTCACCACAGTGCTGCAGGCGCTCTGGTCATGGACATCATTTGGCCAACACACAAGAGAGCCTGTGCCACCCGCCGGCACCTTGAGTGATAAAAGCAAAGGGGCCCAGTCTATGCACAGAATGTAGATAAGACACACAAAAACCTAATTAAGGAGTGTGCTATGATAAAGGCATTGTAATAAAGTAAACCTACATCTGTACACTTATCTACACACTTATTATTTGCAAAACAAGGAGGTGAGGTGGAGGAGAGCTAGCAAGCAATAGAGGATGACTTCACTGTTAAAAAAAACAAAGTAAACACCCAGCAGTCAAGTCCATGTCAGAGAATATAAATATATGACATTTTGCAACATAAAAGTACAAGCTGTGGAAAAGTCAATAACATACAATATGACATTTTTTTCTTTGTTTTATCTTGATTGCCTCTCCTCAGTCTTTTTTTCCCCCAAAGAGGCGGTTTCGTGGCCAGACCGAAGCTGGTGCTAGGTTTAACAAGGCAGAGCCAGAAGCAACATTCTAAAAATACAATCTCCAACAATGCGTTCATGTTGGTGGAACATGGGTATCAGACTAAGGTTTGAGAGGGTTACTTTGAGATCAAGTCATATTGAAGCCCTGCAGACAACACAATGGATAATCAGCACAGACAATTACACTATTTACAATTAAGCCCATTTCTGAGCCAGAACTTTGGATTGCAAATGATTAATAGTATTTTTATATACATTTGTGAAATCAAAAGTAGTGATGGGCTCTTTGAAAAGTCTTGTTTGGGCTAGGATGGTTACAGAGCATGCAACCCAGGGAGATGGGAAACTGGGTAAGGCTATGTCTTAAGAAATGTCTCATGGGGGCGCCCTTAGCTCAGTTGGTAGGGCGTACCCCCCCCGGGCGGAGCCCAGCAGCAGACCCGTGTTCGATTCCCGCCCGCGGTCGTTCTCTGCATGTCACTCCCCTCTCTGCCCCATTTCACCTCTGTCTCTTAACACTATCAATAAAGCATGAAAAATGCCAAAAAAGTAAAAGTCTCATGAAGCTCCTGTGGAGAAGGACAGAGAAGAGAGGACAGAGGAAAGTGGGTGATTAGAAAAAAAGTGAGGCAAGAGCAGGGATGAAAAAGTGAGGCTGACAAGGGGAAGAGGGCAGAGCAGAGCTAATTAAAATAGATTCATCTAATAATTTGGAAGCGAGTTCACAAAAGGCTATGACGAAATCTAGCGTGTGAAATGTATTATGCATTCCACATCGATGGAAATATTAAGGACTGTATGACTCCAATGGTCCGAACATGAGGTTGAAATTTGGGTAACGGATGTAATCAAAGCTCTTTCACTTCATCCCACTCATATTAAACATATTTCCATTATCTCTTACAGTGTTGTCAAGTGCTGACAGGTAGCAACATCAGGTGTCTACTTGTACGCGGAACATTTTGCTCTCCGTCCTTGTTCTTGTTCCAGTTGCTGCAATTGCGGCAATACGGACAATTTCCTTCCACACTGATATAGTGGGGGGCCGTTGTCTGAGGAAAGAGGTGAGTTACATGCAAATTAGAAATTAGTGGTCAGTAAGGATGACACAGCACTTCCAAAGACATAAAGAGAAAGCTGGTTTAGTGGTCATGTACGAAGACTGAATAATTATCACAAGTAAATGAAGGGAGCTGATGCAAAGGTGCTTGAATACCGTGGAGCAGTGAGCCAAACACAACATAGCATGTGCCACTTTCTCCTACCCTCAAAATACTATTCTGGGCACAAACCATTGAAGCTCATTAACTGTGTCGGAAAATTCGGAGCTACCAATCAAATCGTACTTCCTGATATGGGCGGGCGTAACCGGATGTAGACAGTGCTGCTGCGCATGCGCCGTTGAAGTTGAGATAGTCAACAACAAAGATGGCTGCGGATAATTGTTCAAAACGACTTTGACCTCGACACTGAAGAATTTGGAAGATGGCGCTCAAATATTTCATGAGCAAGAAGGATGCATTTTCTCGTTTGCCGACCGACCACGGCAAAAGTTTAATTTCAGTTTTACTTTTTGTACAAATAATGCCCATAATGAATGTCTCATGCCTGTGAGGCTATACCTGGCCCACCGAGATACATCTTCACATGTTCAACCATAAATTAAGCATGAAATGATGAAACAATATTGTTTGTAAAACATGTAGGAAGGCCTGTGGAGATGCCCACTGATGTCAGCGCCACAGCCTTTTAGCTGAAGCCAACAGACAGTTTTAAATATGTAAGAAGTTCCCATCAATAATATATCGTCTATATTTTCCAACAGCATTACAGTGAATATTGTAATATTACATTAACACAAGAGGGCATTGTCCCTGTGCTAATGTGTGCTATTAACAGTAATGTAGGTTACAGTATGTAGTAATGATCACAGTTTCGAGGAAGAAGTTATGCAGGATGTGTTCATTGCTTCTTGTGAAGGTTTAAATGCATTACTGAGGCTCCTGTGGAAAAAGACAGAGTGGCCAAGACTAGAGTGACTCATGTGTAGATGGGGGAATATGATGGAATTTGTTATTTAGCTTGCCCAAGATCTAACTTCAGCAAAAAGAGAGAGAAACGTGTGATACAATTTTCATGACCAATTCTCTACCTACAAGGAGTTGCAAGTCAACTTCTGAACTTCTAGTCATTGTAAAAAAATAAATAAATGTAAAATTCAGGTTTACTCATGTATGCTACGACCTACTCGGCATGTTGCCTAGGACATACAACTGTATTCCTCAAGTCCCTTTCTAACTTTTAATTGCACATTTGTCGTGTATAAGCATACTTTCTAGGGGAAAGTATTACATTAATCAGTATATTTGTCTTATATAAAAAAACAGAAAGGTCATGGAATAGAAATACAATTGTATTTAACATTAACCAAGTGAGTTAGTGTACCCAGTGAAACACACAGATACAGTACATGTTAATTAATTTATCTACATGTTTGAGTGTTTCCCTATGCTGACTTCTTTGTTGTTGTTTCTCCAATGCATGTTGATCAATGCATACTCTAAACATATACGCTTATCCTCTTTTCCTCTCCCTCCACACACACACACACACACACACACACACACACACACACACACACACACACACACACACACACACACACACACACACACACGCACACACACACACGTGCAGTGAGCCAGTGAAGCATTGAGGAGAGGTCTAACTGTGGTCAAATGAGTCACCTGGGAATCAGACAACATCAATCCTGCTGTCAATACTGGACAGCTGAGCCATTCATCCTGCCCAGCCGCAAGGGGAGTGTGCCAGTGTGCCTCTGTTTCACATGCAAAATGTGTAGAGTATGTATTTACTGGCTTGCTGGTGAGAATGTAAAAGTCTATGTCTTTGAGAGAAATAAAGTATGTACACTTCGGAGAGAGAGACTAAGCTACACCAGTCCGCTACATGGAGTCAGTGATTCTAGACAACGCTTGTTGTCAAAATCACTTTGTCAAAATCAGTGAATATCTCCTCACGATACTTCTCCATACTGTGCTGACATCTTTATTTGGTGTTAATACTCAGCCTAGGCCCTGCAAACTGATATCTACAAACAAAGGGGGACCACCATAGCCAACAACATGCCTATTTACAGAGCATAGGGATGTATTAACACTGGATTTGTTTTCTTCTTTAATCCTCTCTGAGCAAATAAAAACCTGTAGGTTTACCCTCTGACGCAATGTGTCTACTGACAAAATCATAGCATTGTCAGTGTCCATAAAATAAAGTTTATGAAAAGACAGCCCTGTGCTCGTGACTTTCCATCTAATACAATTCATATGTATTCATGAATTGAACGTGTGTTTGCCCTTTTCAATTGTATACTTCCTATCTATACTGAGATGATGTGTTTGTCTGACCTTCAGTTGAAACCTCTGAGGTACACTATACAGTACATGGTTGTTGCACTGTGTATGTGTTTGTGTGCATGAAGAGGGTGTTTTGCCATTGTTTGTGTGTGTCCGCTCAACCAGTTGTGCACTGCCTGAAGGCATTATTTAACATTGGTCTTACCACTAGAATACATCAACCCCTATTATAAGCTGCTGCTGATTTTACCACACACACACACACACACACACACACACACACACACACACACACACACACACACACACACACACACACACACACACACACACACACACACACACACACACACACACACACACACACACACACACACACAGATGAGATCTCTAGATGATGCTATGTTTCATATATATATTTCTATCCTGCTCTCTGTCTTTCAGTGTAACAGATGGAAGTCACGGATATGGCTTATGCCCCTGGTCATGTTTTTCCCTTCTTTTTTTTAGACAAAGGCCACTCTCCCATCTAGCCCTGTGTCTCGGTCTCTATTCTCTCTGCAATCTTTCTCTCCACTTCACACACCCCTTTACTGTCACATGTTCCTCACTCCCAATCTTCCATCCCTACGGTTTATTTTGCCACGTGTGACGAATCTTCTCTGATGACACTGGAGCTCTGTGTGTTTGTTTACCAGTTTGTGAGTGTGCTTTGTACTAGATTTTCTTTTGGAGCACAACACCTTAGAGATTTGTTTTGGGCATGATGGTTAGGAAAGTGAGCTAAATATTTGATGTGTGCAGCAAAAGGCACGTTAACTGATCATTTCCAAATATGTGAAATAATCTAGTTTCAGCCTTTGAACTAGTCAGTGAGAATAGGAATTAAATGAGATGTAATAGAGAGAGCATCATCATCAACATAAAGATGGGATGAGGTGCTCAAAGTTAAAGGGGCACACTGAAACATATCTTAGAACCGCAATATACATGATGACGTGTTGAGTTATAGCAACCAATATTCTCAGAATGTATCATGGAATCTTAGAATTAACTGCACTATCAGTATGTGAAATGTGTCATCGGGAATATTTTTTCGCCTGGATGGCCATCTGTACTCAAAAACAAGTGATCCATTATCTTATAATATATAAAATATCAAATGATCTATTATGTAAAAACATCCAGCATAATGTCCTTCTACAAATGAACGAGTTACAACCAATTATACTTAACCCTACAGTATATGAAGGGTTCAGTACAAACTCACCAGATAAAACCAAGTAAAAAATGCAAAGTATTGATTGACTATAACAGCTGACTATTAGCCTATGTCTCCATCCAGAATATCATTATGTTTATGCCAAGCAAACTTTTTTGATGTTATTGATTATGGCCTGCATGTTTGATCGTGTGTCTGGATTAGGACCCGACCGATATATCGGCCAGCCGATTTAATCTGCCGATTATAGCACATCTGCAAAATGGCCGCCAATTTTTAGCCGATTTATTTTTTATTTATTTATTTATTTTTTATCCAGCAATCATGTTGAGTGAGATGCTGCCCCAGAGGTAGCCTTATAGTATATTAACAGCAGCAGCAGGTGTGTTGTAATACATTGGATTAATTCACACTTGACAGTTCCCCCTGACACCAATAGCAGAGTCATTGGTCATCTCTTGACTGTTAATAGTAGTTGATATTACTATAGTTATGATATAGAATTTATATAGTGCTTTATTGGAGATCATTCAAAAGACACTTTATATCAAACATAATAAAATCATACTTCTAGAAAAAGAAAAGAAAACACAGACAAATTAAAGATAAGGTTTGGAGTGGAGTCCGGTGTAATTATGCTTTCTTAAAGAGGTGAGTTTTGAGTGTACTTTTGAATGAGTTTATTTAGTCTGAGATGCTGATGTTTGGAGGGAGGGAGTTCCAGAGGGTTGGGTGCAGTTACATAAAATGCTTAATGTTCTGAGTTTAAAAATGTGTCATGTCACTTTAGACATATTTGTAACACTTTATTTTTTTTTTAGATAATGCATATTTCAATAAATAAATAGTTCCTGTACACCTATTGACATTAACACGTATTTATATATATATATGTGTAGCGGGTACAGGTGTTTCAGATTAATTCTGCTATTAGAAATTAATCTGATGATAAATAATACTTTAATAGTTTATTAAAGTTCAAAAGGGGCACCACCATTCATTTAAGAATGGAAAAATAATTGCAAATTGTCTCGTTTAACCAATGGTTTATTCTCAAATGTCGATTACTTTAATGTTCAGTTAAATTAATCAACATTAATAAATCCTAGTCTCAATGATCATTTCCCTAAAATAATGTAATCAAATAATTACTATTATAAATTTGGTAATATGATCTTAACACTGAAGGCTACAGAATCCTTGTACTTGTTGGTTGCGGACTTCCCAATAATATTCACACAAATGAATGACAGAAACTTCTGGTTACAAAAGAAAATGCATGTAATTTATTTACACAAAGTAAACAAAATCCAACACATTTAAAAACCACTAACTAAAGCACACAGTGTGTGTGTGTGTGTGTGTGTATGAATGGGGGGGTGCAGGTCTGTGGATGCAAATTGAGTGTGTGTGTGTGTGTGTGGGTGTGTGTGAGTGTGGAGGTGTGAAAAACCTTTGTTTGTGGGGGGAGAGCTTGAGCCTGTGTGTTCCCCTAAGGTTAATTCAAATCAACATAAATGTTTGGGTATCTAACCAATAAGTTCAATGTAATATCACCGTATTGTAAACCCAATTACAAAGTAACAATGAACAGTTCAAAATCAGTAAATATACATTTCCAAGTTAACAGTCCTTTAAGCTATGTGTTCCTGCTAAGCTAAGCTAACTGCCCAGAAGTTCATACGATACCAGATGATGATACACAGCGTTTGTTGCAGTGTGAGAGGTTCTGGATCCTTTTGGCATGGAACAGGGGTTTTGCTTGGCAGGGTCGGTCTTGATTCAGTTCGGATGAACTGGTCCTTTGGTTCTTCAGTAGCGGCGGGCTAACTGGCGTTGTTGTCTCTGGTAGTTCTTCTTCCTCTTAAAGGGTCTGGCCTTTGTGGGAGCTTGGTTCGTTCCCAGGCTCTCCTGGTTCTCCTGGTTCTCCTGGTACCTCTTTAGTTGCTGGGAGCAACAGGGTGGATCCTTGTTCCTCTTTGGTTGAGAGGGGCTTCACGACTGTTTGGACAGGCCATGTTGTAGAGCTTGGATCAGGGAGAGCAGAGAGTCGGGGTCCAGAAGGTTGAGCTACCCCCGGTCTGGGGTGGTTAGCAAGGCAGGAGAGAGCGTGCTAGCCTCCTTTGTTGGTAGGCCAAGCTGAGCGTCCTCCAACCTCCCTTGGTGGAGGAGAGGAGAAGAAGCTTCAGCACCTCGGATGGTGCATGAAGAAGAGCAGAGAGCAGACCTCCTTCCTTGAGGTTGCGAGGAGAAGAGAGAGGCGAACCTCCTTCCTTGAGGTTCGTAGAGACGAGAGTAGACTGGCACCCCCAGTCTGTTGGGTGTTGCGTGGAGAAGAGAGCTAGCCTCTTTTTTGGTAGGCCAAGCGTGAGCATTCCATCACCTCTGATGGTGGTTGAAGAGGAGAGCTGGCCTTACCACTCCTCTCGGAGATGCAGAGACAAAAAAAAAGCCAGCAAAATACTTCTGACCAATGGCAGAAGAGACAGGAGTCATGTGGGACATCCTGTCTTGGGTCAGGACAGAGCAACTAAAAGCAACCATAAAAACACAGATAACAGCTTTGGCTCAAACAGAGGAATGTTGGGGGAGGGGGTCACACCAACACTTTGCTGCAGTCAGAAACAGCAATTCACCCCAGAGTCAAAAGTCTTAATGAATGAATGAACCCATGTACATATTCACTACATATGTAAGGGTTCAAAAAAGTAATTTTTTTTCAATATGGGATTAAAACATGTTATCGGCCACAGACTGGCAAAGTCAGGCTTATGTTAAACCTATATTTATCAACCGCAGTCAGGATCACTTATCAACTTTTGTGCTGATGTGCAACGCTTATGATCAATCACATAAATGAAACTCAATATCTCAACGTCCCATGTATGCAGTGTTGGCAAAACAGAGGGCACAACCTTTCAGCTATGCATCATGTGATGAAACATATCTGCCCGGATTATTCACCTGAGTGACTCAATCAATGGGCCCAGCTTACATCTGTAATGTTAGATCAAGTATATGCAAATATGTTGTTTCATACAACAATGCAACTGTTGTTTTCTTATTCAGAGTGATGGATTGACTTTACACAATGCATTTGCAGCAGTTGTTGTAAAGCTTTTAGAAATGAATGCAAGTGAAAGAGCCTTAGAGCTGTTAAAGTATTAAACTACAGCTCAAATAACAAGAGAAAAACATTACCTCTCCATTAAATAGAAGGAAAACAAATACATTGTTGAATGTCACAAGCCAAAGGGGTTCCGAACCGCTGGCTTAATCATTGACCTTAACGCCACCATGCCACTATGTTGTGCCTCACACTGTGTATTCAGTGTGAGTAATGTGCTGCTTGTCACAAGAATGGATGGCAAACGATGGCAATGTCAATAGTGGGTGCTCGCCGAGAAGTGGTTTTTCATTGCTAGCTGTCATAACAGAAGTGTCTGGTCATGCATCTCTCTGACTCCATGCAGTATACCTCACACAAAGCACCCATGCACTTAAAGGCCAGGACACACCAGTCCGACACGTTCCGACTACCCAAAAACTGGAGTCGCCGTTTCAGGAAGCTCCAGTCTTCCGCGCGCCACAAAACACACCGAGACGACTGCTTATTTTCCGTACGCTCTGCGCTTGCGCGGGACGTAATTTCTCCACAACAGCAGGCGGCGCTAATCTGTATTGTGGCCCGAAAAAATACGAAAGCCGGAAATGATGGGACAGCTCTCTAGAGCATAAACATAGATAGAAATACGTATTTATATTTATGGACCATAAGAGCACAATTTTTAACAGAGAGTGTCGAGCATGGTGTCGAGCAGTCAACAAGGGTTGATGCATGTGAGTACTCGCAAAACGAAACGAACAAACACATTAAAACGATGGCTAGCTGTTGTTAGCTGTTTGTGCTACCCGCCTCACTTCCGGGCTTCACTGATTCGCTAGCCCTCCACCAATCAAATTGCTCCAAATGAAAGACGGTCGGCCGCCGACTGAACATGTTCAATCGGCGCAAAACAAGCCCGACGACCTCTACGTCGGCCGACGTCACAGCACACACCAAACAGATTCGTGTCCCGACCCCCTACCGACACTACGACGGCGATTTTCTGGCCGGTGTGTCCTGGCCTTTAGGACACACACACACACACACACACACACACACACACACACACACACACACACACACACACACACACACACACACACACACACACACACACACTCACTCACACAAATGCAAGTAAACACACACAGAACATTTCAGTAAGTGAATGCATTATATACATGATAAAAAAACGGTCAAGTAAGTGTTGCAGTGAATACAAAGCAGTCAACCAAACACAGAGTACCTCTTGTGTTACAAGCCAAAGCAATGATTACAGAACAAAGGAGGGCAGACTGAGATTGATTGACAGAAAATAGAAGTAAAGACAATATGTAGGAACAAATACATCACAATGCCAAGCGAAGTTGGCACGGTGTAGTAGTTGCCACGGTGGAATGAAGGTACTGTTGCGCAGCCAGCAGGGCCAGCCTTAGTCTTAACAAGAAGCTTTGATCCAACTTTCTCCTTTTAAAAGTGTTTGCATCCTATATTTACCCCCTCTTCACTCCTTTAACTCTCTAATATTTTGATTTTTAATTTTCTTAAGGAAAGGGGTAGGATTGAATAAGTGTATACTTCTTCTTGCTCCTTTTCAGGCATATTTATTGTATTTCCATGCTTTTCATTTTGTTGTGTATGTGGATGTCTGAAATAAAACTAAATCAAATCAAATCAAATCCCATGCATGCTGTCCTTTTGCTCCCAAATCTAGGCCCGCAGCTAGCTGCTGTACTCTCTGGTTGGGTCCCAAAAATCCTTCCATGCTAGCACAAAAAAATAATATTGTTGAATAGAGCGACATTGTCAGTTGTCAGGCCGCCTCCCAGATGTTTGTGGGAAAGACAGATGGAAGGGCAAAGCTGCCATCTTCGTGTGTATGTGTGTTAACCAAAGGCTGGCATGAGTCTCCCTCTCTGTGTTTATATGCATAAGTTTTATAGGCGCAATAAAGTTTAGAGTTTTATTGATCCGGAGTCCTGACTCGCCGTTATCAGCTTCATCTGCACGCCGACCCGTATCGACTGAATTAATTCCGATGGACAATAAAACCTAAACTGTTCCACTGATCACCACTCCACGACTCTAAACTGATTGTTCGGCACTATCGCTATATGGGGGAAGAAGGGGAGGAATAGAGGGATGGTACGAAAGACAAAGAGGAGAGGGATGCAGCGGGCATAGAGGTAATTGCCGTCCAATCAAATTGAAAACAGAGAGAATAGACAACAGGGGAGAGGGCTTTGAGGACACTCGTGAAAAGAATCAAAAGGTGACAACTTAAAGGTGGAGTCTTCAAATATGGATAAGCGCATGTTGTCAAAATCACTTTTTGTTTTTCGAAATCAGTGAATATCTCCTCACAAACTGTTAAATGTCCCTTCTGTGTGTTTGCTTAGAAATAAATCCTGTGGTAATACACCTCTTCAGCTTTGTAAACGGGCATGTTGCTAGCTATGGAGGGCCCCTTTGTTTGCAAACCCTTTGTTTACATACTTGTTTACAGAGCTTAGTCTGTGTGTTTGCAGCAGCCCATTAATCCAGCTCACACACCGCACGGACAGGTAGCGCCTCATGAGGAGATATTGACTGATTTTCACAAAGTGATTTTCAGAAAGAAAATTCAGGAAGTGTACTCCAGAAACTCCGACTCCACCTTTACATATAACCTTATCTTTTTCACAGATTACTGCTCCAAGAGTTTTCACATAGTATCCTGATTTGTCACTGTGTGTGTGTGTGTGTGTGTGTGGGTATGGGTATGGCAAAGGGGTGATGGAGGCAGCGCAATGAAGGAGGAGATGAAAGGACGGAAGGAAGAAAGGGCACTGTGATAAAAAATGTAACAGTCTAATCCCAGCTGCTCAACAGTTTAAAAGGAAGGACTCCTGCGAAAACGCAAAGATGAATGAATATTAAGTGGAAAGAGGAGCTGCAGGTGGCAGGACTGAGGGGAATTCCAATGGATACACTTTAAAATGCAAGTACAGACATAGATGGAGGGGGGGATGTTAAGGGCGTCGGCAAACGAGGCGTGATGAAACATTAAACATCCCCACACCATCAGCTGTGATTATTAATGGGAGGAAAAGACGGAGACTAGGGGAAAGAAAAACAAATAGAAAGGCGTATGTGGTTGTCATAAACGCGTTAATGCTGAAAAAAGTGTCAACTGATGTGTTCCTCTAAGGAGGACGCAGAGCAGGAGACAGAAAAGAAAGATAGGAGAGCCAATGTGATCATTTGGGGAGTAATTCTACAAAAAATTACGAGGCGCCAATTTATTCGGTCCAATCTGCTAACTACCGAAATAACAGCCTTCATTTCCCTTTATTCACACAATCAAGACAAGAAACTCAATTTAATTAATGTGATGATGGTTATTCTGTAGGTTTAATCAGAGCCTTTTTAAAAGTTAAACTACCCTTTTTAAAAGGGTAACTACTCTTTTTTTGTGTACCTTATTGTAAAGTGTTACCAATGACACATACAATTACACTTCTAATTTATCCTAGGTTAACTCCAGATTTCAGACCTTTTTCTAAGATAATTTTTAGAATAAGGAGGAGATTGGATAATAGGTTTTAATTATTCTGGTGGTTGAATACCTTACATTACCCCTGACTTCAAAAGACTACCTGCTAGTCCTCACTAACTTCATACACCTGGATGAACTAGGCCAGTAGATAAATGCAATTCCCTCCTATTTCAAGGAGTGTGTTATGGGCAGGGCTGCCACTAGGCCCTGGGGCTGAGAGGTTCCGTAGGCCCCCGGGCGGCAGTCTTACAATACAGATGTGTTAAAGCCATGTTTATCTACACCACAATATCTCTATTGATGAAATACAAAATCACTTAAGGTAACATGTACTTAAACCCCTTCCTGGTCTAATGACTTTTAATAACCAGACACACATGGTTGGTTACAGTGTTTTTCCAATTTATTGAGGGTACAGCGGTGGGGTCCCAGGACCTTCTAGGGGGGTCTGGGGGCATGCCCCCCCGGAAGAAAAATTTGAACCTTTTAAAGTAAAATAATTTTTTTTAAAGTAAATCTGGTGCACTTTGAGAAGAAAACGAAGGCTAAATCAACTGCGTCCTATGTGAGCTATTTTCTGGAATCATTTGGAGACACAGAAATACCAAAAAGCAGAAACAAAAATATACAGGTTTAAAAAATCCAGTCAGTCAGCATTCCATTTTTTTAAAATAATCCCTTATCCTAAAGATGTGTATTCTCTTATCAGTGGTGTTGCCGTAGTGTAGGTTTGAATTGCTTACCTTAGGAGCGCCTCGATCTCTTTAAAGAAAAACCCTAATTAGGTCCTTGTTCCCAACTCTAAACTAAAAATCAGGCACAGGATTTATAAAGTTTTCAAGAAATTTTATTCAGCCAATATAAAAAGATTATACGTTCACTATATAGAAAGAAAAGATAAAATAAAATGAAAGGAAGGAAAATATGTACCTACACTCCCATTAATGTGGTTAATATATGTAGATAAGTATAAGACTTAACTTATTTGTTTTATGTAATTTGTTCACATTGAATTTAGTTCATGAGTTTTCTCGTTCTCAAATTTCAAAGTTTGTTTACACAACTTTAAGTATTCTCTGAGTTGATGGCCGAGCTTTCACCAAAGTCATATAAATTTGAATTTCTTCAAACTCTTATAACAATGGTGATTTTGCGACACAAAGAGTCAGGACAAGTTGGTCACAACAGCTCAAAACTTCAACTCGATGCCATTACGCAACCTGGTTCATCAATTAATTCCTATTAGTAACCCAAATGTTTCCTTACCAATCTTCTCAGAAAAAAGAAGAATTGGTTCAGAGCTTCACCCTCTTCTCTTGAACAAAAAAGGAACAGCCTTCAATTTTTCTAAGTATTTTTCACTCAAAAAGATTCAGAGTTTTTCTTTCGAGTTTTTCTTCTAAGTCTTTCGTCCATGCTGCAAGAACAAAACAGTGGAACAGTCAAGACTTCCCCAAAAACCAGCAGACCTTCTTGCTCAAAACCCTGGCTTTAAATAGTCTGCAGACAGAGAGAGTGGGTGTGTGTATTAGAGGGGAGAGGGTGGGGGGAAAGATGAGGGTGTGTGTGTCCAGCTCAAGGACCCACTGCCCCCCTTGTCTCTCTCACCCCTAACCTGTCCCAGGACAAGCCCAGGCATGCCTTTTCAGAGAGGCCTTAGGAATCCACAAGTATGTATATATTTCAGGATAAAAACTTGAATACAACACTTTTAGTGATTCTACCTGAATATTAAAGGTCACTTGTTACCTTGCCTGTCTTACTCAAAATATCATACTTTTCCCTACGAAAACAAGAAATATACATTTCCCATTCACCTAAGACCAAGATATGTGCAATGAAAAGTTGCAATATTCTTGCCTATCTCAACAGAGCATGTAGATTGTGAAGAGAAGAGGGCAAAGAACCTTGAGGCATGCCTTGTTTGACTGTAACTGGAGGGGAGCTGGAGTTTCTGATGGTAGTAGCATGAATGCAGAAGGATGCTGAATAGCATTAGGTGATAGCAGGGGTGGATTACTGCACGGGCACTCCGGGCACAGGCCCAGGGGCCCAAGGGCTCAGGGTGGCCCTTAGCCAGAGATATTGACAGTAACTTTTTATGTTGCATAGTCAAAGAGCTCAGTCACTGAAGTCAATAACTGGGTCCAAAAAGGAATAGCCTAAATATAAGGATACTCATTAAAATGTAACAAGATAGAAATCATCATGGGCCCCTCAACTAGTAGGGGAGAAATACAAAAGCAGGTTAAAAACAACAGCATTAGTAGCTCTGTCTAAGAGGCTTCATGAGGGGCCTTGAAGCACATACAGAAATACGCTTTCTATGTGTGAATTCTAAATGGTTCATAACAAGTAGCTATCCACCCTGAATCTGTTGAAATGGGCCCCTCCATCATACAACATGGGTCTGCAGACCAATCTACTATACTGTTTTTACAGTTGCAGAGTAAAGAAGAGTGCTGCTTGTTTAAGAAAAATCTGTAAAATAATATAGCCTCTAAAATTTCCTCTCAAAGTGCACCAGATTGATGCATTTTACTTTAAAAAGATAAAAAAAAATCCAGAGGGGGCATGCCCCCGGACCACCCAACAAGGTACAGGGTCCCTCCAACAGTATCCCAAAATCCTGTGGGAAACACTGACTTCCTTAATATGTTTTTGCCATTAATTGTTTGTATCTGTGTGGAAAAGTCAGTGTACCTGACTGGATAGGGACGAGTGGGGGGCCCTTTAAGAGTCTGTGCCCAGGGGCCCATTATCTCATAATCCGTCTATGAGTGATAGAGTCATATTGTCTGATATTAACAGGTAGACTATTCTTGAGGAAAGGGGCGGGATAAGAGAAAGCTCTGCAGCCCGCTGACTTTGTTTGAACTCCGGGGACAGACAGGAGCCCTGTATTCTGAGAGCGTAGTGCACATGATGGGATATAAAGTACAATGAGATCAGACAGGTGTGAAGGGGCGAGCCTGTTTGCTATTCTATAAGGCATGAGAAGCACCTTGAAGACTGACACAGACCGGGAGCCAATTTGTGTTCAAATATGACCTCAGCTGTGACAAGGCTGGGTTTCTGAGTGATGCTGAGCACACTGTCAGTTTACATGTATGGGTCTTTAACTTTGAACCGGCAAACACATATGTCTATGGTCACCTGGAAGGAGCAGAAGCAAGTTGCAAACACAGCATTGTCACATTGTCACTTTCTAGGTTAATCTTGTTGACGAACACAACACTATGAGAGTGTTGGGAGTGAAGAGCTAACTGAACCCAAAATGTTCAGTCAGAAAACCAAAAGAAGGAGCTGAAAGACATTCTAAAAATCTGTACAGCTGGGTGAAAGTTCAGAGCCTCTGTAGGTTTTGTCACACACCGAGGTTTGGGCAACCCCTGTCATATGTCATATTGTCAATTCAATCTGTTAATAATAGAAATATTTGATAACAGTATATATGCTTTTAAAGGCAGTAAAGTATTCGGTATCGACCTACTTTAGGCATGTTTTTTTTCATCTTCTTTGTGATAATATCCCATTTCATAAACTGCACCTGTCAGTGCAAAGGCAACACTTATATTCTCACATGCCAATGTAATATAATGCACTGTTTGGTTTTGAACACCTTAATGTTTGCACTCAACATCCACAGACCAGGGTTCTATCAATGCATTGCCATTGCTCTCATAGTGACATAGGACTGGATGTGAGGTATGAAGAGGAGAGGAGGAAGAGACTGATGACAAAAACAACAAAGGAGGCAGTGGGAGGTAATTGTATTGGTACATTTCACATGATAAAAAACGCTTTGTGTTTTTTCCTCTTCCTCTGTGCGGAGGAGATAAAGAAAACCATAGGAACAACAAGGGGGAAAACAAGTCAACATGACAAACTGAGACTCACCTGGGAGGGAACGGTGGAGAAAAGGGTTAATGGTAAAACGTTTAAAAGCTTCACTCATCTTCTCCTGAGTCCGTAGCGGATTGTAGCTTGGCAGAGCAAAGGGTGGAGCAGAGAGTCGAGTGACTGGGGAGAGGGTGGAACAGAAGAACCAGAAGATAATAGAAAATAGATGGGGTAGAGGGCAAAGCAAAGCTGTGGCACAATAATCATTTTAAACAGCCTGTTGGGGATGGATAGAAGGGGGATAAGAGGTGTGGAGGGTGAGGAACAGGGAACGAAGAGATTGACAAAGAAAAAAAGGGGGAGGGCGATGTAAGGTTAAGATATTACATTTGGAGCGCACTTGCTGTGTCACATCGCTTAATAGTTTCCCTGCTCTATTGGAAACAGGAGAACCGGGGAAGAAAGAAGCAACATGAAGGAGCACAGAGGGGTTTGCTCAATTGCATCACTGTAAACTGAATGTATTCAGGTTGTGGACTTTTGGTGAGAGACAAAAAACTAATTTGGAAATGCCCCTTTAGGCTCTTTGAAATAATGATGGGTATAAGAGATACATAAATATTGAAACAGTATTCATAATATATTAAGACAGCTCTGGCAAAGGAGGTGTAAAAGTAACAGAGAAAGAAGAACAAGTGAAGGGAATGGGGATAGGACGGAAAGAGATATACTTGGATGCAGAGGAAGTTGTGGGACTGAGTTTGGGGAGGTCTGGAGTGTGAAAGGAAAAAGGAGAATATGTATTGAAGTTTAGCAAGCTGCCTGGCTTGCCTGTGTGGGATTTACTTGACCCCTCTCATGAATCCTAGACTTTTATTGGCAAGGCTCTTCTTGGCGGATTTTATAAAGTGAGAGGATGACATCCCACTGTAGCTTGGCGTTTTCTCATTTCCGTGCATTCATGTGCTCTGGTGGGGCATTATTCATGTGCGGTGGCGTCTGCATACACACGTCCACAATTTGATTTGCACAGTCATCCCTGATTGTGTGTTATTTTTGAGTAGGGGTTATTTTGCACTTTGGGATATTTGTGTTACAGCCATGCGTTTATAATTGGGTCCAAAGATCACCACCGGGTCATTCCACCAACTGTACAATACAAATGTATTTAGTTTTAGACCTTGATTCGGGCGCAATTGCTGTAGATGGGAATAACAATCCCTAACCCTAACTTTCAAAAACTTCCCTATGACAGCTGAGGTTGATGGCACATGTGTTCTGTCTGATCACATGTTTCATATTCTTTCTCATTCTTCATCTTTTTCCCCAGTAAAATTGAATTATTTGCTTATTACTGGCATCGGGTAGACAGACAGCCTACACCCTCAGGATACAGTGTTTGCCAAAAGGTGTGCAGTATAATGGGGGTTTAATCGTGATGCCGGAACAGAAGGAATGAAAAGGGTCTCAGATGCTTTGCAGAATGTTGAAGAAGCTAATGAATCTCCCTGGGTTGTGTCAGAACTAAGGCTGGGCCTTTAGAATATACAACACTTTGAAAGTCCCCTGTTTACTCATGATTTGATCTATGCCCATGTCATAACTATTGTGGTTATTTGTTGTCGGTTTTGCACATCCTTGCCGCAAGCCAAATGATTCTCATTAAAAACAAGGAAAGGAAAGTTGGACTAAATGCATTTAGGTAGCGCGTTCTATTCATCCTCAGTATTGATTTTCAGGTTTTAGGTATAAACAGAGTGTTTGATCCAGGCAATTAGGATAGATATTCTACTATTTAAAACCAAGCTGTATTGTTGACATATACAAGATGGATCTGATTTTATTCAGCAAAGCAGATGGCATATAAACACGATGTCCCACACTAATGAATTATGTAAGTATTACATTTGCAGGTGGTTAGTTGCTCTAACAAGTCCAAAAAAAAACAAGGCCAAAGGGTTTGACGTGTAATATGGTCTGACATTGTTTGCTTCTGCCCATGGCAATATTGAATATTAAGCTCTAAAAGCATAGACGTCAGAGGGGTAAATTAAGGGCTATAAACCGCTCCTCTCCAGCTGATTATAGCAGAGTGGATGCCAGAGATAATTTGTTTATGAAGCTGTGTGTAGATGTCAAAGATGCTATTTCCTTAGCTAATGATAACGATGGGTGTGCCATACCTAAACAAAATTACATCTTTTTTTATTGGACCACCTTGAAATAAAGAAACCTGGACCTAACAACAACCTTATTGAGCAATATCCTGGTCCTATTTCAGGCTGGAACCTACGGCAATAATATGCCAACACACCATGCCAAGGTTGTCGTATTCACGTCACAACAGCCATACAATATGAGTCTGTGGTTATGACTGGAACAGATGTGATGAGCAAGTCACATATGCCCTTTTGTCATCTCTGTTTGAGTGAGATTCGTTTGCGTAATAAAGCTACCGGCTGACTTTGTGTGCGCGCGTGTGTGTGTGTGTGTGTGTGCGTGCGGGTGTTTGTGTGTGTGTGTGTGTGTGTGTGTTTGTGCGGGTGTTTGTGTGTGTGTGTGTGTGCAGGAGATTGGATGACACTAGAGGCTGGTAGTCAGGAAGATTAACGTCACATCAACGAAGCGGTAGTACGTCGTGATGGCTGCTGTGAGTGATGCGTTCCAGTAACGGCAATTAGTGACTGCTAATGACAAATCAGCAAACTTGAAGCCAATCCCATAGTGTCAAATGTAATAAAAGTCTAGAGTGAACCATTGTCACATGTGTGAATCATGTCTTCTACTGCGCAATATCTATTGTGCCAGCTCTACATTAGGGACATTACATTATCTTATCACTTCAAAGTAAATGATGACAATTAGGATTCCTTCCACTCAAGACTGATTGTACCTAATTTGGTTATACAGGCAAAGCCTATGCAATCATATAATATGGAATCATCCAGAGCAGTTCGACCTGACCCTCTGTAGGCGCATTGCAAGGCAGCTAATGATAAGCTATATTGAGTCCCCCTTGTAACAAAGTTCCCTTATATTTATATAGGAAGTCCTAAGGATAATGTACGTCCCTAAGTCTAATTAGATCCATCTCACATAAGCTTAAGCAATTCAACATGACAACCGAGAGGAATAAGGAATAATTGCTCAAAACCTATAGATCAACTGCTAATACAGCTTCTTTTTGTTTTGCAATGTTCTATGTTTGAAATGGATTCCCCTCTGGATCACAATTCCATTCAGGATTACCACTGATCCTATTTTGTTTTGTGCTGAGAATTACTGTGGGGCTTACCTACATGGCTCTATGTGCAAAAGCAGATTTGATTTGATTCATTCATTGAAAATAATTTTTACTTTTTGAGAGCAAGAAGAGTAACTGTGTCTATTGTTTCTTTACAGGGAATAACTTTTATCTTTAATCATGTTTAAGAGGATGTAACAAAATAAAGTGCTGTGTATTCTAATTTGCAGTGGCTAATGAAGCTTATTGTCACGGTCATTGCCAACAGAAGCATTGAACCTGAAAACCTAAGAAAATCTCATCAACATCACTTGACTTTTGCACAGCAGATACATTCAGCACTGCATTCACTCTAGAAAAAAAATAAAACAAAGTGAGAAAAAAGCTCCTTAACGCTATCCAGCCTACAATTGTAATCCACTCTGATGCTCACTTTAACTCCATTATATTCTCACTAAAATTTTCTCCCAAGATAAAAAAGCTATCCCCATAAGACATTCAGGAGTACGGTGAAATCAAGTCTGTGGATTCCGATTTAATACTTGCTAGTTATTCAAAGCACAGACAGCGAGCGGGCCTGGGCCTGGGTGTGGGCTCCCTGGACTGTTGGCACAGCTTCAGGCTGCTGAGAAATGAATGAATGAGAATGATCAGGAATGCAACAAAAACTGAACCAATGAGCAGCATTTTCTGCTGAACTGCAACAGAAGCCAATTTTACAATTTTAGACATTCTTGTAACACATTAAACATATGGAACCAGTCCAATCACAAGGATGTTATATAGTTTATGAAATGAGTTACCATCATCAAACATTTTATGAATCTAAGGAAAATACAAGCACTTCAACCTTTCCAGAAACGTTTGTATGTAACCTCAGTAGCTTCTGCCATTAAAATGTCCTGAAATCTTAAGCATATTGAGGGTGTATCAAGTCTCAGATCCAGGTGTCTTGAAAACACTGCTGCTTGTATATTGTGGTGAGAAAAATCTTGTGGTGTATTTGCGAAAGTTAAATCCTTGGAGGATTAGTTTTTTTTGCATACAATAGGATATTTCTTTACACTGTCCTATCCACCTTTCCACACATCATACACTAGAACAGAGTCCACACTCAAACACTCTTTTTTATACTCAGTTGGATTGTATACCTCATGCAGCCTGTGTTGGAGGATTACTGCGAGAAACACAGACAAGACTGCTTTTAAATGGGCAAATGATGCAGTAGTATTTCCGGGATTTTGACCATCATCAAATGAATGTTCTTAGTTATATAAACAGGCTTGATCACTGAGAAACTCTGGCGGCAGTATGCTAGTTAATCTGATTGGTTGAGGGAAACTTCGATGAGTCACAGAAGACACTTAAATCAGCTAATAAAACCTATTGCTAGTAAGTCCCCATTTTACTTTAAAATACCAGAAGGTCACTGCCTTCTCATTATCCCCCTGCAGCCTAATCCTTTTGACTTTTAAACAAGCCAACTGAGATTCAGTGACCTAGTAATATCCGTTTGCTGCAAAGGTTGCTGGTACTTTTTGTGAGTGGATATATGACAGTTTCGACAGAGTGTTTGTTTTTCACTATATGCACTGTTACACAAATTCCAAGAAGACGGCAGTTTTGGAATTTAAGCAGGAAGAAACTAGTGGGACAGTTTTGAAATGTCATAACAGTTTTTTTTTCACACAAATATTGTTATGAATCAGACATGCAAACACGTCAAGCCAAGAAATACCTGCAAAAATAGAACTGTATGTCCTGTAAGGTCAGTCTGAATCAATGGTGTTGGTGGTTGGTGTGCCATGTTGCATAAAAAAACACTGCATGTGTAAAAGAAGCAAACCTTACAACATAACAAAATGTCACCACCTGCTCCAGACTGCCTGCTTGCCTGAGTATCAACTCTACTACAGCCATTGCTGTTCAAACTGCATGTACCTGCTGCTGTTAACAGCACACAGCGGCAGCAAAGGCAGCAGAGCGTGACACGTCTGTCTGCCTGTGTTTGTGCCTCTGTGATATTATGTAAGGAGATTATACAAATCAGGAAATGCACATTAACACCTGACCTGTTGTGGCAAATACTGCTGGTGCTGCAGGTAAGAGAGGATGGGAGAGAGAGATAGAAGACTGTTTACAGGAAAGGCTGATTACAGAAAAGAACTAGGGACACCAAATAGAGATAGAGATATAATAGGGAAGAAAGTAGAGATGCATAATTTCAGAGGCAGCAGTCACACCATCACAAAAAACAACAACTGTTTCCCCATGTTGCTTTGTTTAAACTGGCGAGAATAGCAGCGTGTCAGAGACTAAAAAGTTGAGCTTGATCCACCTCCAAATATATAAAATCTGTGTTAATCCATCCCCTATACATCACAGGATGGCATGAAATAAACAAGCAATGCATGTAAACAAAAGCTAACCTAACTATGTCTTGATCAATGGCAAACACATTGTTCCTCCTCTGTTTCAAAGTTTAAAACAACACATAGCATCATACACAACTTTGTCTTCCAATTTCGAATGGGCAATTTATTTTCCCTGCACTATGCAGCGCTCACTGGGGAAACTGGCAGTGAGCAGCCAAGTGAGGGGGTAGACAGCCACGTGTCTCTTTTGATACACATGGAGTCACCTGCCGCTTCTCTTTACCTGCCAAAAAAACAGCTGCAAGGGTTTGACTTGCTGGGAGGTTGAAACTATTCCATACCAGTTCTCATTCCCTTCTGCCGATGCCAACCAAAGAATGATGAAAAGTTACCACTGCAGTGAGAAAAATTTAAATGTTGCATAAAAAATAGGTAAAGCTGTTATAATACTATCCTCCAATATCCATTACATGTGGTTGTGGGCCATCACATGCTATAGCCAGTGTGCTTATATCCATCATACGGGTGAATGGAGTGTCCTAATGGTAAGCTCTTTTCCTAAATGGAAATAAAACATTTAAAATTATGCGAGATTGAACAAAATTAGTTTTTAAACCGCGATCAGTGCACGATAAATAAAATGTTTCTGTCAATTTGTCTGTCTGTATATGTTTAGACACAGATGGATATAACTGCTCACAGTGGAGTTTGGATCCGTGACAGTTAGACATCCTGCTGAAAGCTGTAGTTTTCTTTGCAGCCTCACTTTTTTGACAGTTTGTGGGGCGACTGTAGCTCATGTGGAAGAGAAGGTTGGCCAATGATCCAAGGGTTGGCGGTTCGATTCCCGCCTGGCCACCTGTGTCATGGTTGTTGTGTCCTTGGGCAAGACACTTCACCCACCTTGCCTTGTGTGAAAGTGTATGAATGCTGTATGTTTGAGGTGGTGGTCGGAGGGGCCGTTGGTGCGAAATGGCAGCCACGCTTCCGTCAGTCTGCCCCAGGGCAGCTGTGGCTACTATGGTAGCTTACCACCACCGGTATGACTGTGTGTGTATGAAAGTCGCTAGGGAATAAGGCGCTATATAAATCCAATCCATTATTATTATTAGTGATCCAAAATTCATAGGCTGACACCATGCATCCAGATAACATACCTTTGTCAGTTTGTAATGGATTTATTTTTTTAAAATACAGCCATGTTCAATTATGGGATTTACATGCTATTTACATATGATTCTGATAAAGATAAACAAAGGGTATATTTACATCATTTGTTTTACATGGTACAGTCAAATACCAATACACAGACAACTGAACGAAAGCAGCAAGGCTAACATGCAGAATGGTTAATTATCATACGGAAGAAAAGCCTTTCTTCTCCGTTGATGGGGCAAAGAGTCTCTGAGCTGAGTCTCTCACAGCAATTTACAGAGTGTCCTCATGGGTCATCGCCGTTGCCTGAAGTGTTTCATCGTGTGTGTGTGTGTGTGTGTGTGTGTGTGTGTGTGTGTGTGTGTGTGTGTGTGTGTGTGTGTGTGTGTGTGTGTGTGTGCCTGTGTATGTGTGTGCCCTCGTGTAAAGCCTGAGGGATGGCAAACGGAATGACAGAAAGTTAAGATAAGCCGCAGTGACCTCCCTCCTCTCATCTCCTCTTCCTCTCTGCCTGTTTGACCTCCCTGTCAGACCCGTGGGACGCGTGCTTGCTATGCTGTGCACTCTTCAGTGTAGGGGAGCTAACAAATTAAAGCTGTGGAATGCTGCAGGTGGGACGCACAGTCACGACAGAGTGTAGTGTGCATGTGCGTTTGCCGTGTCTGTCAGTCTACTAGCTACCATGCAAACCTCAGACCCTGTTTAGCTCCAGCAGGACACTTGTGATCCTGTTTAATTGTTTGAAATTTTATTTCAGACATATGAAAAAAAGAGAAATTAAAAGCATGAAAATACAATAAAAAAAATGTTCAAATGATTTCACAAATAAAAATCAACAAAAAATCAACAAAAAAATCAACAAATAACATATTGAATTGATATGCCTGAAAAGGAGTAGGAAGAAGTATACACTTATTTGATCCTACCCCTTTTCCACAGCTCAATAACTTTATAATACTTTTTTTTATATATATTTTTTTTATACACTCAACAAAAATATAAACGCCCACCCCCCATCAAAGCCTGTGTGACCGTTGGACGGGGTGAAAGTTTCAAAGACGGACCGAAACATTGGAGAGCAAATAAGCAGATACACAGCATGTCCACTTTTCTACACTAAAGTGTGTAGAGTGAGTGGAGCCACTGGAACACCCCTTTAAACTTACATTACTATAAATGAAGTATGAACACACTTTGCCAAATTAGCAATGTTGTGTTTCTTAACTGTTTTCAGCATAGAACAATGGATTGGCACACCACTTTGTATAAATGTTCCTTAGACGAAGATTCCTATACACTTTTCCTCCAATGTTACCATGACGTTGACACTTGAGGAAAAAGCAAAAATGTAATTGATTTCAATGCAACTTGGTACAGATATTAATGTCCCCCTGAAGATTAATTTGCCCAATATATTAGTTTATGAAGAAATGCCTGCATAACTATTACACTTCACTCTTGGCTACTTTGTGTTTAATGGTAGCATGCTGAAATCTAGCTAAAACCTCAAAACAAAGCTTTGTCGAGGTGTGTACCTCACATAGCAGCCCCTACCATTGCTATCAGACTATTAATCTTGTTAAATCTGTAGGGAACAATGCCCATGTTGTGACATTTTGCAATACATCTGTTGCCACTGCTTGCTTTTGGCCATTGCAAATGACTCATTTGTAATGCTGCTAATCCTAGTGCTCTGTCACAGTGGACATTTTCACTTTTCACACACAGGTGTAACTACACTCAACAAAAATATAAACGCAACACTTTTGTTTTTGCTCCCATTTTTCATGAGATGGACTTAAAGATCTAAAATTCATTCCAGATACACAATATTACCATTTCTCTCAAACATTGTTCACAAATCTGTCTAAATGTGTGATAGTGAGCACTTGTGCTTTGCTGAGATAATCCATCCCACCTCACAGGTGTGCCACATCAAGATGCTGATCTGACATCATGATTAGTGCACAGGTGTGCCTTAGACTGTCCACAATAAAAGGCCACTCTGAAATGTGCAGTTTTGTCTCACAGCAAAATGCCACAGATGCCACAAGCATTGAGGGAGCGTGCAATTGACATGCTGACAGCAGGAATGTCAACAAGATCTGTTGCTCGTGCATTGAATGTTCATTTCTCCACTATAAGCCGTCTCCAAAGGCGTTTCAGAGAATATGGCAGTACATCCAACCGGCCTCACAACCGCAGACCACGTGTAACCACACCAGCTCAGGACCTCCACATCCAGCAGGTTCACCTCCAAGATCGTCTGAGACCAGCCACTGAGACAGCTGCTGAAACAATTGGTTTGCATAACCAAACAATTTCTGCACAAACTGTCAGAAACCGTCTCAGGGAAGCTCAACTGCATGCTCGTCGTCCTCATCGGGGTCTTGACCTGACTCCAGCTCGTCGCCGTAACAGACTTGAGTGGGCAAATGCTCACATTCGATGGCGTCTGGCACGTTGGAGAGGTGTTCTCGTCACGGATGAATCTCGGTTTACATTGTTCAGGGCAGATGGCAGACAGCGTGTGTGGTGTCGTGTGGGTGAGCGCTTTGCTGATGTCAATGTTGTGGATCGAGTGGCCCATGGTGGTGGTGGGGTTATGGTATGGGCAGGCATCTGTTATGGACAAAGAACACAGGTGCATTTTATTGATGGCATTTTGAATGCACAGAGATACCGTGATGAGATCCTGAGGCCCATTGTTGTGCCATACATCCATGAACATCACCTCACGTTTCAGCAAGATAATGCACGGCCCCATGTTTCAAGGATCTGTACACAATTCTTGGAAGCTGAAAATGTCCCAGTTCTTGCATGACCAGCATACTCACCGGACATGTCACCCATTGAGCATGTTTGGGATGTGCTTGACCGGCGTATACGACAGCGTGCACCACTTCCCACTAATATCCAGCAAATTTGCACAGCCATTGAAGAGGAGTGGACCAACATTCCACAGGCCACAATGGACAATCTGATAAACTCTATGCGAAGAAGATGTGTTGCACTGCATGAGGCAAATGGTGGTCACACCAGATACTGGCTGGTTCTGAGCCCCCAGACCCCCAATAAAGCAAAACAAATGCACATTTCAGAGTGGCCTTTTATTGTGGACAGTCTAAGGTACACCTGTGCACTAATCATGATGTCAGATCAGCATCTTGATGTGGCACACCTGTGAGGTGGGATGGATTATCTCAGCAAAGCAGAAGTGCTCACTATCACACATTTAGACAGATTTGTGAACAATGTTTGAGAGAAATGGTAATATTGTGTATCTGGAATGAATTTTAGATCTTTAAGTCCATCTCATGAAAAATGGGAGCAAAAACAAAAGTGTTGCGTTTATATTTTTGTTGAGTGTATATTTATACAATCCATATATCCATATATACTCGACGCCATTGCAAATGGGGGCCGCCCCTCAATTGGTCTCCTGAGGATAAACAAAAATCAAACGAAAAAATTAAATTAAATATCCACTACATACATCCATACAAAAATACATCCACCATATGCATCAACACAATTCATGCGTCCATATCTCCACATTTGTACAACTCACATATCCATATCCACACATACATATATACTTTCCGTCTTAAATCTCTCCCTCATCCCTGTACCTGTTAAAAATCATTGCTTTGAATTTTTTTTTTAACTGAATCATGTTTGGACATTGCTTTAGCTCCGTGCTCATACCGTTCCACAGTTTCACACCACCAATTGAGATGCAATGACATTTTAAAGTCATGTGTGCAGCCAGTGTCTTAAAGTTTAACTGTTCCCTCAAATTGTAACCCCCCTCTCTGTCAAAAAAAAGTTTTTGAATGTTACCTGGTAGCAGTTTGTTTCTAGCTTTGAACATGATTTGTGTAACTTGATATTCAACCAGGTCATTGAACTTTATGATGCGGGAATGTAAAAAGAGGAGGTTGGTGTGATCATAATATCCAGCTTTAACGATTATTCTTATGGCTCGTTTTTGAAGTGTGACTAGTGGTTGCAGTGAGCTTTTGTAAGTGGTCCCCCAGACCTCCACACTGTAATTTAAATAAGGTAAGATCATTGAGCAGTAAAGAATATGCAATGATTTGTGATCCAATATATGCTTTGCTTTACCCAGGACTGAGATGCTTCGTGACAGTTTAGATTTAACATGTTTTATGTGAGGTTTCCAGCATAGCTTGTGGTCTATTGTCACACCCAGGAATTTATTTACATACACTCTTTCAATATTAACACCATCTATCTTGACATTTACATCACTATTTAAGTACAATTTCCAAACAACATGATTTTTGTTTTGCTTAAATTCAATGATAATTTATTATTGTCAAACCACCTTTTAATTTGCTCATTTCAGATGTAATTGCTCATTTCAGATGTGACATGTGTTGCTCAGGGAAAGCTTGTCTAACCTGCAGTCACGATTATTTAGATTTCAATTTAGTAAATTCAATACTGCTTTTGTTGTAAACAGAATTGAAAATACAACTCACAGGTGCTATCGAAACTCTATATGTTGCAGTATGTTTCGTTGTCTTCCACTTCTGATCTGGACCGACAAACTATGATGTACAAAACTGCAACACGCAAGCATTCCTCCAGGGTGAACTAAACATGCTGCTGAGGTCTTAATCTCATCATGGTGATATGTTGGCTGAGTCAATATTTGCCTGAAGGTCCGAAGGAACCCAACAATGAAATTCTGGGACACAGTTTGTTGTTTAATAAAACAATATTTCAAATGTTTCGGAAAATTAACAAAGATCAATGCTATGACATGATGTGATTTTTTTCGTCCCTAACATGGGCTGTATAATATGAGATTAGACTAAAAATCCTATGAGCATGAATTCAAAATGTAATTTAGGCTTGTGGTGCAAACACAGCACTGCAACAATGAAGTTTGAGTTGGGAGACAGGTATGGTGAAGTTCTATGTCGTTGTTCCCTCTTTGTCCTGTGTTTTCAGTATCAGGTGGGATACATTGGATCCTTTATGCCAACGAGAAGCCAATCTCGCCTTCACCCACACTATACAAATCCTGTCGTGATTGCCGTGGGGAAGAAGCAGAGAGAAAGGGAGAGAGAAAGAGTAAGAAAGAGAGCTTTGTGAATTGCCTGAAGCAACCTTTTTTTGAGTTCTTTGAGGAAGTCTTTCTAAATTCTATAACTGCAGGATCTGGACTATATGGTCAATCTTGCTTTCCTCTCTCTCTCTCTCTCTCCCTCTCTCTGCCCTTCTCTCCCACAATTGCCTTTTTTTTCTCATCTTGCTTCTTACATTCAATAATTCACTATTACTTCAGTCACTTTATGTAACATTGCATTTTTGTAGAATTTTGGAGAAGTGTTGCTCTTTAGTCATGCACATACACACCTTACCAACAAACATATTTGGATGCAAACAGATAGTGTGATTGACAGTGTCAGCATTGTTAGGGGATACTGGTAAATGTGTGTTTGTGTTTACGCCCACCGGACCGCAGACTGTCAACTTCACTCCCCCACTGAGTTCCTGTTCTTCTTAAGTACATCCCATGCTGAGCACCACTTTGCCATGCTTGTTTGTGTGAGTTATTTTTTTCGATTCAAGCCTCAATTTCCTTGTCAGACACTGCGCTGTTTTGAACAAATATCCTAAATTTGACTGCGTGTGTAGTTGTTGATATATTGTTGTATTAGTTTCTCTGTGTGCCTGTGTGTGTGTGTGTGTGTGTGTGTGTGTGTGTGTGTGTGTGTGTGTGTGTGTGTGTGTGTGTGTGTGTGTGTGTGTGTGTGTGTGTGTGTGTGTGTGTTGTTTAATTGACCAAGAAAAAGGCAAGATACGACACAACAGACATGTGGTTCACAGCAGAAGAAAGGCAACAGACACACACGCACACACAATCGACCAGAAATGACACAAAGGATACGAAATGTATAAATTAGAATCTATCAATGCTTTAACGTCCAGCTGTTTGTCATTTGTCTCAAATCTTTGGTGTTTTGCGATCAAAAACATATTTAATATAATAGAATTTCACGTAAAAAACAACCGGGAAACAATTTTAAGAAAGAAAGAAGCGTTTTTTTCTTATCTGGGATTGTGACTTATTCAAAATGTGAACCAATTCAATTTTAATCTTTGTATTTTGTCCTGTGAGCCTTAAATAAAATAAACGACTCAGACCATTTGCATTTTTGACATACGTACATGGCCACGTTTTGAAAACCAATCTAAATAAAACTACACCCCATGGCCATTTCTATTTATTTACATAATCCTCTGTATGAGTCCGCTATGTGTATGAGTCATCAATTTCACAAAAAAAAAATAAAATCTCACGCATAATTGCATGCCATATGACTCTGTTGGTGATGAATCATGTATATTTTTCAGGAAAACTCTCTTTGTATGTGTTCATATTTAAATCACATTCACTTACATCAAGCGGTTGGAAGTTATCAAGCCAACATTCCGAAGTCACCCATATTTATACAGCAATTTGGCTTGTCACAAAGAGCTTTGCAAAATGAGGGGGCTGCCAGAGATGTATACACAAGAAACACTGCCAAGGTTTGTGTGCGTATGTGACTATGCATGCATTGAAGTTCCCCGCACTTAATCTCCTCTCTGCCACTTCAGCAGGCCACTTCAGTTGTTCACTTGGCTTCGATTTAATCATGCACTTAATGAAATGGTCGAATTTATGTAGAATACCCTGAATTTTGATCTATTTGGGTACACTTCGGCACTAGTACGCGCTGTTTCATAAGGTCCAGTTTTAGCTGAGCAGGCAGGGATTTTACCTGTCACTGCAACTGATGGCCAATATTTCTATTGTGTGATCATGTTAATGTGTATGCAGCCAAAGGAAGATCAGAATGAGAATAATAAGGCCTTAATAACTTGAAGATGCAGTGTGTGTGTGTGTGTGTGTGTGTTTGTTTGTGTGTGTCTGTGTGTGTTCGTGTGTGTGTGTTCTGTGTGTGTGTGTGTGTGTGTGTGTGTGTGTGTGTGTGTGTGTGTGTGTGTGTGTGTGTGTGTGTGTGACTTGGCTCCCTTTTACTGTACACAAATATGTGTGGCTGTTATGGCAGGCTGTCAGTGAACTCAAGTTTCAGTCAGGTGTGTCACTCACCCCCCCCCCCCCCCCCCACACACACACACACACACACAAACACAGTCATGTACAGTATATGTCACTCACTCTGCCTCTACCTGCTTCTGCTTTCAACTCATGAACAACAGTCCCAACAACATACACACAGTATACAGGCTGAATTTCTGCCCCAAGGTAAATAAAGACAACACACAAACACAGTAGTAGACCCAATATGATGGACCAAGAATACAGTCTCAGCTTGTAGGGGAATGATTTGATTCTTATTTGTGAGCAAGGTAGATTTCATGTTAACATGTTTTCTATATTGCACATGCTCAGCATTCACATTATTGACACAATTAGATAGTTGGTAACGTGGCACTGAAGGTAGCAATGTATCTCAGCTAGTCAGTCCAGACTTTATCTCTAGCACCGCTATGAGGTTGACTTAGTTTATAAGCATATGTTAGAATGCTTACATGCCTTAACTGACAAGTAGAACATGGTACATTATACCCGCAACTCATCAGCTTGCTGTCATTGTGAGCATATCGAGAAATCCAATGCATTTCTCTAACCCTCTGTTGTTTTGTTTTTGTTTTCCACAAACTGCCAAGCAATGTGTATTTCTATCTCTCCCTCTCTCGTCCCTTGTTCTCTCCCTAGTTTTCCAGCAACCCATAAAAGTTTGATATAAAACCATTAAGTTAAGCAAATACATGTGTTAAGTGACTTACATTTTTTTTTAAATATGGTGAATGCTCTCTGTGTCCACTCTCACCCCTCCCCTCCCAACATGTGCAACATGGTTTTAGTCCAGCCTTGACTCATCATGATGCAAGAGGCCAAAGGACACTGTTGATGCCATGGTTCTCTTACCAAAGTTTGACAGGAGCATTCGCATATCCAGTTAACTTTGATGCGAGTGAATTGGATGAAGATAGGTTTGCGAGATCCTCTTTTATATCGTTGTAGACCAGTTTCTTAAAAAAAAGTCAAATCTGTAAAGAATAGGAGAAAAGAAAATGGAACCACAGTTAAGGCTACAATATGTTAAGGTAGGAGGGTTGATAGGTGGGGTTACAAGTTTTACCCGCTGGTTTGAAAAGTCTCCCATCATCCAGTTGGTTCTCAGTAAAGCAGTGGTGTGATCCTGATTATGCAGTATCTGCTGTATACTGCAGTCAAAATATGTTCTGTCTGCAAATTGCCACACTGAACTGCTTATCTTGGTTCAACTTTTCAACTGCAAATTGGTATGCAGTTGTGGTTGTATATATCAATTGGATTACCAGGAATATAGGGGAAAACACCAACAAAAAAATATAATGAAGAATATGAAGCTAAATTGAATCTAAAGGCATATAGGGCCCAAAGGCAAATAAGACAGAACATGCCACGATTTACCTTGACATTATACAATAGCTGAAGGGTTTTGCTTTATGCAGAACTGTTTGACATAAAAGAAAAAGGAACATACATTTGTTGGGTTTTGTGAGATGGTGGATGGAGTTAAAATAGTCATTAGCTGCAGTTGGATCCAACAGAGCCTGGCAGGGTGATCTCTGGCAGTCTAAAGCAGAGGTGGGGTGTGTTGGCAAGTGCACAGTCTCTTCAATTAGGTTGTTTCTATTTTTGTTTTAATACCCTTTAACGCCATGCATTTAGACTACAGATTGCATCCTAACCCACTGTACCATGGTACACAGTTTACATAGGTTACTATTGTTCAGATTGTTGTTGTCAGCTTTAACACACAAGCACACCCATATCGAGCCATCAACTTTGGACATGGCCAACAAATGATCCAGACAAACTCTACTTTGAATCAGTCTGATGTACTTTCCTCTCAGCCCCATAATATCCTGTTTGACATCCATCCTCATGTCCTTCTCTTGCGTAGACATTTAGCTTATTTATTCCCCCCCGCCTCATTCATCCCCATCTTCCCATCCTTAATTTGTGTGTGTTTGCTCTCCCGATCATCCCTCACCTCTCTCTCTCTCTCTCTCTCTCTCTCTCTTAGTTAATCATTTTGATTGGATCGATCAATATCAGGAAGTGGGGTTGCACAACAAAGCAGTGGGTTGCATTCCTTAAGCTCACTGCATGCCTCAGCACAAATGCAAAACACTTGAAGCACAATTAAAGATATGGAATCATATACCATTACATCACGCAGGCAGAGGGTTGTTGCAAGTATGTTATTGGCTGTTAGATTTTACAACAAATGGAATTGCATGGTGCCATTAGTCTGAACTGTTGAAATCATTATTGTATTATTACAGAAGCAAACTTAAAAGTGCAAGTTAATTTAGAATGAGCTCATCCAGGGGCTCAGACTTACCTGGTTAATACATAAAGTGGAAATACTATCCATTTCTAGGAAAGATGCAAAAGTTATTTTGGTGTATTGTCTCCCACTATTACAGTTTAATTGCATGTCCATCCACATTCACCTTGTGTGTTTCAAGTTTGATCATGTGTTGGACAAAAATAATTAAAAGATACATACAGTTCTACTTGTAAACCAAATCAAATCAAATCAAATCAGTTTTATTTGTATAGCCCAAAATCACAAATAGCATTCGTCTCAATGGGCTTTACAGTCCAGACAATATGATACAGTATGGTACAATATGACACAACATGATATAATATGAAACAATATGACACCCTGCCCTTACACCCTTAGCTCGGCTGAGAAAAAACTCCCAGTAAAACACCCTTTACCGGGATTTAAAAAAATAGAAGAAATCTCAGGGAGAGTTGACAGAGTAAGGGATCCCTCTCCCAGGACGGACATGCTACAATAGATGTCATAAGTAGAGAAAAATCACAAAGGATTTTGATCATTGTCCAGATGTTTAGATGGTAATACTAAAGAAAAGTGCAAATAGCATGGATGCAGGACGAATTCAGATGATGCCAGAGGATCCACACCGTCTCGTCTCGTCTCCACCAGGGAAAACTAAGGTTTCCAGCGCCGGGATTTCACCCCACGTCTCCAGGTGGTAAACCCATATGGATGAGAAAAAAAAACAGCAGTCATTAGTTTGGTAATCATCAGCAGAGTGAGAATCTGCAAGCTCACCAAATGTGCTGCTGTCAGAGACCATTGGCTGACACATTTGTATATGGAATAGACTACACATAATTAACAAGCCCTCTGGTGTGGGGTGAGTCGTATGATTATCCCACGGAGTCTCCCGGGACTGTGACATCACTTCTTATTCCGGTGCCGACTTCAATCCCCCCCCCCCCCGAGCTCCAGATGACAGTCAGTTATACTGCCGTTTGCGAGAGACGGTAAAATGTAGCCGACACACCCCTACAACTAAATGAACGTGTAAACAACACCTTAAATAGGCCTGTTCAATAGGCATGAAACACAAAAGATGATGTGCTCCATTTACTTCCAATGCATCACTAATCTCATATTTTGTCTGTGCTGTACTGCAGCAGATGTCATTTTAAATGGTGTGAGGATTTTTAATTGAATATATAAGTCAATTTCCCCAAGTTGAACATCTGTTTTCCTCTGGCCATCCCGAGATAAAACAAAACAAAACAACAACCCATAAATCATAAATTGTTTTTAGTTTGCTAATATTTAATGTGTATTATAATACTATATTGGCTATGCGCTAGTGGATACATTGTATACCTTTCCTATACATATCTTCACATGGAGCTAAAATATGACCCTTGACTGGTATTAAATGATTTTCTTTTAGTGGTTTAATTTTCCTGCAGGAAACAACCAAACGTCAAACACACAGCAGATAACGGGGGTTTATCTGTAATGGTTTTTTTCCTGGAAAAGGTGTAATGTGTGTTGGTAAGCGGTTTAAAAAGCTGACTAAACTGATCAAGCAGCCAAGCATGAGAAAAAACAGTTTGGAGATATTGCAATGCAGCAACGTAACTGCAAATAAGTTCAATATAATAGTAACAATTCATCACAGCGTTCAGCCCGATCTCCTGGTTTAACTTTGACCTTCTGTAGTTGCTGTATAGCATTCTGACCTGATGCTTTTCCTCTGCCAAGAGTAAATACTATATTTGTGATAATTGGTTTTCCCTCCAACTTAATTAGCTGCTTTGTTTTTATTCAATTCTCACCTTTTTACAACCTCTGACCACTTGTGTGTGTTGACTTGTTGAACTATATTTAATAGCGTTGCTGCATTCCCAGATTTCAGCAATTAATTGGCAAATTTTTGGGTCACTGTGACCGATAGAGGCCACCGCACAAGTAATCACAATAAAATCAATGTTGTAATAAACCATCGTTTCTAAGTTAAGCAATGGTGGTTTGACATTGATTCAGTGTTTACTGTAATTCCTATTTACACCACATTTTATCCTTTCCTTGATTAAATGTAGCTGCACCATTATGTTTTCTGGTTCCCTGTGCCTATTAGACATTTTAAAACCCACTAATTACAGTAAGTGAACAATATTCAACACAGTCAGAACAGCTCAAACAGACCCAGTTCTTATTTCTCAGAATGTTGTGTCTAATTCATCTGTGAATATCTGAACATCCGATGCAGAATTTTTCAAAATTGTTACCCTTATTTTTGGGCTTGTTTTTGTAGTATCATTATAAAATCATATGCAGCATTTGGAATCTTTCCCAACATTTAATCCAACCCCAATGTTTAATATCTACACTAATCCATTCCATGTTTGTCTTGGGCAACATTCAACAGGTTATTTATTCATGATTCACATGCCATTGTGTCTGTGTTTTTCCACAGCCTTGTTGCTCGTGGGATGTTCCACTGTGCTCTCCACTATCTTTTGATGGCGCTGTGCTTTCAAATGTGTTGACACTGTGTGACAGAGGCAGGAAAAGAGAGAAAAGTAGGAGGAGAAAGTGCTTTTCTTCCCCCTGTGTTTACACTCTCATTATACCCCGGGTAGAATACCTGGCAGAAGGTACGGGGAAGGTTAAAAGGGGACAGAGAGAAGGAAGGAAGAAAGAGAATATAAATGAGAGGGGAAGTGATAGAGCCACAGGAGGGAGAGAGAGGTGTAGAAGAGGAGAAGGTGGAGAGAGAGAGGGAGAGAGGAAGGGAGTGAAAAAGAGAGAGGGGGGCAGAGAGGAAGGGGCACTAAGTGAGTGAGAGAGCAGGTTGTTGGCTAGGCTCCAATGAGCTCATTGAAGAAGACCCGGCTGTCAAATTGTATCAATATGACAGACAGCAAACCTGCAACTGGGGGCCTGTTAAGACACACACATACACACACACATACAAACCTGAAAACAAAAAACAGACATGCATACGATACAATACGTACACACTTTCAACTGAGCACATATCAGTACACCCTTTCAAATGTTGAGATGGTTGCAGACATCTGCATATATGTACAGCATACACAGGGTGAAGGACATGATAAAATGACATGCATATTTTAAATTTGCACATGCACAGCATACACATGAAAACACACATTATGAAAGGACTAAAAGCACACACTTGTCTGTACACACATGTCAAACTCAGACACAAATTCACATGTTTAGCTGTACATTTCAGACATAGGACGAGGACCGTCAGGGTCATGATGCATATTCCAAGCACCATTCCCTAACTCTGACCATTACATTTGCATGCATAACCATAATTCCTATGCTGACCATGAACTACTGTAAAATAAAATGCTAATCTTAACCTTAAAGAGATCCTATTATACTACTTTTCTGATCTTAATTTCTTGTTAAAAACTGCTATAGAGCAACCTGACACGAATCACATCACAAAAACCATGTATATTTTCGGGACACTCTTCCTCTTACCCTAGCCAGCACAGCAGTCTCTCTCTACACACTGCTTTGAGCTTCTCCGCCCCTCCCCCCCCTGCTGCAAACCCCACTACGTTGTGATTGGTTACCTTCCTTCCAGTAGCGGGGAATTTCAGGAAATTTCCAGGAAGGTGGGGGCATGCAGCCGGGGCTTGCCTGAGCGGCAGTATTACCATACATGGAAACATGACAGAAACGACCCGAACGTGACAGAGAAAACCCGGAAATTTGAACAAGTTCGGCTCGACCGGCTGCCATAGTTTTTAGTGCTCTGCATAGCCACCCCAGACGGCGAGCAGGGAATATGTCGAAATGCATGTACGTAATTACTTGATACTCTAGTATGGTTAAACATGACTATAAATCATTATAACAACGTTTATAGGTCATAAAAGTAGAAAAGTATCATAGGTCCTCTTTAAAGTAAAGTTTGTATCCCTCAAACTTTTTTTTTCTGAAATATGGTTGTGTTTTGACCTTCAGGGCCTCCGTACAAATGCCCAACTTTTCCAAAAAGTCAATTTTGTCCACAATTGTTCTGGCATTGAATAAATCATGAGTAAGGCAGACATGAATCAATACACACATTACAACAAAGTCAAACACACACACACACACATGTGTGATTGGATGCCATCTCTTCCTCTCTCTCTTCCCTTATTGTTTCCGATAGCGATGACACCTCTGACCTCCCATGTCTAGTGCACCCTCCAGGTCCCTCTGACCAATCAGAGTTGGAGTTGCTCTCTCTGCGAGGGGAATCCTGTTAGAACCCTTATCAAGCCACAAGAGCCAAGGAGGAACGCCTGTGGAGTGAGATGGGATTCTCATCACTTCCTCTAACCATCCTACAGAAATAATTACCTTTTTGTGTGTGTGTGTGTGTGTGTGTGCGTGCGTGCGTGCATGCATGTGTGTGTGTGTGTGTGTGTGTGTGTGTGTGTTTGAGGCAGAGGTTCCCTGTGTATAACAGAAGACAGACAGGTTAAGTAGAGACAGCAAAGCCATTACAGTACAGCATCCCCGGTCGATGGCCCTTGCCCAACTAGTAATCTGTCAACATGTCTCTGTCACTCAACACAACATGCTCTCAGCAGTTGGATGCATTTTGGATCGTCTCCTCAGGGCTCAGCAAAACAACCATTTCTATGTGCTGGCATATCTCATTTATATTTTACATTTACAATAATATAGAAAATATAAGAAAAGACTGGTATTTATATTTGAGACAACAAGTAGGTCCTTTTAACTCACCTTCAAAGGTTCAGGAAGATCCATCAACTGTTTAATTTAATTTGCAGAATTTAATTTGCCTTATGATTGTATAATATTATAATGCTCAAACAGCTTTCTGCCTGTTGAACTTTGTCCCAGTAAACTTAAAGAACTCCAAAGAGTTTTGATAAACTTGTTTTAGAACAACATCTACTGATTAGCCTTGAAGAAGAAAACTGCCTACTAAAGAATTTGGCACATACAGATGTATGACACATTCATGTGCACAGTGGTTAAGAGTTCATGGGGAAGCTTTGGAGGAGTGAAAGACTCCCATATTCTGTTTTCAGACATTGTGTGAAGAATAACACCTGCTGATATGAGTTTCTGGGAGTATCTGCCTAATTGAAAATCTTTCTGCTTTCGCAAGCAAAATCAAGGACCTGGACACACAAACCTAGTGTGTTTTCGCACACACCATCTCACTGCATATAATCTCATGTACAACTGTTCAGTCTTTGTCTCAATCATGTAAGCTACACTTGTGATGCATGTTGATTCCCTTGCATTTGCTGTTGCAAGTAAAAACTCCACCTGCTTTTGAAGATGCCTGACTCAAATTCTTTTATTACAAACACTTGGGTTGTTTAATGATAGAATTCCTTTAACAGTCTTTGTGTTTTAAATATGGTTGAATTTCACTTTTTTACAGCGATGTTCTTTTAGTAAACATTTCCTTGTCACGTTTGCATATTCTACCAGAAGGCTGACTTGATTTAGAAGTGATGCTATTTTCTACTATTCTATTATGAGTTATGCAGCTGCTGTGTTAATGTGCTAACAGCTGTTTCCTAGGTTGGAGATTTTTGCATTTTATGAATTTGTTATATCTGTATTGAGAGAGAGAGAGAAAGAAAGGAGAGAGAAAGAGAGAGAGAGAGAGAGAGAGAGAGAGAGAGAGAGAGAGAGAGAGAGAGAGGTAAAGGAGAGAGTAAATGGAGGTAAAAGTAAGTCAGATGCGGAGACAGGCAGCTAGAGGCTGGGGAGTGTGCAGGGATTTAAAAGACAAACATTTCCCACTTTAATCATACATTGTTGTTGCTCCAGAGGCCACATCCCTAATGACTCCACGGTCCCTGGTTGAGCATTATTTTGTAGAAAGAACATCTGCTCTGAAACAATAATTGGTTTGTTTTACCAATAGCTGCAGTCCCCCATGTGCTAATTTGAATTACAGCCTGTCAGAAATCAACTTTGGTAGACTAAACATAAACAGGTGTCTGTGCCCTATGATAAATCTCTCTCCCCCCTTATCTATTAATTTTATTTCTTTTGTTTTTCCACCTCGCTGTGTTGTCCCTTCATTACTTATCCAAGCATGCAGACACACACACACACAGACACACACACACACACACACACACACACACACACACACACACACACACACACACACACACACACACACACACACACACACACACACACACACACAAACAGGCACAGGACGTCTACATCCTCTGGACTCTGCCAGGCTGTGATTACCACAGCAATAGCTCTCTTTAACAGGGTTATAATAATAACTGTCAGGCGGGGCGGGGATGCCATCTTATCTTGTCTGTTGCCATGCTGATTAGCACCATAGAGCTCCACTGAGCTGGTGGACGATCCCTCTGGAAAACTAAAGTTATTGTAAACAATTTGCTATTTTTGTTTCCTTTTTTATTTCTTTAGCCGATTGGGTAATGTGGACAACGATAGGCCTGGGTCACATTGGGATGCTGATGTGTTAGCACATCCAATCACCGGTTTGTCTAGCTTCCTATAGTAATAATAATGTTTTTACAAAACATCTGGACAACAATTCCTCCTTTGTTTCAAATGTGCCCCCTCACAAAATGCATGGCATGGCAGATATGGGAATGGATCGCGCAGCACTGTATTTGGTAGATAACCTAGTGTGGAAAACCGGGATACAGAGACCTTAATACCATTAAGAAACATGTGAAGAGCAGTCTGTTAAAACCCAAATATTTGCTGTGCAAGTTAATTCACTATTAATTCAGTCAATGTAATTGATCTCATCAGTTCATTGATTCATTTGCATAATTTGTCATGCAAACAACATGGTATTATGTTGATTACTGTGCGACGCTAGGGGATTTGAGTGCCTCTGGGTATTAATTAGTTACTTCTTAGAGGAAAAAAATGACAAGAATAGTGGTAAACCAAGTGCGGTGTGCTGTGAAGTGCAGTGGCCCTGAAAGCCTGGCCATGCATACATGCAGACAATAACATTATGATTGTAAAGTGTACACAAGTTGTATTTTTGGCTTTCTATATTTTACGATTTAAGTCCAGTATTGCAAATTAAAACTATATTAATTCCCCTGGCATTATGCATTTAAGAAATCAGGAAACTTCGCTGTGGTGCCAGCGTGTCCCTCACCAAATATTCATGGACATCTTTCTGTAAATTGACATAGATACAAATCCAAATCCCCTCAAGCTGCCCAAAGGCTCTTGACTGATGACTCTCTTTTAAACTCACTCCTCACCAACTGTTGTTTTTCCCAAGGATCTCCTCCTCCATGGCTGCCCACACGGTCAAACGTGTGAAATATTTTGCACACAGCAAGTCAACTCTACATTCACACTTAACATCTGCACAGTTCTGCCCCCCCCCCCCCCCCATACCCCCACCCCCATGTCCCATCCCTTTCTCTAGCTCAGCTGGCATCAAATACTGAGTAAGAGAGAGAGGGAGAGAGATAGAGAGTCCACTGCCATGAGTGCCAAGGCAGTTGGATAGTGATGAGTGATCCACGGTGTGAGCAGCATACTAAACACTAAAATAGGGGCATTTTAATTCTACATCTGGCCATTGTTCAGAAGCCATGATTCTTTCTTTCCTATTTTTCTGCCTCTTTCTCTTTTTACTTCCTTCATTGCCATGTCAATATCCCATTATTCTCCGTCTGCCTTATCCTTTTATTTTGTCCTTCGCACAACAGTGTCCCATTCCTATACACCTTTTTTTCCTCCTTCTTCAGATGCATTGTAAGTGAGAGAGAGAGAGAGCGTGAGAGAAAGAGAGAGAGAGATGGTATGAGAGGGAAGACTCAAACACAAGTAAACCACAAACGCTGAGCATACAGTTTTTGTAAATGAATCAATATGCAATGTGCCACACACACACACACACACACACACACACACACACACACACACACACACACACACACACACACACACACACACACACACACACACACACACACACACACACATTCAAACAAGCATACACATAGGCTGCCTGGGCATCTCTTTACGTACTGAACTATGCTTTAGAGTCCACCTCCTCTTGACTTTTTGTTTTTTGTTTTACACTGGTGCTATTAAACTGACATAGGGAGAAGAAGTGGAAACAAATTATGATCTTTGTGTTTAAATTGTTTACACAAGTGTGTAGTTGTGAGTATAGTGTGAGCCTCATTCCTGGCTACATAATGGGGGATTTTGAATATGGGAAATACATTTTTATTTTGCACATGTTTATAGAAGTAATTATCACACACTGATAAAAGTTTCCGTGCTGAATACACATACTTGTATATGGTTGCTTGTATCCCCATAGGCACATAATAGTACTTGTTTTTAACTCAGATGTACTCCTTTGCCCTCCTGCAAACTTCTCTGCTCTGTGCACTCTCAGCTGCATGCTCCAAACCTGCAGGAATGGCTCTGTGATTAGGGCTATGAAGCAATTTTGTTGTTGGGCACCCATATTTTTTTTGCTGTGAAATTAAGGTAGTACTTTAACCTAAGTAAAGGATCTGAATATGTGAAAACTGCTGAAAGATGCATGGAAGTGCAGAGGCTGAGATTGCTTTTCTGTCTAATTTACAGGAAGGCATTTGATTCACAGTTGAATGCAGCATGGAGCTTTGAAGTTGCTCTTTAAACAGACTAAACAGACTAAACAGACAGCGATAACTCCACAGTGCGTGGCATACTGGCATATGGTCTTACTGCCTCATTAATCAAAGTGCATGGGAATTTATTGGTGTTGAGTGTACTGTATGCACTGTTATGTGTGATGTGGGGCACACAACTTTTTGACATTGGAATTTACTTTGGTTTATTTGCTTGCATGTTTGTGTTGATGTATGTGTGTGTTTCTTGTGTGTGTGTGTGTGTGTGTGTGTGTGTGTGTGTGTGTGTGTGTGTGTGTTTGATTAGCAGCTTTTTGCTGATTGCAGCGGTGATGCATGTGGGCCGCAGAGCATGGCTTCTGGCTCAGTTGTAGAAGCATCAGATTTACGATGTGGAAATGTACTACTGCAGTCTTAGCACTAACAGCTGTTCAACTTGTATGTATGTATGTGTGTGTGTGTGTGTGTGTGTGTGAGAGAGAGAGAGAGAGAGAGAGAGAGAGAGAGAAATATGGGGGGACAGGTTATTTATGGTAAAATCAAATATTGCTTTGTTTTTGCGGCACTCAACTCCTCAGGGGAGCCTGCCTCAGTCCACTATGTAGACTGTTCATAGGACTCCACATAGGACTCCACATATGTTTAGAATGAGGGGAAGTCCACCTCCGGTAAGATAAATACAGAAATTGTTGATTAACATGCGGCTAAAATTATCATCTCAGCAGTCCGGGTAATAACTTAAAAATTAAAAATAGCCATGAACTGTATAAAGTACTCCCTGCGTTGTCATAACTTTACCCATCAAGACAACTTAACACAATGCTACTGACAACCAAGCCAAACAAGCAGTGTCTATTCAGGAGTTAGATGACCAGTGGGATAACATATCTTTAATTCAGTGTTGCTCATTACAGTTGCATTATTTACTATACACTTGGATTTCTGTTACGAAACAAACTAAATGAGCTCAGCAATGGCTCTTAAGTACGGACCACAGTGGATTGAAATCCCTTCCACAGTCATAGTTTGACAGGTCTTGACATAGTTGTCACGACACTGTCTTCATGAAGTCAATGACTCAGCCAAGAAACAAACAAACAGAGGAAACCTCAAGCAGTGGGGGATCTTGCTAGCACTTATCTTGCTTTGGCTTGCAAATATTAATATTGATATGATGAAAACAAATAAGAAAACATTAGGAAGATTTTCTTTTATAACATTTGTATCTGTGTACTATTAACTTTTGGCTTGTGACTTCATCTAAATAGGAATCTTGACCGTAGTATTGGAAGAGGCAGAGTAGGTCTAACAGTACAGGTACAAAATGAGTGGAGCAGCAACAAAGTGATAATCGGAGCCTCCTGTGACACGTTTGCATATTTCATGTTATGTCCACCATACATGTTTGATGTAATATGAAATACAAATGACATAAATAATATAATGAACATTCATTTAATGCATACTTAATGCCTTTCATATACAGATGGCTTTCCTGCATTTGATTTACTTTTCTTCTGTCTCGTTTTTTTTTCTGTTAAGAAAATGTATATTCTTCATCCTATTTATCCCTGTTGTAATTTCCAAATGATCTATTTGTTCATATCGAGTGAATTATGAATGGCTACAGTATATTCCTGTGATGAAGTAAATTAATTAAACATATTCCAATCAAATGTATCAGTGCGTTATTATCATTTCAACTATGTTTGTTGTTGTGCTGACCTCATCAAATCCTTTTACAACAGACGATAGTGTGTTTTTAATCTTTATTTAGTATACTTTTATACTTCCAAGAGGTGGTTTGAAAAGGTTTCAGAACATTTACTGTGGAGCGGGAAAGGAACAAAGCAGTCAAAGACGTGACATGACAAATACAGCAAATAAGGATCAGAGGAGGCATCCTACGGTGTCAGTTTGATCGATAGCATCTGTGAGCTATTTATAACCTTCTCACAGTGTTATCAGACAAAATAAATATATTTGCCCTTCTTCCATTCAGTTATGGTTCATGTGAGCTGCACCAAAGATTGAAGAAAAAAACATTTTACCTCCTTTACTCACCTGTCTAGTGAACACATAAATGCATGAAAGCTAAACCGTCCCTTTTCAAGAGAATTTCAGAACCATGGCTAAAGACGAAGACTGCCATTAAATGCATATGCACCATATAAAAAGACACTGAGGCTACAGTCTGAGTGAAAAAGTTCCCTCACCACTACATTTAAGTTTCATATAAATAATAAAACTGACACCAAGTCGGCTAAATTGTTTCAGAGCCATGAAACAGAGTGACTGAATTTGAATGTTTCAGCACCATGGACAGAGACTTGATCGAGGCATATTTTAATTGTCTGTTTTTATTGTGCTTGATTAGGACATACTCCATCATTTAGTCCAAAAAAACACCAGAAAAAAGTGAACAATAAAAGTAAAAGCTTTTCTTTGACCTTGTTGACTTTCGTTCCACTTGCACCCGCTCACCTAATTTTTGGTTCCACTTCACTGTCTCATTCACTTCTAACCCGTCCTCCTTCACATTCCCCCTCTCCTGGCCCAGAGTCCCCTGTGCCCCTTCTTGTCACGACGCTGACCCGTGAATCTTTCCCAGTAAGACGTCTTTGTCAGGCTCCCCCCTTTCGCCCTGCTCGCTTTTTATTTTCTCTTTGTGTTCTGTCAGAAATCAAATCTCTGAAGGCACTTGGCTCCTTCTCTCCCCCCTCCTCTCTCTCTCTCTCTCTCTCTCTCTCTCTCTCTTCTTCCTATCATCCCTTCTCTTCCTTTGTGCTATCTGTAAAAACCTCTTTAGAGTGATGCGCACATCCCTCTTGTTCTATCAAGAGATCCCAGACCCCAAGCAATCATAAATACCGATACAGCTGCCTTCAAAATCAGAAATAATATGCGGAAATATACAGTGCACACACACACACACACACACACACACACACACACACACACACACACACACACACACACAAATGATCCCAGATGATCCTCTCCCACCAATGGCATCTCATGTGACTGAATTATATAAGTCAAAGTCAATGCAAACATAGGTCATATATTTTCCAGCTAACAGGTATATAATGTTAAATATAATGTGAAATATGTCTGATAAAATGCTTGCTAGTGTGTAGCGCTGTTTCCAGGGAAGAGTCCTCTGATGCAAACTTTAAAGTCCTGCCTATGTTGTCATCAAACTGACATCTCACTTGGTTCAAGAGAGCTAAGCAAAGCTCAAGAGGGGATCAAAAAGTCACTTTTGCCATTTTAAATTTTAGCATTCCTGTTGATGGAGCACACAGGGCCAACTCTGGCTGAGCTACCCATGTTTCCTCCAAGATCTCCCTGTCTAACACATTCATTTTGAAAACCTTTTGGTCTCCACAATGACAGGGTTTGCTTTTAACTCCAACTAGCAATGGCTAAAACTAGAGTGTGTGCACATCACATCTGTATATATATATATATATATATATATATATAGAATATATTTGGAACACAATTATATTCCCCCAGACAGACTGATACTTTATTCATCCCTGGGACTATCATGTCACAGCAGCATAACCACAAACCACATGATACAAGGGATAGTGCAAAAAATAAATGCCAAGAGCTGTATAAACATTGCAAACATAAAAACAAACATATGCTCTGTTTGCAAACTGCACAAGGGTGGACAAAATAAATTAAATTAGATACCGTACGTTAAACAGGCATATTGCATTGTGCCAGAAGGTACAAATAAGTAAAGAAAGAATCAACAAATTCATACGTAAATAAAATGAATAAATATATTTTACTGGATGTATTACTCAAACCAATTATAACCATTACTTAGATATTCTTAGGCAATCAGTTACGACACACATTTTGAGTTGTCTGAACTAATGCGATTCCGCAGACCTGGGTGTACTATTATTTAGCAGAAGACGTTTTTCCTCTCAACCAGCATGTCAATGAGGGGGTGAAACATTTTGTTTGGGATGCAAACCAACTCTGACAGCACCCTCTTTCTATCACTGCCTCGAGAGAATCCACCACAACTTTTCCTCCAATCACTGAGCCGGACCATTCTCACTCACTAGCCTGTTTAAGCTTGTTGGCATCTCTCTGGCAACACACTAATAGGAGTGAAGCAGCTCAACATCATCCAACTGGATGGATACAGGGGGAGGTGGGGGGGGGGGGGGTTCAGTGAAGGTTTGAGTCATGGCAGGAGTCCACAATCAGCTCAGTTGCCATGCTAATGTTAAGCAGCATCTGACAACACAATCATCCACCACGGCACTGTATTCCTCCTTCCTGTTGCTCCGCTGAAAGTTCTGCAGGTGGCATGACAAAAGGAAAGGGTAAAAAGGACAGTCCCCATGGGGTTTTCCCTTGTGGTGCTCAAAACAGTTCCTAACACACAATGCCTCTAGTCAGGTCCATTTCAAGTTCAAGTTCACTTTCAAGGCCCAGAGCTTGTCTCCCAACAACAGAGGCTGTATGGTGTTAAGAGAAAATAAATCAAAGAAAAAATTATCCTCACCGTGCTCCCAGTTTATGTCCAGATGGGATGAGCTCGGCACATCAATGAAAGCTTCTTTCACTCCAATGTTTATCCTGTCAAGCTCACTTCAAGGGGGCTCAGTACTGATATGACCAGTGGGAAAATATCAGTCTTTTTTAAAGGGCCTTGATCTTGTGGGAATTAAGATGCTGTGGTGCTCATATACTTGGGTACTGGGACAAGGTTAATATTGTTTCTGGGACTGTGTTGAAGTTATCTTTAGGGTGTTGGCAAGAAGCTAGTGTTTAGGTAACAACAACAACGATATAGTGTGCAAAACTACAGATAATAGTTGAAACACACCAGGGATTTCACCAGGGATTGTTAATGAGAATGGCAAACCCCCACCCCCCTTTCTTTCCCCTAACTGCAATTCTCTGGGCTCCTGTCTGTCTGTATGTCTGTCTGTCTGTCTGTGTTAGAGTCTGGGTTGTCCCCACTGCGTAGCCATATCTCAGTGATACACATTACACTGAAACTCCCGTCATTCTCTGAACACACTATTCAAGTCTACAACCCGGGCAGTTGGCTCTTCTTCCGTCTTACTAGCGTGAGACAGATCTCAAAGTCCCCCCTTGATGACGGGAGAGAGAGAGACACAAAGCCTTTTTTATCTCCTCTACTTTGCCCGCCGCTTAACGCCCACTCTGAAGGCACTGGCACCTTATTCCGATTTCACCTGGGATCTCCAGCGTCTCTGTGGGTATCTTAGCTGACATTTGGAGCTAGGAGTTGCTCGCTGGTGTTTCAAAAGGAGAATGTCCCTCTGCGGCAGGTACTGTAAGCAATGTAGCCCCTGATACAAAAACGTGTCTCAAACGCTTGGATCCAAAGACGAGCATGCATAAACAGGACAGAGTTCAGCGAAAGGGTAATTTACTCTAAGCAAACCTAAACAAACAGACCTAGAACTAAACAAAAATGCCATTTGCATTGCATTGCATTTATTTTTCAAAGTGTAACATTTTAAAATTATGATATGAATCATTTATCTAGCAGTCACTTGTCATAACCTACTTTGTCGTTGAAAAGAACAGTGGATTTACTTTATTTTTTTTAAATTATTTATTCTTAGACTAAATGTGTGCAGCATTATATTTTTACGGTGGCGTTACATGACATTGTTTATTTGAATCAACTGCGGATTACAGGGAGCATAGTAAAGTTAAATGGAGAATATGACCTGCGGTTTAATGAGAAGAAAAAACTCAAAACCAGATTAATTTTGATAGCCTCACTAAATACGTATCTGTGGAATAAAAAACTAAAATAAATCCATGTGCAAGCAGATCCAGCCCGCCAAATCCTTAATGCACACATGCAACAGGCCATGTCTCAATGAGAACACATCAACCATGTCTATCACCATCTGTACAAGCCACTACTCAACACACCCCAAATCAAAAGAGCTAAGTGATTCTGTTGTTTGAATTAAGGATTTAAGACCTCTTTTATTTCCTCTTTCATTAAAGATACACATAAATGGCTGTTTGGGTGACAGGCAGGTTTTAGCAGAATTCACGGCACATAATTCATTACTTATATACAATTGGAAGTCCCATCCCTTTTGGTTACGACGATGCAACAATGGAGACCATTAAAGGTGTCAATCATCAGTCTTATAAGAGTGCTTCAAGTTTGTCAGTGTGTAAAGCTCTATCTAATTTGTATCATCAACAATTGTCATTGTTTTCTACTTGCAGTAGAAGGAGGCCAGAGCAACTAGCTGTACCTTAGGCTGTAAGTTACACATTTTACATCACACACTTGCATGCTTTCACTTATGCACACACGCCTTACAACACTGACTTCTTCCATATCTCCAAACTCCATCCTATTTCCATTATTTTCTAAATAAAACACGTTTGGCTTTTGTGTGTGTGGACTCGTTTTACAAGCCTGAATAGATAGATGAAAACAAAAGATACATTTTGAACTCAGGAAAATGCTTTGGCCTTTAGTATAAGATAACTGACACACTCTGACAACACAAAACATATGGGGTGGCAGAATAGATGTATCCAATGTGATATATTTGTGTGGACATGCATGGCTATAGGCTGCTTTGGTGATATTTTCCTTGTATAAACTAGATTCTGGCTTCTATAGAACACAGTTATTGTAAGTAAGGGGCTTGTGTTGTTTTGGGTGCCCTTTGCATCAAAATGACCTACCATGTGCCACACACACACACACACACACACACACACACACACACACACACAGACAGACAGACAGACAGACAGACAGACAGACAGACAGACAGACACACACACACACACACAGACAGACAGACACACAGACAGACAAACACCTTGCTGATGGCTGTCATTATCTGTTTTGGCAGACTTTTGCAATACCTTGTCCACAACCCAGGCCCCTTGCCCTCTTGGCATTAAAACTCCCACTGACAGCAGTTTGCATCTGCAGCCGAGCCCATCATATTACAGGGCTTAACACAGGTTCACAAGGTGTCTAGAGAGTGAGAGAAAGCTGAACCGCTGAGACAGGAGATTTGCGATGTGACCAGGCCTGTAATATTTTCCTGGTGCTTCCCAGTGTTTAATGGAATGGACCTCTGCCAAGTCCAATGTAGTTCATTCATTTATTCCACAAAGTGGATAAATGTGTCCAATCAACCAATTCATTTCCCAATTTTTCTCCCAAATTTGGATTGTTTAAAGCCCTGAGCACCGCAGTTTTTTTGTCACTTGTCTCCTCTGATAAACTGAGAGCTGACATCTACTGTACTTGTGTTCACACGAGAGAGCTCAGCTCCCCTAAGAGGGTGTGACACACAGAAACTCACACTTTCCCCCCTTCTGTTCTCTACAGCAACTTGGGGTCACACGTGCAGTGAACAGAACACCCAACAAGTTCACCCACCTGTCAACACTGCCAGTTTAGTTTGATGGGGCACTCCCTTGATGGACCCAGGCATTTATTTTAATAGTTTTTAACCCTAGAACAGTAACTCTGGCTGATTGTCACCACCCAGTGTAATTTAGTGTAATCAGCATGAATACATATCACCTTGTGATAATGTCAAAGGAGATGTATATGGTCAAAGATAAATATTTGTTAAAATGACACCTTTTCTGTTTTGTTTTATGAGACTTTGTATAGGGGAAATGAAAGAAAGTACTTCAATTTGCAGTGTATTGTTGTACTTTAATACATTTTGATGAGAAGTATTTTTATTGGGTATATTGTATCAGCTGAAATATACCCAATGATGAGTGATAGTGTTACACTATTTAACTATACTGATATGTGACTGACCAGAAGTCAGTGCTTACTGTTTTCATTCATCTTCTATGAGATCACTTCACATTCACTAAAATAATGGGGAAGACATGCACTCACAAAAAGTACAATAGGAGGGTTGAGAACTTTAGAGTAATATCAATAATGATCGCTCTATTACATTTTAATTGTGAAAGTAATTCATACTAGTAAACTGGCATTCACAAAGCCTGGGGTCTGGAACTTACACAGCTACATTGAATTGATGTTATTACACTCAACAAAAATATAAACGCAACACTTTTGTTTTTGCTCCCATTTTTCATGAGATGGACTTAAAGATCTAAAATTCATTCCAGATACACAATATTACCATTTCTCTCAAACATTGTTTACAACTCTGTCTAAATGTGTGATAGTGAGCACTTCTGCTTTGCTGAGATAATCCATCCCACCTCACAGGTGTGCCACATCAAGATGCTGATCTGACATCATGATTAGTGCACAGGTGTGCCTTAGACTGTCCACAATAAAAGGCCACCCTGAAATGTGCAGTTTTGTCTCACAGCAAAATGCCACAGATGCCACAAGCATTGAGGGAGCGTGCAATTGGCATGCTGACAGCAGGAATGTCAACCAGATCTGTTGCTCATGCATTGAATGTTCATTTCTCCACCATAAGCCGTGTCCAAAGGCGTTTCAGAGAATATGGCAGTACATCCAACCGGCCTCACAACCGCAGACCACGTGTAACCACACCAGCCTAGGACCTCCACATCCAGCAGGTTCACTTCCAAGATCGTCTGAGACCAGCCACTGAGACAGCTGCTGAAACAATTGGTTTGCATAACCAAACAATTTCTGCACAAACTGTCAGAAACCGTCTCAGGGAAGCTCAACTGCATGCTCGTCGTCCTCATCGGGGTCTTGACCTGACTCCAGCTCGTCGCCGTAACAGACTTGAATGGGCAAATGCTCACATTCGATGGCGTCTGGCACGTTGGAGAGGTGTTCTCTTCACGGATGAATCTCAGTTTACATTGTTCAGGGCAGATGGCAGACAGCGTGTGTGGCGTCGTGTGGGTGAGCGCTTTGCTGATGTCAATGTTGTGGATCGAGTGGCCCATGGTGGTGGTGGGGTTATGGTATGGGCAGGCATCTGTTATGGACGAAGAACACAGGTGCATTTTATTGATGGCATTTTGAATGCACAGAGATACCGTGATGAGATCCTGAGGCCCATTGTTGTGCCATACATCCATGAACATCACCTCACGTTTCAGCAAGATAATGCACGGCCCCATGTTGCAAGGATCTGTACACAATTCTTGGAAGCTGAAAATGTCCCAGTTCTTGCACTCACCAGACATGTCACCCATTGAGCATGTTTGGGATGTGCTTGACCGGCGTATACGACAGCGTGCACCACTTCCCACTAATATCCAGCAACTTTGCACAGCCATTGAAGAGGAGTGGACCAACATTCCACAGGCCACAATTGACAATCTGATAAACTCTATAAGAAGAAGATGTGTTGCACTGCATGAGGCAAATGGTGGTCACACCAGATACTGGCTGGTTCTGAGTCCCCAGACCCCCAATAAAGCAAACAAATGCACATTTCAGTGTGGCCTTTTATTGTGGACAGTCTAAGGCACACCTGTGCACTAATCATGATGTCAGATCAGCATCTTGATGTGGCACACCTGTGAGGTGGGATGGATTATCTCAGCAAAGCACAAGTGCTCACTATCACACATTTAGACAGATTTGTGCGTTTATATTTTTGTTGAGTGTAGTTACACCTGCGTGTGACAAGTGAAAATGTCCACTGTGACAGAGCACTAGGATTAGCAGCATTACAAATGAGTCATTTGCAATGGCCAAAAGCAAGCAGTGGCAACATATGTATTGCAAAATGTCACAACATGAGCATTATTCCCTACAGATTTAACAAGATTAATAGTCTGATAGCAATGGTAGGGGCTGCTATGTGAGGTACACACCTAGACAAAGCTTTGTTTTGAGGTTTTAGCTAGATTTCAGCATGCTACCATTAAACACAAAGTAGCCAAGAGTGAAGTGTAATAGTTGTGCAGGCATTTCTTCATAAACTAATATATTGGGCAAATTAATCTTCAGGGGGACATTAATATCTGTACCAAGTTGCATTGAAATCAATTACATTTTTGCTTTTTCCTCAAGTGTCAACGTCATGGTAACATTGGAGGAAAAGTGTATAGGAATCTTCGTCTAAGGAACATTTATACAAAGTGGTGTGCCAATCCATTGTTCTATGCTGAAAACAGTTAAGAAACACAACATTGCTAATTTGGCAAAGTGTGTTCATACTTATTTTATAGTAATGTAAGTTTAAAGGGGTGTTCCAGTGGCTCCACTCACTCTACACACTTTAGTGGAGAAAAGTGGACATGCTGTGTATCTGCTTATTTGCTCTCCAATGTTTCGGTCCGTCTTTGAAACTTTCACCCCGTCCAACGGTCACACAGGCTTTGATGGGGGAAATCTCATTAGCGCTAATACCCGATAACATGAATGTGGTTTACATACATCCTTCATGGTGTCTCCTCAATCATGAGAGCACACACACACACACACACACACACACACACACACACACACACACACACACACACACACACACACACACCAGTGTATGCATGTCCCCTTGATTAAGCTCATAATGACTCATAGTTTGCCAACACGATTTAAGTTTTGTATTAAAGGAACATTCTGCATTCATTTATCAAATCAAAGATGAGTTCCTGGCCTCTTCAGGATCAAGATGACAGGCTTATATAGGTGTATAATGAAAAACAAATGTGTATGTTTAATCTTAACAGTTTGCCCTTATTGTCTCAAATGTAACAGATAAAAATGTTTGTTTAGGATTGGCCCTCCAGAATTACACGTCACAGTAATTGTAGGAATGAACCAATGGTGGGTGCAAACAAGAGGAAAACACTGTGCCGTCAAACATTGTGTTGACCCATCTAATCTAGTCTAATCTTATTTTGGGATTTTCTTGGCATGAAAACTGTCCACACATAAACACTCATGACATGACATTTCCATCAACACACCATTCAACTTTTTACAGCTAAATATGTGAAAATAGAAGACAAAGACAACACAGAGCCCACCAAGCCAAATAGCCTACAACATTTAGACAATGTGTAGTCTACTATCAAAAGTTCCTTCACGCTCTGTATGACTGATGGAGCCTGAACAATATGCAGAATTGGCTTCACAAGATGGATTGAATTTCATTGGGATTCATGAATACATCTGATTTTCTCCTGCTCATCAGCAGAACTGTCTCACAAACCTGGCTTTTCATGAAATAAATAACTGTGTTCGACAGGTGTTATACATTTAAAATAAGGAGAACACTGACAAGTACAGCAAAATCGCTTCTTTTCCTATTCAGACTTTGGCATATTCAGGGTTTTTTTTCATAAAAGGACTGTCAACCGCAGTTCCAGAGGAGTGATTTATAACATTCATCTATTTTATTCCATTTTGGTTGCTTATTGTGAAACATCTTGTCCCACTTGTACTTATTTCTTTTTATCCCTTCACACAACAATTCATTTCATGTTTGTACATTTAACAAAAGTTTAAAAGATATGGATTCAGATATTCCAGATCCAGTGTTGGTTGTTGTCCCAGGATAATTCATGTCACACGAAAATACTTTTTCATTATTTATCATACTGTATCTTTCTACAGGGGGCTGGTTCAACTGGGATGGTGGTTTTCTGCACATGAAGTAACTTCTAGTTTTAAGTTTTATTCCGACATCTAAAAAACAGCATGTGACAGCACAGCTTAGCATGACTTTGCATTTTTTATATGTATGTTTTATTTATGTTTACTTGAAAATATAGACCAAAAAGACAGGAAAAGACTTGACAATTTGAAATTCAAGTGGCATAATGAACTGTCCTATTTCTGACTGGTATTTTCAAAATATCACCTGGGTAACATCACTCGACTAAATTGCATTACTCTCTTCTCACAAGCTACATTGAATCAAGATCCTTCTTCATCGTCTTTATCAATGTCCTTGTTTAATGCGATTAAGCAATGATGAACTATATCTAAAAGGGCACTCTAACTGCCTTCCAGACCCTCGCACCTACATAAAGCCCAGGGAACATGAAACAGAAAACACTTCATAACCAAGACAGCAGATGGGAGGTATCCTGATTTTTAGTTCCTGATATGAGTTTCAAAACGTTTAACAAGCTTATTAACATTCCAAAACGCTTATCCACATCAGCAGCGGTATCGATGCCAATCCGTGCATTGTTCCATCGACCGTATCGTGTCAAAATATGGCACATCAAAATCTCAACCTGCTAGTGTAGGTCTGCTCTCCTTATGACACAAATACAGAAATAATGATAGTGACGGTTTAGTTCAGACACAGAGATCGGAAAAGCACACACACACTGTATCTGTTATCTCTTCATTGTCCTCAGCAAAAGTGCAGTGTCCAAAATCATTTGACAGGCGATGTTGCTGGTAGTGGGTCACACCAGTCATTTGGTGAGCACCTTGACAACAGACCGCAGTGGTTTCTACAGGCAATGGCCGCGTTTCCCAGATTCGTTAAGAGCCTCTTTGGGCAAAGTACTTCTTTGGAGCGCTCTTAAGAACGCTGTGAAAGAAGAATGCGTTTCCCAGATTCGTTCTTAGCGAAAGTAGTACTTTCACTAAGATGGAACTGTACGACGGCGCTGACCCACTCTTTCAACCTTCTTAGCGACCAAATCGTCAGTGATCATGCCACATCAGGGACATTTATTTCCTCCACTTTTCGAAATAATAAAACAATGTTCAATGCGGACCTGGCGCAATAAACATAAACTAATAGTAGAGAAAAAAATATTTTAATGAATTACACGTTTACGTTTTCCACACACATGTGAGTTTATAGTACTACTACACATACAAAAAAAACATCAACAACCCTGTGGCATTTGACAGATATCAAGGAAACAGATTTAATTGAACTCAGCTGAACCTCATCCAGAGCGGCTCCACCTGCTATAAAGGCGTTGCCAAAGTCCGCGCGTGTGAGAAACCATGGCTGCAATACAACAGCCTCGCCGTGCGCGAAGCCAGACGGTTTACATAAATGCATACGTGCGTCGGCACTTCTCCCCACTAGACGTGCTATCAGACCAGGCCGTCCAGGCAAAGTACCGACTGCCCCGGCCGTGCGGAGATCCAACGGCTGATCATTCTGGTGTCTCCACACACATGCAATTTTTCCTTCAGCCCGGAGATGCAGCTTCTGGCTGCGCTGCGTTTTAAGAACATATCAACCTCTTCTGAGGGTCCAGCAACCCCAGCCCCTACCCCTTTACCATCAGTCACCAAGCACTAATCACTAAACCATAAACCCACAACCACCACATCACCCATATCAACTCTCAGGCCTGAAGGCTGAAATAAATAAACAGAACCAGCAGATGTAGGCTACATGTAACGTCCTGCACACTATGAGTATTGCTGCAGTGTCATTAACATACGCTTAGATAAATTACAAATTGCCTGGGACTTTTTGTTGCTATAGGTTTGACACTCTCATTTCAATGCAAAATGATCCACACAATACATGGTTGAAAAGGAAACCAATGTAGTTTATTGAAACCATATGGGGGAGGGGTTACTCCGCGCTGTCTTTACTGGGCGTCTGCATCACCTGCAACGAAGGGAGATTGATTAGTGAAACCTTCGCACTCTTCCTTTTTGTTTGGTTCTGGAACTCCTGCCACTTCTTCCTCACAGCGCGCCTGTCACGCAGGCCACATGGGATCGAGGGGGACATATTTTCGGCTATGGCCTGCCTAACACAGTTCTTCACCGTGATGTTCTTTTTGCCCCTTGTTCCCCCGAATAAAACTCCCCGGTGCTGCCAGACCTCGTCCACTAAGACGCCCATCTCCTCCGCGGTGAAAGCCCGGTGCCCGCTTGTTTCTTTTGCTGCCGCTTTCTTCCACTCTCACATGTGTGTGCCTATCCACGGGGTATATATGCGCTAATGGGCTTGATTACTACTTGGATACACTTGTTGCCACCCCCTCCCCCCCCGCACCCACACCCCCACACACACACGATACATGCGTAGCCTAATTCCACCTGTGTGGGGGTGACCACGGGGCGCTTTGTGTGACTTATGCGCTGATAAAGAGGTGGGTGATCGATTCGCCTGGCATCGATTTATTCAGTTTCCGCACGACCGCGGTGGACAGCTCCCACTAAAGTACTTCTTTCGCTTCGTCTTACGCGTTCTCCAAAGAAGGCACTTAAGAAGCCATCTGGGAAACACCCGTATCTTAACGCTCGTTCTTTGGCGAACCCTTCTTTCGACCCTTCTTTGGCCCCAAAGAACGATCGAATCTGGGAAACGCGGCCAATGTCTGTGTGGATGGAGCAAATACAAGCAAATTAAACTGAAGGGACATGGATCAAGATCAAACATGATAAACAGTTCACCTGCAAAAAGGACAAATCAAACTTTTTTTGTTCAACCCTTGTTCTTTTTAATTGAACAATGTTAAAGTGTACTCAATTGATTTGGTTAGGCACAGCAGCTATCAGCCAGTCAATGCTCACACACTGGTTATACTCTTGGCTCTTGGACAAGTTCCCAGTGGATCAATTGATAGCTTTCCCCTGCCTCCTACCACACAGCTCCATGGTGCTGGATTAAAAGGAAGAGAAAAACAAGTCTGAACTGTAGACAGTCCCACAACTGCCTTGAATATGGCAACCATGTGATTTATTTCCCCCCATATGTCCTGCTTTTAATTCAGCTTGTTTTTCTTGTCCTTGTAACAGCAGGTGACACACAGCACAGCAGGTGTTTGTGTTTTAAATATTGTGACTGTTGTAATGCTGCATCCAAGAATGTCCTGGTATCCTGAATGTGCATTCTGCTATCACACACACACACACACACACACACACACACACACACACACACACACACACACACACACACACACACACACACACACACACACACACACAAGTGGTGGAGACATAATTGTGGAGCAAATAATGCAATAATGTCAGTGTCTGCATTTAGCTCAGCGAGCTTGACAGCCAACACACAAGAAAACACATACAGACAAAGGTATAACGAGTATAAAAAATAGCTCTTTCTACAGGGAAAGAAGGAGATAGTGCCTGACTTCCATTAGTTTGCCGGTGGAGTCTCCAGTTTATAAGTGCATGTCAGCACACTACATCTAGACAACAAGAATGAAACCTCTGTTGAGATACAAAGAACAAGAGAGAAAATAAGTGTGTGTGTGTGTGTGTGTGTGTGTGTGTGTGTGTGTGTGCGTGTGCTAGTGAAGGGCACATTTTGTTTGCTTTCATGTTCTATTAAAACTGAAGTGAACAAAGTACTGTTTTGGTTCAGCCTCCAATGTGTGGTTGGTCTTGCCTCAGTACATTGATAAAGTAGATTTAGACTTCAGTCATTGCACCGATCATCGACGTTCCCAAAGGTCATGTTCACTGTCTGCACACATTCATTTATATACATCTCCATGACACTGGTATTATAGAAGCCATGATTTCAAACAAAAAATGATAAATGGAAAATGAGATACAGCTAATGGGGTATACGCTTGCCAGGGTGAGAGATAACCCTGGCAAGCGTATAAACACATACAGTATACTAAGAGAGAGAAGGCAGCGTGCCCGGAGAACATGCTTTTTAAAATCCAAATGTCTTGGGCCTGTCTATTTCTTTGGTCAGTATATTTTCCTCTTTGCCCTTTCATGCCTTTGGTGCACTGTGGGAGGTTAAGTTTAGAAATGTTATCATAATTGAGAATGGGAAAAGTTCAGTTGGAAGAAAGAAAGCAGAAATTGTTTGATTTTTTTCAAGTGAATGCATCAAACACACAACAACAATAGTGTACTGCAGTTTTGTGACATTTAGGTCCTGCTTTAAGCCAGTGTGAGGGGTATTTTATTAGGGGAGTCTGAAACAGAAGAATTAGCAATTGTATACAACTTGAGCCACAGTGATAACTCCATATGGCCATAGTTAATACAATGAAGTTGGCATCATTGTAAATGTTATATAATGCTTTCATACTGTATGTGATTTCTACTTTTGACCATTCTTTAGCTATAGCATAATAGTTTGAAAACTGTCTCCATGCTTTTCAGCCTGACTTACCATTATGACTTTGCAGTTCTTAGTTGTCTTGGTTATTATTTGAAAGCCTTCCTTCCTGTCTTTTTGTACCATATGCCTTTCATCTATCTTGTCTACTCTCCAGCCAAGCTCTTCCTCTTGTGGCCGGTCGTATTTTTTTCAATTGCCTTAACTGACTGGTTGCCCATGTATAGTGATGTTTAACTATCCCGGCTGAGTGCTTGGGGAAGCTGATATATGAGAAGCAGTTAGCGCTGTTCCCTGTCTTCTGGGGCTGTTAATCAAAGATACTGACTTCTTCTTTCTTTTATGTCTTCACTTTAAAGACCTCCCACACACTCACATTGTTATCAGAGTTTCATCACGTGGCCATCAATGTTTAAGTAAGAGAAGTTTGCTTCTGAGTCATAGTTTGTTCCGTCTCTTGAAGTATGCTGTTCAACAAAACATCAGTGTTGATGTCTAAGTTTGACTTTTCTTGTTCATTTTGGTGGAGATGCTGCACAACGGCAGTTGTGATTAAAAAAAGCAAATGAGTTATAAAGATAATATTTATTAATATGTTTAGAAGTGGTAAAGTAGCAGTGATATGCACTTTGATATTAATAAAAAAGGAATGCAGCGCATTTCTTTCAGAAATTGCGATTTTCTGATTCCGTTCAGTTCCAGGAATTAGTTGGATGTTGTTGGTGGTGTGTGTGTGTGTGTGTGTGTGTGTGTGCTTGTGTGTTTGTGTGTGTCCCTGACAAGTAAGCATAAATCTGGGTACCCCTGGGTAATAAAACTGTGCTGACACAACACTCCAGCTCATTCCGACACACAAATATGTGATGACGTGCACACACACACACACACACACACACACACACACACACACACACACACACACACACACACACACACGTGACCCCATCCCTGACACACACACTCAAGCCCAGTATGTACCAGTGATCCATCCTATACAGTCTACCACTAGACCCCTTTTAGGCTAATTGCTTCTGCAGCGGTGATGCATGTAGGCTCGTTATAGGCCATCTGAAACAGGCACTTCTGGAAACATGCTCCCCCTACTCTTTGGGTATGTTTTTATCTTTTCATTTTATATAAAGATAGTTTTATATATGTTTTTTAATCTTTAACTTCCTTCTTTTTGTTCATATTTTATATTAATATAGGGGTCAAACTATAAAAAATACCAATAAATTCTGTTTTTTATTAGGCCCATAAATTGTGTCCAAACATTACATGTGTGCACATATGAAAGCATTACATGTGACTTACATGCATTTGAGCCACCTTTCAGAAAAGTGTTTTTATGCTTACATAATATTTAAACATGCAGTACCAGGAGCGCCTTGGTGGCTGAGTGCAAATGTGCATTCCAACATGACAGCAACATTTTCAGCCTGTTACCTTTGTTGCATCTTACGCTCCCCTATGTTTCAAACTGTCCAATAAGCTTGAAAATGCCTCATCCCACCAAACCACTTCAAAAAACAATGAAACTATAAAAGGCAGTACCATAGTATTAAGTAGTAATGACAAGTTTATTAATTTAAGTCATAGAGAGCACACAGAATGTAATAGTGCTATGAGAGAAAAATTGATTCTTACAAAACCAGACAGCTGCTCCAGCAGTCCAATGTTCTGAATCCCTGCGAATTGATTCTACTGAAAGTTGCCAGTCTTCTCAAAAAGTATGAGCAATTATTTATGGCATTCCCTGTGTCAAGATCATTACATTGTTTTTCCTATTATTTTTCATATAAGACAAGAGGATGACCTTAAAAGCACCCCATTTACAACGGTCTTGGACAGCCATCAAACTTTTCACTGTGATGGATTTTCATTGATTTTCTCATCATTGTCTTCATTACTTCATGCTTTGCAGAGAACTGAACTCGGATCGCTAGTCAGGCCGTCTTAATATAAATTGTAAGGGGAATGTCATGTGTCAAGATGGAGCTAGATCAGCACTCCTTGTTTTGGATATTTTGTCTGCTCCACCTTTCTCCTCCACTCTCATTTCAACCTTAACTTTGAAGTCTCCTCTCTTAATCCTTAATTCCCCCATGCACCATTCTTACTATTTTACCCTGTTCTCTCCCATTTTCACTTCAGTTCCACCTGTTAAATATAGGCTGATGGGGAAACGGTGCAGATGGGTCTTCTTATAGGCAGCAGAATCTCATCAACTCCAGGCTCTGGTTGACGTCTCGTTGTGAGATAGTCAGGTCGTCTACTGCAATGGCACTTCCATTTTTACAATCGACAAATAAACCATAATGTCATTTAAAAGACATTAAGTTGCCAAAAGCGGAATGAAGTCGGCAATATGAAAATGAAAGAGTTTTTTTTTTTAAATTTGCAGTAAAATGCAGCCACTCATTTCAGCTGCTGGTTTTGAAAGGAATGAGTTGAAGTGGTTATTAGTTAGGCAAAATTGTGATAGATTTAACACATAAAATCGCTGTTACTCTAAAGTTGGAGATTTGCGAAGTGGAATAAAACAATCTAGTTGTCCTTTTTTGTCTCCTACTGTGTCTCTTCTGATTTTCTGTTTCCTTTGCAGATCTTGTTTGATCCTTCCTTTCTCTCCCTGTCCTGTTTCCCTCTTCCTGCTCTTCTCTCCTCATGTCTCCTTGTCGCTCTTCCTTTTCTCTGCTTGCTTCATTGTTTGATGTCAAAACATGTGTCCTTCTCCTTCAGCTTCCATTGTCAAACTACATCACCCCTTGTATTTCAACTGACATGTTAGTTCAGAGGTTCTCTTTCTCTACTGACGGCCTTGTTAAGATTAGACCTTTCTAACTGTCACTATAACTGCCCACACCTTCAGCAGAAGATACTGTGTGTGTGTGTGTGTGTGTGTGTGTGTGTGTGTGTGTGTGTGTGTGTGTGTGTGTGTGTGTGTGTGTGTGTGTGTGTGTGTGTGTGTGTGTGTGTGTGTGTGTGTGTGTGTGTGTGTGTGTGTGTGTGTGTGTGCACTTGCATACCTATGTAACAGTGGACAGTGGCGTCTTAACACATTCCCCAACGGGGGACCGCCGAGCCAACAGTGGATATGGATGACAACGCTGTTTTTGTCCAAAACCATCCAGCATGGTTGAAATGGCTGCGGTTCACACAGAATTATTAACCCTCTGAACCCGGAGCCCGCAGTAATGCGTTCTATCGGTGATTTCGTTATGTTTTAATACATTATTTAACATTATTAAATCGCAGCAATGTGGTTTAAATATCTCCGGAAAGCTGGGATTCTGCCCTTTCAGGGACATATTCTCATGATAGTATACGTGACTCACAGCCAGAGATATGTTGCTGAGAAGCGCGAAAATGTATCAATCCTTTCCGTTGCGCTACTGGCTGAGCCGCTTGTCAATCAACATTTTGCGAAAACGTCATCGGCCCTTTCCCTTGCGTGATTGGTAGAGCTGCTTGCTGTCATATCTTGTGAAAAACCATCCAATCAACTTGGTGTAATCACTAAGGACCTCCCCATTACTTGTCAAACATGTTTACAATCACTGAACAAAGGACTCCTATTCATGCTCCTATTTCGACTTCACCACGGCGCGGATGTTCGACAGCTGAGGCCTGCGACGAGATTCAGAGGAGCAGTGATGAGGAAGACGCCAATTCCGACATTGAGGGCTTTGACGAAGAGGAATATGAAGATGACATGGATCCATTTGAAGACGGGTAAGAGCATTTATTTGACAAAACGTCTGTTTTTGTAATGGAAGCTAAGTGTGAACATGTAAACTAGCTTGAATGTTGCGTCCGTGACATGACCCGATTTTTTTTTTGGAACTGACGTGACAGAGCTGTATACTCTTGTCGCCAGCCTTCTGTTGTTTGAAAACAAGTAATAGTTTTCAAAAGGTAGAGAATAGAAATATATTTCAATAGTCTTACTTTATTCTCCGCGTCCGCAGTGTCTGTGCATTATTGATTTAGTGGGTGCAACAATGTAGGCTAGGTTCAAAACAGTACAATCTTCCCCGTGTCTCAATTTTGTTTGCTAGCTGTCTCGCATAAATGGACACCCTGTGTGTGTGTGTGTGTGTGTGTGTGTGTGTGTGTGTGTGTGTGTGTGTGTCAATATTTTTGCGTATGAGTACGAAAATGGTGAATGAACCAGCATAGGCATTAATCGGTGGCAGTGCAGCGCTGTCTGTTGTGGGAGATGGAAAGTCGTCATTTAGTCTGGCTGAGGGGAGGAGACAGAAGTTACGAGAGAGAGAGAGAGAAACAAACATATTGTAGTAGGCTATACAGCTGTTTATAAATGGGTATAATAATTTATTTTAGAAATTGCAAATGAAGCTCTGTGTGTAAATGTAAGATAGCTTGAATTTTGCATTCTTGACATTACAGGGACTGATTTCTCTATTGATAGCACTACTTTTGTTTGAAAATAATAGTAATAGGTCTGTATTCTGTGTAAAAGTATTTACCTTTACAATTTACAAATAGTAGAGAATGGAAATGTTTTTGCATCGACTTTTATTACACTGTTGTTTGCAAATACAAGTTGTGAAGTTTGAATATTTTTGTTATGAGATAATGAGACTGATTTCTGTGAATCTGTGGCAGCACCAGGTCCAGCAGAAGAGGAGAACCACCCGCAAGAGGTCCCGTGCCCCAACTCCACCAGCACCCCCTACGCAGCAGCGGGCTTGGAAGACTGAGGAAGACACCGCTCCTCCTGTCTCCAGGTTTCAACCTGCACACACCCCTGGCCCACAGCTAGGCACACACTTCTACACACCAATTGAGCTCTTCAAATTGTGTTTCACTGCACACACTGTACACACACTCTGTAGCAACACCAGCAAACAGGCTGCCAAAAAAATTGCCATGGGTAAAAAGTTTAAATGCACTGATTTGACAGTTGAGGAGTTCTACAAGTACATTGGACTCCTCTTTTACATGGCCCTGGTTAGACTACACCACATTGCTGATTACTGGAGGCAGAACCACAGTTTAACCTGTCCATTTGCGGCAACAGTCATGAGTAGGGACAGATTTGGTGTCATCTCCTGGAACTTACACATAAGTGATCCAGATAAAGATGTAAACAATGATAGGAAGAAGGGAACGCCACAATTCGACAAACTCTTCAGGGTCAAACCTCTCCTCAATTCGATCAAAACCGCAGCAAAGACCTATTTTCATCCACACTAAAACCTGGCTGTGGATGAAAGGATGGTTGCCTCAAAGGTTAAAACCGGAATGACTCAATACATGAAGGCCAAACCTACTAAGTGGGGGTTTCAAATTGTTCGTTTTGGCGGACTCAAGCAATGGCTACACCATAGATTTTAACATTTACACGGGGAAAAGTGACATCCCCTCCGGACATGGCCTCTCTTACGATGCTGTAATGTCACTTGCGCAGCCATACCTAGGGACAGGGTATCACATTTACACGGATTGTGATGCGTCCCTTTCATTACACATCCCATGGACCTTTTTATATGTGGTATCAAGTCATTATTCAGTCTCATTTTGCTTAATTCCTCATATGTGGTCAAAGTAGAGTAAGAGACTATTTGTATTTTGGCAAATTAGATTTTAGTCATGTTTTTTTGCACTTCCCCACTTTTTTTGGAAAATGACAGTGCATTATAGAAGCTAATGCTTTGTAAATGGGGATAATGCTTTCGCTCAGCAGGATAGTACTCTTTTTGTTTTCATGCCTGTTCACTTTTCTTGGCTCATTTGTTGTCTGTCTGTTCTCTTCCAGTTTTCCCTGGTGGAGACAAGACGGTGTGGATCAGGTCCTTCCTCTGGCAGCATCTGAAGTCCTCCTGCATCCACACTATTCATATTTTATTTTAGTATTAGCATGTTAACATTAGTCAATTATTGTATTTCTTCATGATTTTTTTGTAAGTGACATCTATTATAAAAATCGGACTTCAAATTTCAGCATTTGGCAAAATATATTTTTTTTTTACATTGGTCTAGGGCAATATTGAACCTTCCTTACTGAGAGCTGAGAGTGTTCTTAACATTTTGATATGAATCACCTGGGTATTATGTTATCTACTTGCCCTCTAAAATGGTAATTTATAAAAGCATGTAAATCGAGAAAATGCCCTTAAACCTAACCCCATAAAACGTTGGGACAAAAAATCATTTTTGTCATGTTTTTTGTACTTCTCAACCTTTTTTTGGAAAAATTCCAGTGTATTTTAGAAGCTAATGTTTTGGAGAGGCAATTTCAAGAGCCAAAACAATTTGTCCTGGGGAATAAAGGTATTATTACACATAAGTTTCCAAATTTTTCAAAAATCTTACTTCAAATTGCAGCTTTTGTGTCTAAATATTTTTTTTCACATTGGTCTAGGACAAAATTGAAACTCCCTAATATAGAGCTGGCAGTGTTCTGAACATTTTGATATGAATCACCTGGGTATTATGTTATCTACTTGCCCTCTAAAATGGTAATTTATAAAAGCATGTAAAATCGAGAAAATGCCCTTAGATCTCAACCCAAAAAACGTTTGGACAAAAAGATCATTTTAGTCATGTTTTTTGCTCTTCCCAACCTTTTTATGGAAAAATTCCAGTACATTTTAGAAGCCAATGTTTTGGAGAAGCAATTTCAATAGCCAAAATAATTCAATCAGATGAATAAAGGTATTATTTCACACAAATTTCGAATTTTTTCAAAAATCGGACTTCAAATTTCAACATTTATGTCAAAATATTTTTTTTTTTACATTGGACTAGGCAAAATTGAACCTTCCTCACTGAGAGTTGAGAGTGTTCTGAACATTTTGATATGAATCACCTGGGTATTATGTGATCTACTTGCCCTCTAAAATGGTAATTTATAGAAGCATGTAAAATCGAGAAAATGCCCTTAGATCTCAACCCAAAAAACGTTTGGACAAAAAGATCATTTTAGTCATGTTTTTTGCCCTTCCCAAGCTTTTTATGGAAAAATTCCAGTACATTTTAGAAGCTAATGTTTTGGAGAAGCAATTTCAAGAGCCAAAATAACTCAATCAGATGAATAAAGGTATTATTTCACACAAATTTCGAAATTTTTCAAAAATCGGACTTCAAATTTCAACATTTATGTCAAAATATTTTTTTTCACATTGGACTAGGGCAACATTGAACCTTCCACACTGAGAGCTGAGAGTGTTCTGAACATTTTGATATGAATCACCTGAGTATTATGTTATCTACTTGCCCTCTAAAATGGTAACTTATAAAAGCATGTAAAATCGAGAAAAAGGCCTCAGGGCTCAGAGGGTTAAAGACAAAGTCCTTCATATTTAACCATGCTAGCGCATTGACTTTAGAGATGGATGCAGCATGATACACTAATATGGTAAACTTTATACCTGCTTTAAATCAGCATGTTAGCAAAGCCAGTGTGAGTATGTTGCTAGTTTTAGCAAGCCGTGCTCCTGTCAAATCTGAGTCACTGTAACTACATGGTTCTGATATTCAATTCAACATAGATTGTTCTGAAAGCTCTTTTTTAACCTTTATTTATACAGGTAAATCCCATTGAGACCGAAGACTCTTTTGCAAGGGAGACCTGTTTTCCTTTCCCACGTTACCATTCACACCGATAGCAGGCTAACTATCGACATTCACACGAGGCAAGGTGGGTGAAGTGTCTTGCCCAAGGACACAACAACCATGACACAGGTGGCAGGGCGGGGATCGAACCTCCAACCCTTTCATCAGCTGACCCGCTCTACCAACTGAGCCACAGTCGCCCCAAATAATCTTGTATATATGATTTCACACTTACTTATGGTGCCTGAAAACTAAGCAAATGCATTAGCGAAAGAAGAAGAGCAGTACTGTAATCATCACACAACCAACTCTGCAATTACACAATTGTCTTGATGATGTCAAGATTCACAACGTGTTAACATTGGACTACTTCAAGTCTTTTGTGACAGAAATATGAGCTGAGTCGTTCAGCCAAGTAACCAGAAAAACAAATGCGGGTTGTTAAAATATTGTTAACCAGCTATTTCTTCTAAATTGTTCGATTTGATTGGGGATTATTGAATTATATTTTAGCAACAAAGAGCACTAAGCGATTGTGGGTGTTAATGAACATTTGCATAAAGACTCGGTCTGACTCTTACAGATATCAGCATTAACTAAGCATTGTTGACACTATGCCATATCAAACAAAAAGTCTCCATCCTATGCTAATTATGGTATGTCCATTGTTTTAATAACTATTTCCTGCTATATGTTAATAGTGCTGGTGGCCTCATTATACAAGAGCAGGCTAACATTGTTAAAGCCTTTGCACCAAATTAGCATAGCCACAGCTGTGAAAGGTCTGTATTGACAGACAGCTGAGAGAAAACTCGAAGACGACGAGTGTCATTAGACTGTGGGTGTTTGTCTGTACATTTGCATTTGAGAGCATATGGGCATTTCCTTACAGTCTTGTTCCTGTCTAAGTGGACATGTGGGCTGAGGGGTCATTAGATACTACAGTATTTCTATATGTCAGACAGTAATCAGCTTAATCCCTGCCTAATTACATTATGGCTTGAGAGGCTGGTAGAGAGAGAGAGGGAGGGAGAGAGAGAGGATAAGAGAGCCATATGTTTAATCACTCTAAGAGTAATACATTAACATAGTATCACTGCCTCATCTGGATCATAAATAAACTCAATTTGCAGACAGCTTTGCCAGACAATTGTTATGTTGTAATAAAATGTATTACTTTCAAAGTGGGAGACTGTAGTTGTCATAATTTTAGCAAAGAGTTGTGTAAAACCCCAGTCAAATTTCCACTGTTCAGATTTACACATTAACACATGTCACTTATCACCAGACAATAACAGCAAGATCCTTGATTACGTTGAATGAGGAATTAATAATTATTGCTCTCTGTAATAGTTGCACATTGCTGAATGGCAAGGTTCGGGAAACATTGCCTTTATGGTGTATGGTTAAGATACTGTATATTTAGGGTCAGGTAACTCAAACACAAAAAGGTCATGCCCTTGTGATTGTGATCTCTACTGGAATCTTTAACAAAAGCATGATGAACATATTGAAATCCATTAAGTTTACACTCCTTTGCTTTTATTTAACATTAAGTGTATTGTTAGTTTGTATTTGGATATACTATATACAGTATACATATATATATATATATATATATATATATATATACTGCTCCGGAAAAAAATAAGGGACCAATCTGGCTTTTTCTTAAATATTCATCTCTACATAACGTATTGAAAATGCTCTAAATGACAAAACATGTATTGGAATTTGGTAGAAATGCTGTCAGTAGTTTATATTATAAAACCAAAATGTTCATTCTACTCAAACATATGCCAATAGATAGTAAACGGAGAACTGAACATTTTTTGTCGTCTCTTAATATTTTCCATATACAGTGTCATGCGAAAGTTTGTGAACCCCTTGAGCCTTTTGGAATTTTATTTATTTTAACCATTATTAATTCATTTTCAGTACCAGTATTTTTTATATGAAATAACAGATGTTTGTTTATCAATTCAACATTTTTCTTTTCCAGAAATCAATTGTTAAAACAGCTAAAACAAATTATTTGACAAATGTTGTATGTGCAAAAGTGTGTGAACCCTAAGCTGCATTGCTTAAATCGAGCAAGGTAAACACAATCAGGTGGGCCAAATTGATTGATGAAATAGACCAATGTGATGAGAGATCTTTAGGGAAGAAATTGGGCGCCACTAGATAAAACAAAGATAAAACCAGGTCAGTTTAGGCCCACCAAACTGAACCCATACAGGTCAGAGATGCTAAAAGGGAAAGAAATCTCAGAAGATCTCAGGAATAGACTTGTGATGCTGCACATTTGTCTGGGGACAGCTATAAATTAATTAAAAAAAAGTTTGAGCTCCATCGGTCCACCGTGAGGCAAATCATCTACAAATGGAGAGCTTTAAGAGTGACTAAACATCTGCCTAGAAGTGGACTTCCTTCAAAAATATCTTCAAGCGCCACAAGAAAAGTATTTTTTTAGTTAAAAGCCAACCCACACATTACATCTAGTGATTTGCAGACCTCTCTTGCAACATCTGGGACAGATGTGCATGGTTCCACAATAAGAAGAAAACTCAGTCAACATGGCTTTCAAGGGAGGGTTGCTGAAGAAGCCTCTGCTCTCAAAAAAGAACAAAACTGCTTGTCACAGCTTTGCCAGAGAGCACCTGGAGATACCTGAAGTCTATTCTGTGGACGGATTAGTCCAAAATTGATCTGTTTGGTCATAACCAAAACCTCCATGTTTGGGCAGAAACGCAACTCTGCCTACCACCAAGAGAACCTTCTCCCAAGTGAAGAATGGTGGTGGCAAATGGTCTGAAAATCTCCAGATGTAATGTGTGGGTTGGCTTTTACCTGAAAAATCCCTTTTCTTGTGGCGCTTGAGGATATTTTTGAAGGAAGTCCACTTCTAGGCAGATGTTAAGTCACTCTTAAAGCTCTCCATTTGTAGATGATTTGCCTCACGGTTGACGGATGGAGCTCAAACTTTTTTTAAATTAATTTATAGCTGTCCCCAGACAAATGTGCAGCATCACAACTCTATTCCTGAGATCCTCTGAGATTTTTTCCCCTTTGAGCATGTCTGACCTCTTTGTTTTATCTAGTGGCACCCAATTTCTTCCCTCAAGATCTCTCATTACATTGGTCTATTTCATCAATCAGTTTGGCCCACCTGATTGTATTTACCTCGCTCGATTTAAGCAATGCAGCTTAGGGTTCACAAACTTTTGCACATACAACATTTGTCAAATAATTTGTTTTTATCTATTTTAACAATTGATTTCTGGAAAAAAAAAATGTTGAATTGATACAACAAACATCTGTTATTTCATATAAAAAATACTGGTATTGAAAGAAATTAATTAATAATGGTTAAAATAAATAAAATTCCAAAAGGCTCAAGGGGTTCACAAACTTTCGCACGACACTGTATATAAATATTGTGTATTGAACATGTGTATTTCATTTTAGAACACACCTCTATAATAGCTTCTGTCTGCACTGTTGAGGAATTGCCCTTAATTAACCTACATAGCAATCCCCAATGGGAAAACAAGACGACAATAAAGGCAGCCGTTAATGAGTTATCATTATTTGATGAAGGATTGGAAGGTTGCTTTTGTTTAAGCATGGGGCAGAAGAATTATCAACAAATTACTTATCAGCAGATCTGAATTATATAGAACACCTGGCGGCCATCATTAATAACACAAGGAACATTTCAGAGTTATTTCACTTCAATTATTAATGTGCTGCACAACAGAACCAATACAATGAGTCAGTCCGTTTGCACGATCAGAAATGGTTATACAGAAGTCCTTTTAGTGGATAGCATCCCCTTCTTTCACTGACGAGTATGGTTATGTTTTTTTTGTTTTTTTATAGATTTTTTTTACTGATTCCAAAGGAAATACAAAAGTAGTACAGCACATCTTTCTGTTCAATCATAGTCACAGATATTCTGAAAAAGAAAACGTGCAGTACATCGATTTGTGGCCCTACTTACTGAGCTACCTCAACTGCAATGTTATTTTTTTGACTTGAATGACAAGGACATCAGTACTCCAAATGACATATCAAATATGAGGGTTCGTGTATTTAAGAGGCTTGCGCACAAACCGATTGGTGTCTCTCACTGTAAATTATCATGACAATATCCTTGGTACAAAAGTAACATGTATTTGTTTAAGATAATACTCCGAAGTGCTTGGAACAGCAAATGTGAGAATCCTATTTGTTTATTTGAGAGCTTATGATGTAGACTTTGAAGAATTGAGGCTTTGGACTGATGTCCTTGTACAGATAACGTGATTTATTATTTACGTGTGCTAATGTGTTTTTGGACATCACTGGGGGAACTAAAATGGTATTAAACGTTATCTGAGATGCTCTGCGGCACTAAGCCTAATGCCACATAACAATGCTTCCCATCTTGCAGTCTGAGTCTCTTGTCTACAGACCAATTAAGAAGAACTGTCATAAAAGTAACTTTATGAAGAAAAAAGTCCCGGAACAAACAAGTTAATCTAATCTGATGTAAGGTTCATGGATTTGTCACAAAAGTGCCGCCCTGCTGACAGTACACATTTTTCTACTGCAAATCTCTTTTGAAGCCCCAAACTCTGCTGTAAATCTCCCCAGTTAGTTACATACAGTACTCGTGTTGAGGGGGGATGGGGGGGGATGGCATGGAAATAAAGATCGCAAAAGCATCCCCCTTCTAAATCGGCCATCCCCTTCCCATCCCCCCTGTTATTTTATCAATGAATGGAGAAATATCACCACTATTTCAACATTTAGTAACACCTGCGCATACGCTGCCGGCACTCCACTCATCACTCGATTCTGGCGCTTGCCAGGGTTGGGGAAATGTATTTACATTTGTTCAGCCAATTAAAAAATGTGTATATAATATACCATTACCATTCGTAGCTTCTGATTGGATGGGCACGGCGAGAGCCCGCCTCCAAAATCAATCATCGCATCACCACCTGCTTTCCTGTGGTCAACCGTCAATCACGTCCACAGAGCGCAGTCTCCCCTTTGCTAAGGCAGTTAGTAGGCTACTCGGCGACTTTTCTCACACGTTAACTTGTTCTTTCGGATATTAAATGCTGTGCGCAAAAGCTCATTCACTTCCTACTTTATCCAAACCGACTTACAGAACTTTTTGTTTAGCGTATCGCTTATTTAAGCCTGTAAACAAGCCTAGTGCTGCTTCCGCCTCCAACGATGCTGCTGCTGCAACATCGGGGTCACTGCCTCTTCCCCTCAGCAAGCGCTCCCCCAAAGCCTTCTCTTCTATCGGCTCAGGCTGCCTACCGTACATGTTTTCAGGTTGATGCAAGGGGCGAAATAAAAAAATAACTAAAGGGTGATGTTTATAAAAACGTTTTGTTTTTATTCATCAAACATTTGGAAACAAAACAGCAAGAATGAAATCTCTCACAGGAACAATCAAAGTCGATTGCATATTGCGTTCTACAGGTTTTATTTTTTTATTTCTTTTACATAAATTAGGTTTTTCCCTCTTGCAATTTTACTAGTTTTGTTTGGAACATTCCTTAATATCAGTGTTTCTGACAGCAGAAGTGGAGTTTTAATTGAGAGTTAATGACATCATAATTATCTATTATTTCCTAAGAAAATTTGAAAATTAAATATTTCTGCTTTTCATAGAAGTTGGCAGATGGTTTGTATACTGATGTGGAAAGCTTAGCAGTGCTATCATGGAAACCCCCCCCCCCCCCATACAATATTGATGTGTCTAAACCTTACATACAGTCCCTGACAAAAGTCTTGTCGCCTATCAATTTTGTAGAAACAACAGCTTATAAACTGACTTTTAATTAATCCATTGGTTTTAAAAAATGGCTCATATGAAAGCTAAAACCCTCCCAAATTATGTTTAATATACTAAAATAAATTTGCTTCACTACAGAAATATTGATAATTTAATGAACACAGAAAGGTCAGATTTTGGCAGGACAAAAGTAGGCGACAAGACTTTTGTCAGGGACTGTACAGTAACTGTGGCATAAAGCAAGCGCAAAGATCTTGCAAGGGCAAACAAATTCTGCTTCTTGGGTAGCCTAGCTTTGCCAGCCTATTAGGCCTATTTGTATCAGCACAACACCTGAATGGAGAGGCTGTTGAATTTTTGCATCTTCACTAAATATTCAGAATATTACAATGGTTTACTGATTTGCTAATATGTCAATAAGGGAGTACTGGCACTACCCCCACCCCCATTTCAAGCACTGAATATAATATAACAATTATCTCTATCTGTGCTTAAACAATAATCATAAGGGTACACCGTTGGTCTCCCATTATATGCGCTGTCATCAGCACAACTGATCTGTCCCTAAATGTTAAATCCAATCCACCATCCCCCCTGATTTTTTTTTACAACTCGAGTACTGGTTACATACACAAACAAAGTGTATGTTTTTGCAAAGTCCTATACCTAGCTTCTCCTATTCACATGTCCAAGTAAGTGTGTGTGTGTCTGTGTGAAGACACGGAAACTTTCAGCTCCGTGAGAGTGGTTATTAATCACCTAACTGCAATCAGGTGTGTGTGGCACTGATTGGCTGATTGAGCCCAGGTGTGAGGAGTCTATATGCCCTGAGACCCCCCAGTGCTCTGTGCTGCTCATTATCTCACCTTCAGAGGTTGTGAGAGGTTGTCATAGATTTTTCTTAGGGTTCGTAGCCTAGAAATCCCAATAGTATCCAGCTGCATGCCTGGAGAACAATACCCTGGCGGGGCGGAAGTACTGTGGCTGGGCGGAAGTTACCTAATAATAATTCTTCTTCCTTTTAGACAAATAAAAGTATTTATCTCTGAAATTAACATAACAAAAATATTTAAAAATATTTTGAACGTTATTTAGACAAATACCTCATGAGTTATTTAGACACATTATATTGTTTTAGCGATTATGTTCAGGCATCACCGCTGGGTGGTTAGGGTTAGGGCAAGGGGACAGGGAGAGGCTAGAATATATAGATAGAACATTAGAGTAGGTTCAAGCATCACAGCTGGGTGGTTAGGGTTAGGGCAAGGGGATAGGGAGAGGCTAGAATATATAGATAGAACATTAGAGTAGGTTCAAGCATCACAGCTGGGTGGTTAGGGTTAGGGCAAGGGGATAGGGAGAGGCTAGAATATATAGATAGAACATTAGAGTAGGTTCAAGCATCACAGCTGGGTGGTTAGGGTTAGGGCAAGGGGACAGGGAGAGGCTAGAATATATAGATAGAACATTAGAGTAGGTTCAAGCATCACAGCTGGGTGGTTAGGGTTAGGGTTAGGGGACAGGGAGAGGTTAGAATATATAGATAGAACAATAGGTTCAGGCATCACCGCTGGGTGGTTAGGGCAAGTTAGTGACGTAGCATCAGACATGTTAGGGAAGCTAAATAGTCAAAAATCACATCTGTCACACCACTTCTGCCCAGCCACAGTACTTCCACCCTGCCAGGGTATTGTTCTCCGGGGCTACAGCTAGACTCTACTCGGAAATCCAGACCCTGATATCTTGAACGATAGAGGGTCTGGTCACGATCAATAGTAAATTCCAACTCAAGGGGCAGCTCCTACTTGTGCATTTCAAATGCCACTGCACGCAGTTGGATAGCACTACAACCAATCGGAGCGATGCACAAGGTGACGTATTAAGCCCCATTCGTTTAGAGAACAGCTGTTAAACTGTTAAATTAAACTTTTGCCGTGGTCGATCGGCAAAACAGAACATTCCAATTACTTGCTAATGAAAGATTTGAGTGCCGTCTTCCAAATCGTAAAGGGTCGAGGCCAAAGCATTTAAGTCAAACTTAAACAACATATCCGCAGCCATCTTTGATGTTTACAATCACGGCTTCGACGGTGCATGCATGTCACTGTCGTCATCCGGTTACGTCCGCCCTGTCCGCCACAGAGCACCATACAAAGGGCTCTGGCCCGCCCATATTAGATAGAACCAATTGAAACGTGAGTCTGGATTTCTGGACTTTTTGAAAAAGCTTCAATGGAGAGTGTCCAGGGGCCGGTTTCCCAAAGCCTTCTTAGAGCCTTCGTAACGCTACGTCATTCGTAACCCCTACGTAGAGTTCCTACTTAACGTTTCGCCTGTTTCCCGAAACGTTCTTTGCTATGAATCTCTTTCGTACGTCATACGTTGGTTGGTCTGGAGTGCCCTCAGAGCCTTCTTAGCTCTACCGTAGGGATGTTTCAGCTCTCGCTTGTGTCATTTAACTAATAAATCTGACTGTATTTCATATCAAACGGACACAGCGATAACTGTATTCAATAACAAACTGTTCAAAACGATCCAACTGTATAGTGTATATCACGTATATTTAAAGTAGGCTTAGGCTATTATATATTTTAGCAGAATACCATTAACTCTGATTCACAAAGTGTTCAAACTATATGAACAAGTAGCCTACTTTTTAGTCATCTAACTGACATGACAATCAGCATTAACTGAATGGATGCGATGTCCCTCAATATGAAAATACTTTATACGTGATACACTATAGCCTACAGTCGGATCGTTTTTATCAGTTTGTTATTAAATACAGTCATCGCTGTGTCCCTGTGATATGAAATACAGTCAGATGTATAAGTTTAATGACACAAGTGAAAGTCTCTGCGATCGCTGTGGCATCGCCAGAGATACAAACCCCCACATTTCCTTCCGTAAAGCACCATGCGTAAAACGGACACGAGTCACATCCCTGTTGCGCATGGAACTGCCACAAGTCATTCATGATGAAAATAATTGCTGTAAACAATCTTCATCTCCTCCGCTGTTTCTATATTTTCTATATCTTTTTTTAAATTAGTATAGGCTATGGTAGTATGTTCGACATGGTTAACACTAGAACCTCCGCACTGTGTTCCACACCGGCCTGTCAGCTGAGCCCGGGCAGAGTGTGTCGGATCCTCCGCCTCAAAACATGTAAACGTGCAAAAAAAATTAATGGATAATCAAATAGAGCTTACCTTAAAATAAGTGTGCCATGTTACTGTTTATTGTATTTAGGATTTTAGCTCCTTTGGACGCTGTTTGGGCCGTCTGTTTATTTATATAGGCTATTGGCGATATTATGTTTACTTTCAGTTTCATTACTGACCCACCAAGTAACGTGATTAGTGTTCTTAAAGATACTTAGATTATAAAACAAGAGTTCCAAAACACAGATGATGATTCAACAAACTAATTTATGACTTTATATTACACTAGAAATGCACGGGTAGATTTGATTAGACAGCATACAGATGCAGCTGCGCATGAAATGAGCAGGAAATGGATAATCGAACTCGGAGCAACCGATTTCAGCAGTGTACGAACGCCGTATTGAGTGTTTCTCCTAAGACACCGTTCGGGAACCACGACTACAGAGGTAAACAACTTTGGTAAGTCATAACGTAGGAGTCTTCGTAGCTCGCTAAGAGAGGACGTTATCGGGAAACCGGCCCCAGACCAACAGGCGCAGCAAATTTAATTTGCCAGCGCCTAGTGGCAGGTCTGGAAATGCCAGGCTATAGGGTTAGTGTGTTTTCAGCTGCTTGTCAGCGGTAATTGAGTTGGTCGTTTTAGCATGTGATTTCACGGTCAGTGAAAAATAAATAAATAAAAAATAAAAAAAAATAGATGCAAAGTAGAGGTAGGATGTGTGTGGAGGCCGTTAACAGTTCTGTTGTGTTTTATGTTTTCTCCCCTTCCCTTTCATCGCAATTGCGATTTAGTGGTTATCCCACCGGGATAACTTTAAGACACCCCTGGGTAGGCACCTGCGTCCCAAACCCTAACTTAACTTTTTATTTCATAGACTTTTGCAGGGAACTAGCTGATATTGTGTCCTCTGCATTTTTGCTATGAATTTGGACGTGTTTGGCAACAAGAGGGGAGTTTACAAACTTAAATTGAGACACATACATGTTGGGCATTTGACAGGGCTTATTCCATGATTTTCTGACAAAATATATTTCAATGGTACAGACTTTTGGACTGCAAAAAAGTTATTCATAAGTTAGAACCCAACAAAAACTTTTGATATACATTTGTATTGAACGGTTTATTGAATACTTAAGTAACAGACAAACATTATTTTTAGACTGGTTGAAATTGCATTGGGAGAATTTGGGCTCATGACCCTTATACTGAGACATAACGCTCTATCCGTGTTTATTTATGAGACTGTGATGGCGACAGATGATGCCTCACTCAACAGCCTCTTGTTCAAGGACAGTCTATTCACACTTAATCAATGTTTTCAATCTAGTCATTACCATATTACCATCAACAGCATTATAATCAATAATTCGGTTTTCCTCCACCATTGAATATAACTCACTTGACAAACATATCTAGTAATTAGAATGGCCCCGTCTATCATCAGGCTGTCCATTGTGCACCAAGGGGCACAGCTTGTCCTTGAAAAACAGAAAAATTAAGAACGATATTGACCCATCACTTCCAGGATTATTTTACACAGACTCACTGTCAGTATTTAGTACTCTGAGTAGGATTTAGAGGTTGTAAGGTGTTTAAGAAGGGAATTATTGTGCATTAATACAAATATTATAAACGGTAATAAATCTGCTCCAAAAATGCAACAAAAAACAAGCTTTTGGCTAGGTCCCTTTACAGTTAACACCCTTAATCCAGTCAGGGTGTTTTGGTATTAACTGTCAAATGAGGAGAAAGAGGATATAATCAAATGAAAATAGGAAGTGTGATGCTAACTTAAAGGTCACATATTATGCTAAATGCACTTTTTAAATGTGTTCAACTTCTAACATATCCATGGGTCCACGGTGTGCCTAGAGACTGCCAACATATTTAAAAAAAATAACAATCTCTCCTGTTCTCACTCTCCCCCTTTCTGAAACCCCCCCCCCCCCCCCCCCCCCAATATACTCCAGTCAGAATTTTCCCTTTTTCTGACCTCACAAACTGGAAAGCCAGAAGCTTCCACTGTGCAGCCCACACCCCTATTTCTTATTGGTTCACTGCCCTGACAGACAGAGGGCGAGGCGTATCTGGCTTCGCTTCCGGACAGGGGGCGGGGGCAGCTCAAAGATTGTATTTACAAGGGGAGCTGCAGCTCTTTTTAAAAAATAGGCCATTGTGAGATTAGCTGAACATCACCATAGTACAATAAATCATCTGAAAGTTTTTTTCAGCAAACAATTAAAGAAAAACGTATTAGGGACCACTAAGACCATATAATATGGTGTATAATAGAACCGAAAATTGTATAATATGGGAGCTTTAAGACATGAGGATTTTACGTTGTAACAATGGTAAACCTCTTAAAATCTCAACAAGCACTTTCTGGAGACTACACCTTTAATGTTGGTAAGTTGTATCTGCTATATCCCTGCCATGGCAATTCAAAATGTGTGCTGTGGAAAGTGGCTGGACAACCAGCAAAGGCAAAGAAAAGGAGAAGTGGCTTAGTTGCACAAACTAATTGCAGTTCAAAAGCAGCTGGGTCAGACAGGTGACTGGATCCTTCAAGGACCTGAAGGCTGGGCGTCTGTGGCTGTTCCACAAATGAACCGTCGCTCTCCAATATAACTATGGTGCAGTTGGGCAGTCCTCTTCAACTTGCGATATCAAACATTTACAAGTTAATCACTAGAAGGTTCCCCTATAAAGTCTAATAATAAATAAAATAAGATTTCTTGAATTGAACGGTTCATTATCCAACTGAAATCCAACCCTGACACAGGGCACAGTTGATTGTGGGATACTGAGGTTTAAGGATGTTTCTGTCCTCCAAACACGATTGACTTTAGCAGTTACATTTATTAAACTAGACAGACCTTGGTGGCCAGTTATGCCATGCTCTGTCGACATATGCAGACTTTGAAAGATCCAGCCTCTTGAATTGGGAAAAGAGAAAGAGATTAATTACATGACCTAGAGGCGCAGGAGATGGAGCACCTGTCGCCATGACACATTGTCCACATGGATGGAAAGATTGAAGCTCTAACCCTGCAGTGTAACGGCCAATCGTTATCCATTGACATACCAGTCATTTAGTTCACAATCCTACAGTTCTTGGAGCTGTTACTTTCTCACACATTCAGGCTCCAGTATTCCAGTGGTAAAATACGATTGTATCTATTAGGGGAATCCAAGCATTTCCCGATTGGTTAATTATCAAATTGCCCAGTTGTTTTTTCATTGCAGAGCCCTATCATTTATGAATTGCATTATAATTCATACTGAGTCTCAAGTAAATTGAAAGCTAATTTTGCAGAGGTTAAACACAACAGTGTGCTGAGGCTGTAGGGTTGTGATGCAATGTGTTGAGTCAATGTGTGCATTGCAGTGCAATCTACTTAAGTGTAGTGTGTGTATGTGTTTCTTTGTGTACGCACACGTACATCAGTGTGTTATTTACCAGTCTGGGAAATCTGCTTAGAATGATTGACAAATGACAAATCATTGACATTGCAGAGACACGTCGAAAGCTGAGGAAACAGTGCTGAAGACGGGAGTATAGAAAAGGAAAACAGAAAACAGCATGGAATTAGATTGAGATATAAAGGTCGGAGAGGATCAAATGCCTGAGAAAAATACTGTAATCCATTGGAAAAAGATGAGTGTAATCTGGCAGGTGTAGGAGAACTAGCAGATGTCCATGTTTTACCCTGAGTGTTTCAAGCCTCACCAGAGTGTGCTGCACTGAAACCCCAGATTTCTTTCTGGCCAACTCTTGTTTATATCCCTCTGAAGGTAGGGAGGAAGACATTGTCTGTGTGTGTGTGTGTGTGTGTGTGTGTGTGTGTGTGTTTGTTTTGTTTTTGCAAGGGGGGGAGAGGGAGGGTTGAAAATGGGCAGATTCAGAAAGGAGATGGATGATAAAGGAATGGATATTATAGGAAAGAAGGAAGGTTACATAGGGGGGAGACAGGAAAGAGAAACGAAAACTGGAGAGGGGAAGAAAAGCTGGAGAAAGAAGGATTGGCAAAAGGGAGAGTGGTAGATTGGAAGAAGGGGGAGGGCGGGAGGGCACATAACTTGGGAAAAGAGGGTCAACAGATGTCAGGAGCAAAGGAAAAACATGGGGGGACTGATCCCAGAGGAAACAGAAGGCAGATGAAAAATCCCCATACACCATTATGACCTCTCTCTCACACACACACACACACACACACACACACACACACACAGCCACACCATCCCAACATATATCTATAGACAAACTCATACAGTTAACACAAACCACACACTGATGCGTGTTCTGTATGCTGCATAACAATGCAGAAATACAAACACTTGACGCATAGTGGACATAATTGTCCCATATGGGAGATAGAAAGCTGGAGTGCATGGGTTGGTGTGTGTATACAGCCTGGGAGATAGTTAAAGTGATTAGCTACACACACACACACACACACACACACACACACACACACACACACACACACACACACACACACACACACACACACACACACACACACACACACACATACAGCTAAATGAATCTCGGAACACAAGCAGGCAACCTTTTATGCCAGCATGAATAGCTGTGCCCACTTGGCCATGCAAGGACCAACACAAAGAAAATGCACACATGAACACACACAAACACTGGTGTTTAGTCATTTGAGTCTCAGTATTGACAATCAGCATGTCAGTTTGGAGATGCACAGTTCATCAACATCTCATTTAAAAGGCTCTGTGAGCGTGAACTCCATGCTGTGGTTAGTAGACTATTGTATTTAGGGTCACCATGCCAAATTATGACTGGGAATTGTAAATAAAAATGTCAAGGACTCACAAGCAAATTGTTTATTGCAAAGTTCTGATGATCAGTAACCGTGGCTCATTAGGGATTTTGGTCTGCAATTTATTGACACCTTTATAAGCTATTTGGACTCATCTTGTCTAAGAGAGTGATTGCAGACCAGACCTACTATGCCAGAAAGAAGTATTGGCATAAAAATATAGATACAAAATTGGCATCTTATATATTTGCATTTGAGACACAAGCAAAACCAACTCTGTTTTAACTCCTTTTAACTGTTTTATGGATCAGGGAAAATCCTTGCACCTCAGTTGTGATGGGCACACGTTACCAATTGTCATCGAATGAAGTCCAGCTAGAGTGAAATACTGTTATCACAAAATCCTGCAGTTGGTCTGTTTTGCATTCAACCCATAAAACAAACAGCACAAGAGTGAGCTAGAAAGCCCAAGGATGTTGGGGAGGTGTGAAAGCTGTCAAGTGGACCCAGGTGCAGAGGCAGCAAAGCGAACCGGACAAATGCGGCCAGAGCTAATGAAATGAATGAACCACATCAAACAGGTTATGTTTGAAAGAGTCTTAAGAGGATAGACAAATTTCTTCCTTCTTTTTTGGCATGATGGTGCTGATTTCAGATGAATTTAGCAGTATTCTAATTTGGGAAAACTCACTAAAAAGAAGCCAATCACCATGAAACTAAACAATGAAATGCCCTTGGGTAGTTGCTCCACACATGGTGCAAAACATACCCTTGCAGAAATGTGGGACTGCAACCTTTAAGTGCAAACATTTTCATACAAATGTAGAACCATCAGTATCAAAAAATAATAATCTAAATATGATACCATTAATAATTGTCACGAGGCTCATGAATACATGCATGTTGAATGTCAGAGGAGTGAACAGTTCTCATTGTCTTAAGACTAAAATGGTTTGCAATTACACAGCAAATAAATCCCAAATTAACTTATGAACATATTATGCAAAACACACTCACTGTATCTGTCTCAATATTGTTGGGTATATACAGTATATGAGGCTGCAACCTCTGTCTTAATCTCAATTATGTACGGACTGTGAAGCCCACTTAGGCAAATGTCTATTTGTGACATTGGGCTATATACTGTAAATTAAAAACAGATTTGAATTGCTGTATGTGTGCAGTAGATATCAGAGGGGCTTCATGCCAAACTGTTCATATAGACTAAGAGTTTGACATACATTTTCAGACCCTGCTTCTGCATAGCTCATGCACAATTCAAACCTTCCTTACCGCTTTTTGACTCAGTAAATGCTGGAGTTTTAGCTTTGTTTCCAATGGCTGATTCATAGTATGCTCTCATTTCTAACCGAGCATGTTGATGTTGTTTTGCTATGTCTCTTTCAGTGACGTGCTTTTGGTCCCAGCGCAGTTCAAATAGTGTTACTCTCAGTTGGTCAAACAAACTGATGAAAAGGAGCCAACAGCAAAGGGTTCAGAAACTCGTTCAATGTCGGTGAGAGCACATCTTAAGGGTCATCAGGGAGATTTATTTTGACAGCTCATCAGACTTAAAGTGGCGTCATTACGTCATTAAACAAAGGAAATAAAATTGTGAGAACACAGTGGATTTGGGTGGGGGTGGAGGGGGGGGGGAGGGGGGAAATGGATAAAACACCTAACATCACAACACAGCAGCTTCAAAAAGTCACCAAAGCACAGAGAAAGATAGTCACAAAGAATGAGAGAGAGAGAGAGAGAGGTAAATCATCAGAGACAAGAGTGAAACTGACAGAGACCCAAACAGAGAAACATACAGAGAGAGAAGACAACATTTGGAAAGGTGAAATGAAGAATGAAATCGAGAAATTGATGATAGATAGATAGATAGATAGATAGATAGATAGATAGATAGATAGATAGATAGATAGATAGATAGATAGATTTAATGATAAACTGCATTTGTATCACTCTAAGTGGTTGATGAATTAATATAAAGCTCAGTTGGTAGGGCGTCCCCCACCGGGCCGGGCCCAGCAGCAGACCCGGGTTTGATTCCTGCCCGCGGTCGTTCTCTGCATGTCACTCCCCTCTCTGACCCATTTCACCTCTGTCTCTACACTATCAATAAAGCATGCCAAAAAAAATCTTAAAAAAGAAAAGAAAAAAAAACCACACCACAAAAAGAAAGAGAAAAATAAGTTTATTAAAAATGTGCATTGTCCATGTCCACTCATGCTAGTGAAGTAGTCTCCTCTCCCGGCACATAGGGGAGTCATTGTATATGGCTATTGCTTTTGGCAGGAATGACCTTCTGTACAGATCCTTATTACAGCCCAAGCTGAAGGAGCCTCCCATTAAAACACAATCTGCTGTCTGACCAGTGGGCTGTGGAGGGGGCCGTGTGGTGTCCCCCATGTTAAGTTTGTTTGTGGAGGCATTACTAGGAGGAGAGTTAATGTGTGAAAGGATGTAATGTAGCTTCCATTGTACAAGCAGTATCCTATATCTTATTTGCCTATAAAATTGTATCATTGAGCTTTCAGACCAGAGCAAAGCTAATACGAGTTATGTTTGGAATGATGATGTTGCTCACTGCACTGTAAAATGGCTCATTTGTCATTTCTATGAGGATTTGTCAGAAAAGCACTTCATCATTGCTTGCAAGGCATTTTAACAGTCTGACAGAGGACTGCAGCTGAAAATGAGCCAATCCTGGCTAACTCGGCCACATTAACATATGTATTAATGCTGAATAATAAATACTAATTTGCACTGTTTTTGATAAATAACTCAATATAGAATAGACCATAGCAATTTATAAAGAGGACATGAGATGACTTAATTTGTGTTGTGTCTGGCAATGATACAATGATCAAAGCTTGGGCTAACACACAAAGGGGAGGAAGATTTACACATTGGCAGATGAAAACACAGTGTGTGTTTTGCTGTTTCACTGCTCATTGTCAACATCTCCCACAGCTCCCCAAGATTCCAGACCTGAAACTTGAATATTTCTTTGTTGCCTTGTCTTGAATAGACAATGTTATATTTGTTGCATGCATTGAGTTGCCTTAATAGGGGAAGCACAGCTGTCATGGCCAAACCCGATCCAATAGCCTGGAGACAGATGGAAACACACCTAAGCCCTCTCCACGCTGGTGTTGGAACTGGTACAAGGAAATGTCACATTAAAAAAAAAATAATACTCCTGCCTGTCCAACTATTAAAGTGGTCCATTATAAATAACTTCATTTCAAAGGACCCGAGAAATGATATTCATATTGCTTTTGGCAAAAAACGAGGCATACTAAAATATAGGCTAACTGACATGGTGGACCTCCTGCTTTGCCAATGAATGACCCAACACATTAAAATGAAAACGTTTGATATAGCCTACCTATTTAGTTAGTATGAAGGACCACAGGCTGCTGTTTTTTTGTGAAATATGTTTTGAATTGCATCCTTTTCCGACCTATTTTAATTAAAAGAAGACATGTCACCGCCTGGTATAATGTTGACAGAGGCTTTCCATTTATGTGGCACTCTGCCACTTCTGGAAATGAGCATTGAAGACATGTCCTTGGTGTAAGTGGGGTACAAAGGAGACAAAAACATATGAGAAAAGAGATGAAAAGTGAAGTTACATTTAAAAAAACAATAATTGAATTAGCTTGAGTGTGAACGTTTATTCTTTAGTGGAAGCAATAGTTAGACCTTCAGGTCTGGGGATATCAACTGAGCTTCTTTCCAGAATGGTTAAGCAAACTGATGAAGGTGTGCAGTACAAATGTAAAAATATACTCACATACCAGGACATAGCCTATTTCTAGACAAGCAAAAACTGAAAACAAAGAGCAATGAGATGCCGTTCTAATAACAATTTGAAAGAAAAAAAATGGAAAAGGGAAGGGAAGTGCAGTAAAATGGGCCACCGGCCAGCAGAAAAGTAAACAACTGAAAAAGAGGTCCGTCTGTTCATACATTCTGGCCTTTACAAAGCACATGTATCTGTGATGCTCTCACTGATCAACACAGACAGAAAATAAACGTGCATAAAGGCATAATTAACCCTAGGCTAACTAGAACACACATATCCATGCATGCACGCCTATGCATCGTGACCTATAATAAACCAAGATGCATCCACAAAATACACAAAGACACATACACACAAAGGCATAGTAAACATACAAACTAGAAAGTCTCTCTCTCTCCCTCTCTCCCTCTTTCCCTCTCTCTATCTCTGTCTGACAGGGACAATCTCAGTTTCTTATTCCACTGTGGTGGAGTTAATCCTCCCCACAGGAGGCATCCTCACCCAGTGAGACTTTTCCAATGTTCTCAAATGAAATATGAAAGACTGACAAAGAACAACTCATGAATTGAAGTGCTCGATAAGTGTTGAGACACCAGGAGCCGAGGACTCTTTAAGTATTCAAATATCAATATGATTAGTTGTAACAAAACAACTGTTTGCATACAAGTGTTTGTATTGGAGGATTATGGGTGGGTATGTAGTGTATACAACAAGCTCCTTCTATAGACCTTGCATCTGTTTCAGACTGTTACTCTGTCAGTGTAAATATGCATTAGGCTACAGCTCTATGAAACACTTAGTACAGCTCTCCTTCCCTTGCAGTCTTCTGCATGTCTGGTATGTCAATCTAGTCCCCTTTGTTTCATTCACGCTTATTTCATTTTTTTTTAACTTTTATTTATCCTCGAGAGACCAATTGAGGGGTGACCCTCATTTTCAATGATGTCCAGTCAAAACAAATTCAAAACAACAATACATACAAAATATTCAATGCAAATACATCAAATACACAACAAGTGAAGAGAAGAGAAAAAACAAAAACAAAAAAACAATTGAAACATCTACAAAGTGGTGAAGAGTGGCAGCAATTAAAAGGAATAAAGTACAATATAGCCTAATTAAAACAGTTACAAGTGGAGTTTGGCAGATCCAAGATAGTCTGTTTAAATTGGCCAAAGGATATGAATGTATTTAGTTTAATTTGTTGCTGTAAGTTGTTCCAGGAGTCAGGGGCACTGAAGCTAAAAGCTGTCTTTCCCAGCTCAGACCGGGCTTGTGGGACATAAAGCATAAGCATGTCAGTGGAGCGGGTTTGATAAAGCCCATCTGAAATGTGCAGCATTTCAGTTAAATAACGAGGAAGCTTCCCGGTCAAGGCTTTGTAAATAAAAATGTGCCAATGTGCGTCACGTCTCTCTTTAAGGGAGGACCAGGGCGCTGTTGAAATATTTATTTAATCCAGTGTTAAGAAAAATAATTCAAGTCCAGCTTGGTTATACAGTAATCTGTCATTCTTTTTCTGTGTTATCTGGAGTGGAGGCAATTGAAAACATCAACTCCCTCTGAGTGGTGTTACAAAGGTTATTCTGTGTCACTGATCAAACTTCAAGTAAGCCTGTTTACTCCAGGCCTTGGTAATTGTTGCGGGGGATAACATTTCAGATACAAATACTTCGATTTATCTTCCTTCCTTGCTGGAGAGCTATTGAACTTGAATGAAGTGTTTGAACTCTTGCTGCGACAAACTGCATGTCTTGTGTCGGCATGTAACTGGATATATTAATGCAATGCTTTATATTGTGTAGGACATGCTATGGTAATTTGAGCTATTCACTTGTCATATAAATATAGGAAATAAGTTTTTATTATTAAAAATTAAAATTTGCATTTCTGAAGTACGTTACATTTGAACAAATTCAAATGAACTATGTAATATTAAATGGATGAGCCTGAGGGAGCCACACACACACACAACACACACACACACACACACACACACACACACACACACACACACACACACACGTGTGACATGAGAGAGACGTAAAACATGCTGATTAATGTTGTAATATGGCAGGTTTGATTGATTAAATACAGAACACATTGCTTGAGGATAATTGATTCCTATGATAAAATGAATAATGTCATTTAGCTTCTGCAGCACAGCAGGACATATCTCCTTGACCTGTGAGACCCGGGACTCCCAGACAGCGAGAGATGTAGCAACAACAGAAAAAAGAGCAAAGCAGCGCAATATTGAAGAGGAGACACATTTTCTCTCCTTAATTAGGTATCTAGATTTGACAGGAAACAGAAAACGATAACCTCTCTTCCACCGTGATTAATGGCATCACTAAAACAAGATGAATTGAAACGAATGGTGTTAATTTGACAATATAACACTTGAGCAGATTAAAGCCTCAATGTTTTGTAACACTAACATTTCCAGAAAGATTTTCTCAAGCTGTCATTTTGGAAATGAATCATCAATAATTCAGACATAAATACGGCTATGTTTCAAAAAGCATATTAAAGGTCCTACTGTGTTTTTATTTTGCTTTGCATCAATGATCAATAAAGGATAAATGAATGAAAATGAAAAAAATACTGCAGGTTATCCGTTGCTACACACACCTAGCGGTAAGCATTTTGTTTTATGCAACCATTACGCGCTGGTGACTGATGAACATATCATGGTACTAATGAAAACTGATGTTGCATTGAAGAACTGGTTGCACAGAGACAGTGGTAGAGTATGTGAATGTTTTTAAGCTTCCTGTGAGAAAGTGCTTGTAGTGCACAATTCTGTGTGTCCTCTAGTTAGAACACAGGGTCGTCAGGTAGTGCAGCACACACATACAGATGGATTTCTTCAAACTCTTGGAGGTGTTGGATTCAGTTACACATGTGGACAAGCACTTTTCAAGTTCACAGAGATATATTTAATATCCAAACACTAAAAGTTTAAAAGATACTCTGCCCTATGATTGGAGCCTTTGATTGCAGCCAAAACAAATCTAATCAAAGTATATCTTTATAGATATAGTTCCAAATGAATTGCAGCATTTGTTCCTATCAAGTAGAACAATGTACTAGTCTGGTTTAAGCTTGGTAATAGGCTCTGTGCACAAGTCTAAAGCGAACTTCCGGTTTCGCCTGGTGTGGGCATACTAGTTTCCGGTGGCTCAGTTACCACGGTAACTATAAACTATATATGAGTATTTCATTGGAAAAAGGGGATTAAATGTAGCATATGAGATTGTTTAAACAACAATGAAGTGCCGGTGGGTTGAATTAACACTTTTGTGAAACACTTTGCTTAGTTTAGCGTAGATATACTAGCGGTTTGAGCTTCCACTGCAGTGGATACATTGGATTAAAAGGATTGAGGTTTCGGACAACACATACAAAGTAAAGGTATGCAGCTGACATTTTGAGGACCATCTAATCATCAGTACTGATAAGAGTAGACGGGTACTAGTTACAAGCTACGTCCTATCGTTGTTTGAGTGGAATAACTATGTTGTTATCAAAGATAAGGGCCTGTGTTTGGGAGCGCAGAACACGAGCATCAAGCCCAGAACCTGGCTCGTAACCTGGCCTAGAGGATCTTGAGCACGACGTTGTTTAAATACTTGAATAGTTAAAAAAAAACGCACAACAAGCTCCGACAAACAGATGCTATGTACACACAAGCACACTTTCATCATCACAGCAGGCAAAAACTACAACCTACAGTGCACACAACGGCACCGACACAGTGAAGACACGCCAGCCGCACACACAGACACACACCATCATCACCAGCAGCGCATTGCCTCAAACAACTAAAATAGAATAAAAGTCATTGGATATCACAGCATGAATTAACTTTCCTATTTAGCTACTCTGCCACCCTCAAAATATTTTAAACTCACCGTAGCTTGCAGGTGTGCAGCAGCATCCTCAAACACGATGGTGGTAGGCTAGCAGGCTAAATCCCATGGTGAACCTACAAATATTTCACTATAATATTCCACGATTTGTCCGATGAAAAAAGCAGCCTGCAACCAGTTACTTTTCCTGCAGTCAGTCTATTGTCTATTGTTACTACTTGAGTAGCTTATAGAAAAGTTAATTTATGCTGTGATATCCTATGATTTTTATTTCATTTTAGTTGTTTGAGGCAATGCGCTGCTGGTGATGTTTGTTCGTATGTGTTTGTGTGTGCGGCTCGAGTGCCTATTTTGTCGGTGCCGTTGTGTAATAAGCTAGCACCTATATATTTTAGTATTGCATAATACATATGACCGCAGCTATCCCCATGAACACAGTGGGAACGGGCGTATAATGGTTAGTTTAACGTTTGGCTTATCGTCATAGCTTAATCATACACTCAGATTGTGAGGCTTCTCTAGTTTCTTCATGGACACTGCTCTGACAATAACTTCAAATGTTCCCTGATCTTTACTAGACACTAAGAGATGGGCGTAACGTTGGTAGGCCTAAAGTAAGCACAATACGACACAGTTGGTGTTTCAAATACAAAAAAAAAAAATTACTCTGTTAATTAAAAATCAGGTGCACCTCTTACTTAACCTCTTACTTATACAAATAACTTAAATATCAAACATCCCTTTCCCGCTTGCTGGTTGGAGCAAAATATTATGAAATTCAACTGTATGGACAGAGTCAGTAAGTACACCGGAAACTAGAATGCCAACACCGTCAGTTGACTTCCGGGTTCTAGTGCACAGAGCATGGACCTATACATGGACATATAAAGAAATGGACACCGTATTGAAACATGGCGCCCATTCATTCCTATGAAAGCTGCTCATAGGCGCAGAGAAGCAACAAGGAAGCATAATCCGGAAATTCCATACGGCCCAAAGCATGACGTAGCATAGACGTAGCGGCATTATGGACCTATCAAGAAAGAGGGCGGCAAGCGTAGCGGACTGGAGGCGGGTGTCTCGTTCTGTAGCATCTAGCCTGGCGAAAACAAACTGAAAGCCGTTAAAAGCCGTTGGGCTAATAAAACGCTTGAGGTGGCGTTTTGAAATGAGAAAACTTACATTTTAATAGTATATGGTCTAAAGATAAGTATGAGCCTATGATTGATATCCAGAAAAAATGTGCAGAGACACAATCTTGTTCGCCGCTTGTACTGTGTGGACAGGGACATCTGCCTACGGGCCGCATGAAAATAAGCTCCACCCCTTACCATGCAATACCAATGGGTTGGCCACATGTCCATGCTGGCTGCTCGGAGAAGGCAGCATCCTGGGGGCCTGGACCTATAAGGCACAGAGCCTATTAAAGGTGCAGTGTGTAATATGACATCATCAAGTAAGCTCTAGAAAGTTCTAGAATGCAACGCTCCCTGGGTAACCCCACCCCTTTCAAATAATAACAGAAGTTACAGTGGCCTTCAAGGACAAGAACAATTCTAAATGTTAAACAATGCACCTGATGACATTCCAACTATGACACTTCCAAAATGGCGGTGACAAGGCCTTGGTCCAAAGTATGGAAAAATATGGACATATATGAGACCCTTTCTAAGGAAAAAAATTATAATTATAAAAAAAAATTAGCTATTATGCACTAAATTAAAATGCACTAAAATTATGGATATTATAATTATTTTCTACAAAATATGCTAGGAAATAAAACCCAAAATTCTACACAATGCAGGTTTAAAGCAGAGGCCCACAGAACATCCAGTGACGGGTTGGAATTTTACCATGTAAACCCTCGTGTTTACATTTTAGAAGGTGAACCAGCTGTAATGTTGTTACCATTTCCCCCATAGAAATGAAATGATGTAAACACCAGCATCTTCAGTGGAAATGGTAATACACATCACTCCTTTCTTTGGATTCAAGTTTTGGTTCTGACCAGCCAAACTTGTATGGTGACAGAGTTGGAGAAAAACAGTGTTAAAGTGAAATCAGGCAACAATTGCTCATTCTCTATGAGATATATTATGACAGTGAAAACCACTTATTGTTATTCCCTGAAATAACCCTGCTATATCATTTGGTATCGTCCCCCCTAAGCTAGTATCATCACTCATGGTTTTCCTCAGATGTCTTTCCAAAAAAAATCTAAAGTATGTGTTTTAGGATATTTTAGTCTTATGATAAAAAGGTCTGCAAATTCTATATCTTTCTCCTTTTGTGTTTATCTGGTCGTCATTGCCCATTATATAAATCCCTACATTTGAATGACTCAAATCATTTCTTTATTTATTTCTTTTTTTTCTTTTCTTTGCACATGTTGTGTAATCAAAACCAAGTTGGGTTGTTTTTTTGCCAAGCAAGCACAGTTGAGAAAGCACAGTTACCCTGAGAAATTAACATAAATACATTCCTAATGGGATGGAAGCACTGAATTGATTTCTGGAGGGGGAATGGGGGTGTCATGAATAATGACTTAGCCGTGGCTAGTCCTTGAAGGCCCTTATGACAACCAGAACATGTTTGGTATGCCTAGTTTAGTTAATACACTGGCTGCTTCTGACATCTAGTGGAGAATTTAGAAGTTGCAGTGTGGTGTATGATTTGTTTTACATGACCAGGCTTTTGATGAGATTGAGGTGGTTCAGGCATTAGTCAGACGCCACTAAGGCCTGGCCTTGAATAGGCAGCAGAAAATGGAGATGTCTATCATACTGCATTTTAGAGTGTCACTGAAACTGTTTAATTTACATATTTTTCATTATCTAATAGTTACTTAATTAATAGTTAATCCAAGCAGTGTGGATATTAAATACATTGAAAAAGAGTTAGATACAATTGCTGAGGCTAAAATAGGAAGGTGGTACACAATGGTCCCAGGACAGGTGGAGATGGACTAGAAGAGACAGTCAAGGTGTGTGTGTGTGTGTGTGTGTGTGTGTGTGTGTGTGTGTGTGTCTGTCTGTGTGTTCTAAAAACCAAGACTACGGGTTGGGTAAGGGGCTGAAGGTATAGGGAATGCATTATAAGTCAATCAAGGTCCTCACAAGTATAGGAAGCCATGTGTGTTAGTTTATGTGCATATCGGTGTTTATTCTAGGACACACACACACACACACACACACACACACAACAACAACAACAACAACCCTAAACAACCTAAAAGTAATGGACATTTTAAAACATAACACATACACACACACACATATCAACAACAACCAAATAGGCAATGAATGCATATTTTAAAACATAACATATTTTGGCAATGGGGAAACATAGAATAGAACTATACGATGTCACCGTTTAGGGGAGAAAAGTTTCATTTCAATTCCAGACACTCGATTGAGCAGAAGCATTTTAATATTCTCCTGGAACCACACCTGGAAAAACTACGAATGAGAATTTGACAGAAGAAATATATTGAAGGAACCATGCATCAACAGACAGAGGTACAGTATAAATCAAATAATTAATTGTATTTAGTTTTACATGACACACACACACACACACACACACACACACACACACACTCACACAGACACAGACACAGACACACATAGACACACATACACAAGGCAAGGCAAGGCAAGGCAAGTTTATTTATATAGCACAATTCAGACACAAGGCCACTCAAAGTGCTTTACAGGGGCAAGATTAGAATACATAAAACACATTATAAAACATTTAATTATAATAATTAATTTATAATAATTGATAGGTTTTATATAGCGCTTTATTGCCTAGGCACTCAAAGACGCTTTACAGGGTTCCTGGTTCAATTCGTTCACACACAGTCATACCGTACACAGACAAAGACACAGACACACACACACACACCTAACGACATTTACTTTTACATGAAAAAGTGCTGAAATTAAGTTCAAATTGTTTTTCTTGTATACTTTTACTGTGGTAGTTCAAATTTGAGACAGCATTGAATATAAGAGGGTAATATTGTGCTTTTGCATTGCATTGCATTGCATTGCATTGCATTGCATTGCATTGATTTTAAAGCTACAGTTACTTTTCAAAATAAGGGTTTACACAAAATAATATGAACAATTTTAGAAAATGATTTATTTTCATAGACATAATCTAATCAATCATAAATCTATTACTAACTATTTACATGTAAGAATATAGGTAAATATTTTAGTTTTTATTGCATTGCATTGATTTTTAGAAAAACAGTTATCAGTTATTTTTTCAGAAATTGAGGATCGCTAGGTCGCATCCTTGGTCGTTTTGTATGAAATGAAAATGTAGTTCAGTACGGCAGTAAATAGGAACGACTCATTCCTATTTACTGCCCTACTGAACTACATTTTCATTATAAAAGAACCTATTGGGTTTGCAATGACTCTTCCAGAGTTCGTTAAACATCTTCTAGTCTGGCCATGGCTTGACATTGTTAGTTTGTGAGTTTTGTTGAGTAAGTGTTTTGGTTATTGTGTCTGTTATTTTTATTTATTTCTTTATTTTGCTTATGCTGCCTTATTTACAGCTCTGGATTTGACTATTTAAAGGTTTATGGATCCATATATTGTCTCTTCACACACTTCTTTAACAGTGTGACTGACATCTTCTGTATTTTTATTTGAGTTTTTAAAACTACATAACTTTAGCTATAACCATTATTTTCAGGAGTTCTGTTTGCATATATTGATGAATAATTGTTATTATTTTATTATTATAAAAACATTATAGTTACCATGGTAATCAGGTTATGAAAAAAAACCTATACATTCTAAATATTTTCAGAACAAAACAAAAACAGAATCTTATCACCATGGTGATCACAAGAACAGATTAGAATAGTCTTCATGTAGTCTAGTCAGTTCAAACATCAAAAAAGTGCAGAACAGGTGAATAGGCTACATATATATATATATGTTTTTTTAAATGCATTTATTTATTTTTTGATAAATACAAATTTAATTCATACAATAATATAAAAATAACATATGAAAGTGTCAAAATAAGAGACAAAATATATAGGCTACTTTTGTATTGTTTACCACCACCGGTATGACTGTGTGTGAATGAATAGAACCTGGAACCCTGTAAAGTTGACCAGTTTAAAACATTGCTGAAGACTAATTTTTTTGCATTGGCCTTTAACACAAGTTGAGACTTTAACACTCCTCCCTTTTTTCTCATGTATCTTATATGTTGTTTTGTGTTGTATCTTGTACAGCACTTTGGTCAAATGATGTTGTTTTTAAATGAGCTATAGAAATAATTTTGACTGACTTTTTGACTTTGACTTTATGTTTGAGTAGAATAAACATTTTGATTTGATTTTTAAAACTACTGACAACATTTCTACCAAATTCACAATAAGATCATTGTCATTCATTTCCATGATGAAGTAACATAGAGATGAAGATTGAAGAAAAATCCAGACTTGTCTCTTTAATTTTTTTTCCGGAGCTGAAATAGTTAAACAACAGCAAATGTTTCAATGGTTTACACTTATTTTTTCCCCACAGAACGAATATGTGTCTCCAATGGAGGCTTGGGCAGCGATAGTGAGAGAATCAGAGCCCACTACCATCCGAAAGAGGTGCAAGACGAAGGCTGCGAAGGCCCAGGCGTACCTCGCTGCCATGTTGTGGTCTTACCATAGATATATTATATCTGTGGGGGTTTACGAAGAAGAGGAAGAACAACTAGAGAGGTAGGACAATTTGTAACCTTTGTGATGATAGTTTGGTGTGTGTGCGTGCGTGTGCATGTGTGTGTATGTGTGTGTATCATGTCCTGTTTGAGTGTAAGAATATAAATGTAATGGAAATTGAGGATTTTTTTCAAATTTTTCTTTTAGGCCCTTGAGTTGTTGTACTATAGAGCCCGTGTGCTACACATCGGACTGGGACACAGAGAGTGAGGATGAGAGAGAGGAGGTGGCCCCACCATCCATACCACTGGTGAGTAGTCCTGTTGTATTTTAATTTTTAAAGATTCTTTTTTGGAATTTTTTCATATGCTTTTTTTATCAGACGGTGTGGAGAAACAGAGATGTAATGGGTCACTTTAAAAGATGCTACGAGGTGTGTAATATAGAAGATCTTATTCCTGCTTGGCATGTCTGCCTGCCGCACCCTTCTGGTTAGCCGCAGGGTCATGCACCGTTCACTGATGTTTCGCCCCCTAGCCAGTACATCTCCCGGTGGGGGGGCAGTGGCCAGATGTGGACGTCTCCCCGCCACTCCCTGCAGCTGACCTTAATGGGGTGTTTTTCTCTACGCACAATCCCTCCTCCGTAGCCACAACCAGTAGCTTGACTTCTCAGCTTCCTCTGCCAGCTCTTTGACTGCCGACTGTAGCTTTGCTTCAGTCATCCCAACTGCTCGCAGAATTTGCACTGTTGATTTCCCTACGAAACCCCGGCATCCAACTTCAACTGGGTGGATGGTTGAAGCCCAGCCAGCCTCCCTGTATTTAGCTGCCAACTCCGAATATTTGAGCCGCTTGAGCTTGTTTGCTCACCGTTCCTTGCTCCCAAGGAACGGTGAGCTCGTTGACAAAGACCTTCTTTACGGCTGGGGACCACATCAGGACGTCGAGTCTGAGATTTGTTTGCATAATCTCTGGTGGAAATACTAAGCACTTCCCCAGGTCAACCCTCATTTCCCACGCATTTCCAGGGGTGAGTAGAGAGGTCTTTCCCTTGGCTGACTTCTGGCAGTTCTCCCCTGGCTTGACGAAGGGGATACTGTGTTGACGGTGCCTTGATGAGTTGTTAGCTGCCACTCTGCTGATCTCCAGCAGCTCTGCAAGCTTCCGTAGCACCTGATTATGCCGCCACGTGTAGCATCCCTGGGTCAGCGCAACCTTGCACCCTTACAAGATGTGTTGGAGGCCTGCGCTTGTGTTACTGCACAAAGGGCAATTGTCCTCACTCCCATACCACTGAGAGAGGTTGCGTGGACAAGGGAGTGTGTCGTACGCTGCCCGCATCACGAAGCTCAGCCGTGCCTGAGGGGTCCGCGAGATGTCTGCCAAGCTGATGTTTCTGGTTGTGGTAGCCTCCCACCGCGTCCATGCTCCTTGTTTTCCCTTGATGTAGTATTGCTCCTTTTCCATCTGCGTGATCTCCTCAACAACCATAGTCTTCCTCTGCTCCTTTGTGGCTTGAGACCAGAACTGCACAGGTTCTCCCCAGCCCAATCCTGCCCGGTTGTTTTGCACCTTTCCCAGGACCTCTCTGTGCTGCAACCTGCTGATGGCTTGGTCAACCTCTGTGTGTGCCCGCCACTTTCGCCCTGTGCGGACATTCACCTCTGAACTTCTAATCAGCTGGTCCCTGGATTCCTTCAGCTCGAGTACCAAACGGGTTTTCTCCTGCTTGTATCCGAGACTGATAGACTTGAATGGAAGTTCCAACGCATTCCTGCCAAAGATACCTGCGTCAGAGAAGCAGCGAGAGAGGCCAAGCCATTTCCTGATGTAGCTGTTGGAGACGCCATCCATCCTTTTCACTGCTGATGATGGAATTTTGCAGATTTTCAGTGGCCACATTAAGCGATGGTAGAGTGTGTGTTGGTAGCACCACACTTTATACTTCCCCGGAAGTTGGCTGCTGTTGATCCTGGCCAGACCATCTGTTAGCTGCTTATGCACTGTTCTCCCCATTTGCCTGTCTGAGAGTTCCGCAGAGTACTCCCTCCCAAGGCTTCGAATTGGATGCCACACTGTCATTCCTTGTTCCTTTCCGAATCGAGAGGCTCCGAGACTTCGATGGCTTAATCTTCAGTCTTGCCCATGTTGTTAGTTTGTCAAGGCAGTTCAGGAGTCTTGTTGTGCATGGAGCTGTTTGTAAAATGCTTGTTACATCATCCATGTAGCTTCTCAAGGCGGGCAGTCTCACTCTGGTTGCTGACCTCATGCCTCTGGCCACTTGCCTGGTTTCGATGAGGATATTCTCGAAGACTGTGACGAAGAGTATCGGAGAGATGGAACATCCCATGGCAATGCCGACCTCCAATTGGTGCCATCCCGTCAAGAAGCCATCGAGGGAGAAACAGGCTGCTGAAGTTGGTGTGTGAAAAAACTCCAATGCGTATTCAATCAATTTGTCCGGGACTGATCCGTAGGCGTTTGCCAAGTCAAGCCAAACCACGTGTAGATCGCCTCTCTCTCTCTTGGCACGCTGTATCTGCTCCCAGATGACGGAGGAGTGCTCTATGCAACCAGGAAAGCCTGGGAGACCTGCTTTTTGGCAACTGGTATCGATGTAATTGTTACCCTTGAGGAAGCTTGTCAATCTTCTCGCCAGCACAAAGAAAAAGATTTTCCCTTCCAAATTCAGTAATGCGATACTCCTGAACTGGCTTATCTCGGTGGAATTCTGCTCTTTGGGAATGAAGATCCCGACTGCTTGCTGCCATTCTGATGGGATGGTTTGGGTCTTCCATGCTGTCCTCATGAGTTTCCATACGATCTTTGCCACTTCAGGGCAGTACTTATATACCTTGTACGGGAGCCCATTCAGTCCTGGAGCTGACGCTGATCTGGCCTTTTTGATGACTTCTCTGATCTCACTCAGCCTTGGCGGGGAGGTGTCGAAAGGTATGCTCAGTTGTGATGGGTGTGGCACATATCCTGGGGAGCCAAGTGGTGTATATTTGGCTGCATCTGAGTATTGCCCATTGATATGTTGTTCGAGAGTGTCTTTGGATATATCAAGTGTGCCGCTTCTCTTCTTATCCAGCAACTTCCTTGCATACCTGAACGGGTCCTTGAAGAAATCTCTTCTCTCCTTCTCTTTTCTTTTCCCCCTCCTCCTGATCCGGTCTGCCCTACGGAGCGTAGCAAGCCTTTTCTTTAGCTCATCCCACAGCACTTTCAGACCGGTTTTCTCCTCTGGGGCTGCTTTCCTCCAACTCTTGTGCAGCTGGCGTCAGTTGCGTACCAGCTCTTCAATGCATTTCTCCCTCCGTCCTTTACGCTGCGGGGCTGGTGCTTTCTTGGCGGTCACTTCTCCAAACAACCCTCTACATTCCTCATAAATTATGTTGCAGACCATGTTCAGTTTCCGATCCACATTTCCTCGCAGAGAATGCTCCAATACTGCACTTAGCCGTTGGTCAAGTCTGCGCCACTCCTCTTGATTGTTTGCCTTAGGCCACTTGATTTTGTTGCGCTGCTCTGTTTTTTTCAGGTCGCTTGCTGGTTGTATATCTGTAGGGGGGGCTGATGTGGTCCTCGCTCTGGAGAGTTGGCTCCATCTCTAGGCTTGCAAGATCTTCGGTTGACCTTCCAGCATCGTCGAGTCCTGTTGCACTATGGTTTTCTACTTGGCTTTGGCTCCCTTTCGTCTGACCTGCCGAAGCAGTGCGATGATGCTGGTCAGTGTTCCTTCCACACTTCATCCTCCCTTGATGTATGTGCAAGCATCTGAGCGAAGTCACTTTCTGCCACCCATATTTACACTTCTGGAGGGTCTTCTCGTTGTCCTTGTTCATTCCGTTCGTTACCAATTGATCTGTCCTGTTAGGCTCATCTTCCATCCCGCCTCTTGGTGGGCCTTCGGGTTGTTTTCTCTTAATTTGTTTCGTAGTCAGTTAGATGTGCTTCCGCTAGAGGAAGCTAGTGGGTAGGGTGACTAACCGCCCACCCGTGGAGCAGTCTCTCCCGCTGTCCTCCAGTCTTTCCCGGATGTCCACCAGTCTTCCCTGGACGCCAACTGCACTTTCACAGTAGTCACTGGTTCTCCAGATTTGTCAGTTTGTAATACAGAAGATCTTATTCCTGCTTGGCATGTCTGCCTGCCGCACCTCCTCCGGCGCTCCTTCTGGTCATCTGCAGGTTCGTCAACTGGAGCCACCATTCACTGATGTTTCGCCCCCTAGCCAGTACATCTCCTGGTGGGGGGGGGGAGGGGCAGTGGCCAGATGGGGACGTCTCCGCGCCACTCCATGCAGCTGACCTTACTGGGGTGTTTCCCTCCATGCACAATCCCTCCTCCGTAGCCACAACCAGTAGCTTGACTTCTCAGCTTCCTCTGCCAGCTCTTTGACTACCCTCTGTAGCTTTGCTTCAGTCATCCCAACTGCTCGCAGAATTTGCACTGTTGATTTCCCTACGAAACCCGGCATCCAACTTCAACTGGGTGGATGGTTGAAGCCCAGCTAGCCTCCCTGCATTCGGCTGCCAACTCCGAATATTTGAGCCGCTTGAGCTCGTTTGCTGCCGGGATCCCTTGCTCCCAAGGAACGGTGAGCTCAATGACAAAGATCTTCTTTACGGCTGGGGACCACATCAGGACGTTTGTTCTGAGATTTGTTTGAATAATCTCAGGTGGAAATACTAAGCGCTTCCCCAGGTCAACCCTCATTTCCCACACATTTCCAGGGGTGAGTAGAGAGGTCTTTCCCTTGGCTGACTTCTGGCAGTTTCCCCTGGCTTGACAAAGGGGATACTGTGTTGACGGTGCCTTGATGAGTTGTTAGCTGCCACTCTGCTGATCTCCAGCAGCTCTGCAAGCTTCCGTAGAACCTGATTATGCCGCCATGTGTAGCGCCCCTGGGTCAGCGCAACCTTGCACCCTTACAAGATGTGTTGGAGGCCTGCGCTTGTGTTGCTGCACAAAGGGCAATTGTCCTCACTCCCATACCACTGAGAGAGGTTGCGTGGACAAGGGAGTGTGTCGTACGCTGCCCGCATCAGGAAGCTCAGCCATGCCTGAGGGGTCCGCGAGATGTCTGCCAAGCTGATGTTTCTGGTTGTGGTAGCCTCCCACCGCGTCCATGCTCCTTGTTTGCCCTGTGACACTGCCTTGATGTAGTATTGCTCCTTTTCCATCTGCGTGATCTCCTCAACAACAATGGTCTTCCTCTGCTCCTTTGTGGCTTTAGACCAGAACTGCACAGGTTCTCCCCAGCCCAATCCTGCCCGGTTGTTTTGCACCTTTCCCAGGACCTCTCTGTGCAGCAAACTGCTGATGGCTTGGTCAACCTCTGTGTGTGCCGGCCACTTTCGCCCTGTGCGGACATTCACCTCTGCACTTCTAATCAGCTGGTCCCTGGATTCCTTCAGCTCGAGTACCAAACGGGTTTTCTCCTGCTTGTATCCAAGACTGATAGACTTGAATGAAAGTTCCAACACATTCCTGCCAAACATTTGCCATTTCCTGATGTCGCTGTTGGAGACGCCATCCATCCTTTTCACTGCTGATGATGGAATTTCGCAGATTTTCAGTGGCCACATTAAGTGATGGTAGATTGTGTGTTGGTAGCACCACACTTTATATACATTCCTCATAAATGATGTTGCCGGCCATGTTCAGTTTCCTATCCACATTTCCTCGCAGAGAATGCCTCAATAATTCACTTAGCTGTTGGTCAAGTCTGCGCCACTCCTCTTGAATGTTTGCCAAGGGCCACTTGATTTTGTTGCGCCGCTCTAGTTTTTTCAGGTCGCTTGCTGGTTGTATATCTGTAGGGGGGCTGATGTGGTCCTCGCTCTGGAGAGTTGGCTCCATCTCTAGGCTTGCAAGATCTTCGGTTGACCTTCCAGCATCGTTGGGTCCTGTTGCACTATGGTTTTCTACCTGGCTTTGGCTCCCTTTCTTCTGACCTGCCAAAGCAGTGTGATGATGCTGGTCAGTGTTCCTTCCACACTTCATCCTCCCTTGATGTATGTGCAAGCCTCCCTTAATGTATGTGCAAGCATCTGAGCGAAGTCAATTTCTGCCACCCACATTTACACTTCTGGAGGGTCTTCTCGTTGTCCTTGTTCATTCCGTTCGTTACCAATTGATCCGTCCTGTTAGGCCCATCTTCCATCCCTCCTCTCGGAGGGCCTTCGGGTTGTTTTCTCTTAATTTGTTTCGTAGTCAGTTAGATGTGCTTCCCCTTGAGGAAGCTAGTGGGTAGGGTGACTAACCGCCCACCCGTGGAGCAGTCTCTCCCGCTGTCCTCCGGTCTTTCCCGGATGTCCACCAGTCTTCCCTTGACGCCAACTGCACTTTCACAGTAGTCACTGGTTCTCCAGATTTGTCAGTGTGTAATACAGAAGATATTTTTCCTGCTTGGCAAGTCTGCCTGCCGCACCTCCTCCGGCGCTCCTTCTGGTCAGCTGCAGGGTCGTCAGCTGGAGCCACCATTCACTGATGTTTCGCCCCCTAGCCAGTACATCTCCTGGTGGGGGGGGGGCAGTGGCCAGATGGGGACGTCTCCGCGCCACTCCCTGCAGCTGACCTTACTGGGGTGTTTTCCTCCACGCACAATCCCTCCTCCGTAGCCACAACCAGTACCTTGACTTCTCAGCTTCCTCTGCCAGCTCTTTGACTACCCTCTGTAGCTTTGCTTCAGTCATCCCAACTGCTCGCAGAATTTGCACTGTTGATTTCCCTACGAAACCCCGGCATCTAACTTCAACTGGGTGGATGGTTGAAGCCCAGCCAGCCTCCCTGCATTCGGCTGCCAACTCTGAATATTTGAGCCGCTTGAGCTCGTTTGCTGCCGGGATCCCTTGCTCCCAAGGAACGGTGAGCTCAATGACAAAGATCTTCTTTACGGCTGGGGACCACATCAGGACGTTTGTTCTGAGATTTGTTTGAATAATCTCAGGTGGAAATACTAAGCGCTTCCCCAGGTCAACCCTTATTTCCCACACATTTCCAGGGGTGAGTAGAGAGGTCTTTCCCTTGGCTAACTTCTGGCAGTTTCCCCTGGCTTGACGAAGGGGATACTGTGTTGACGGTGCCTTGATGAGTTGTTAGCTTCCACTCTGCTGATCTCCAGCAGCTCTGCAAGCTTCCATAGAAACCTGATTATGCCGCCATGTGTAGCGCCCCTGGGTCAGCGCAACCTTGCACCCTTACAAGATGTGTTGGAGGCCTGCGCTTGTGTTGTTGCACAAAGGGCAATTGTCCTCACTCCCATACCACTGAGAGAGGTTGCGTGGACAAGGGAGTGTGTCGTACGCTGCCCGCATCAGGAAGCTCAGCTGTGCCTGAGGGGTCCGCAAGATGTCTGCCAAGCTGATGTTTCTGGTTGTGGTAGCCTCCCACCGCGTCCATGCTCCTTGTTTGCCCTGTGACACTGCCTTGATGTAGTATTGTTCCTTTTCCATCTGCGTGATCTCCTCAACAACCATAGTCTTCCTCTGCTCCTTTGTGGCTTGAGACCAGAACTGCACAGGTTCTCCCCAGCCCAATCCTGCCCAGTTGCTTTGCACCTTTCCCAGGACCTCTCTGTGCTGCAACCTGCTGATGGCTTGGTCAACCTCTGTGTGTGCCCGCCACTTTCGCCCTGTGCGGACATTCACCTCTGCACTTCTAATCAGCTGGTCCCTGGATTCCTTCAGCTCAAGTACCAACCGGGTTTTCTCCTGCTTGTATCCAAGACTGATTGACTTGAATGGAAGTTCCAACACATTCCTGCCAAACATTTGCCATTTCCTGATGTAGCTGTTGGAGACGCCATCCATCCTTTTCACTGCTGATGATGGAATTTTGCAGATTTTCAGTGGCCACATTAAGCGATGGTAGATTGTGTGTTGGTAGCACCACACTTTATATACATTCCTCATAAATGATGTTGCCATGTTCAGTTTCCGATCCACATTTCCTCTCAGAGAATGCTCCAATACTTCACTTAGCTGTTGGTCAAGTCTGCGCCACTCCTCTTGAATGTTTGCCAAGGGCCACTTGATTTTGTTGCGCCGCTCTGGTTTTTTCAGGTCGCTTGCTGGTTGTATATCTGTAGGGGGGCTGACTTGGTCCTCGCTCTGCAGAGTTGGCTCCATCTCTAGGCTTGCAAGGAACTTTTAAATTTTTCTTAAAGAGTCACATTTTTCCTCTGATGATCAGAAATTACATGTAACAGCAAACGAGACCATCAGTGCAAAGAATGCTATATTTATATAGTTTTTCTTGATTCAGAATTAACACAATTAACAATTAAATCAGTGATAACTTCTTGATATCACAAAAAAATCATTTGTTAACCGTTGTGAATTCACTCTTTTCCACTGTATATAAAAACAGACTCAGTTCCCGACTGGCATTACACACATCCGAGTCCAAAGCCGAAAACGGCACAACGACGAGGAACATTTGGGTAATGTAAAATCTGCAGACGTAGCAGACAAATTGACCATAGTAGATTTTGTGGATGGGGACGAGATAATGCAATACAGACACACTCCATTAACCACCCAGTCTTCCCCCACAGCAGTGCAACGGACAACCCCTGACCCTACAACAGTGTCTCCATCCACCAGCACAGAGTCAACCTTGGATGTTGACTATGATGCATTAAAGGAGAAGTAAGTGATATTTGGTTCTTTTAGCTATAACTTTCTGTCAGTGACTAGCATTTAGCAGTCCCCTCCCTCGTCCCTACGTCACCACCACACAAACCCTGCCTTCCAATACCCATACTTCCCTGCTGTTTAGTATGCCAGAAATAGATTTAGGATGTCCCAATACATGCATGTCAATTGTAGTATGCTGAAAATACATAAATACCCCACTAACTCCAATAGCATTTTGGAGTATCCGTCTTTATTCTTGACATTTCTCGACATAATGCAAAATAAATCTTCCTTATCTGATTTTTTTTTCTCTTCCTTGGCCCTAAAACTCTTTTACTCTGTACTTTAGTATGTAGTGTAGTAAAAAGAAAGAGTATGTGATTTGGAACGCAGGGATGGTTCTTTTAGCTATATCTTCCTGTCAGTGACAAGCAGTTAGCGGTCTCCTCCCTCGTCCCTACGTCACCACCACATGAAAACACAGCCGTCTTCATCAGATGGTGCCGCGATGGAGAGCAGCGAGTCATCGTTCACAGGCACAGAGACCCGCCTTTCTTTATAGAGCTCTGTCTCCTGATTGGATGAAAACGAGCGGGATACTAAAAAATGATACTGGAAATTACCGCAAAGCTGAATGACTGGGAGATGTGTGTTATGAACTGCCCATACTGTTTGCTGTATGAATATAGAGAGATTTTAGCCTGGCTCCGCCCTCCTACCGACTTCCGCTCAAATTTAATTTTCCCTTCAGCAGTCAGTCTGGGGATGCGGTGAATTTCTCAGTTTTCTCAGGAAAATCTACATACGTCCAATCAGCGAACAGAGCGAGTGGCTGAGAACGATGACGTCGAAGTCGCGCTGCAGTTTCAGTTGAATGCTGCATTCCTTTATACTCGGAGCTCGGAGATTTCCGACTTGGTAGTTCCGAGTTCTGACCTGTCTGTGTTCCAGTGCATCTGCTAGCAAAAGTATGGACGCTGACAACCTTTCTCGTCCAAATAACTAAACGTTACGCTCTAGCAAGTTACCGTTGCCAAGTACCGATAGATCCATAGACCACAATATGTAGTGAAGTCGGAAATTTCCGAGTTCCCTGTTCAACTGGAACGCATCGTCAGAAGCCGGCTCTTGACACACGTGACGACCAAACGTAAGGCGATTGGTTGGCTAATCCAGAGTGGCACTGGGCAGATCCAATAGTTTTAAACATCAACAGACACCCGCCTCCAAGTGAGTGAACGTTTGCCAATTACAGCACTTCCAGACCTTCTGTACAAATGAAATGAAGTACGATGGTCTGGTTGGACCAGGCTAGAGAGATTTAACACCTATATTAACAAAGAAAATATCACTTACTTCTCCTTTGAGCAGTGGAGAGCTTGGGGAAATTCTTAGGACCCTCGACAACCTCAAGACCAAATCCTGGTGGAGAGGGCTAAGGAAGTTCCTCCTCCGACCCAAGATATCGACCACCAAAGTCAGCCCATTCTGTGGCAAGGTAATGGAAAAACTAAAATCTATAACGTTTAACTACATACAGCCCCGAAAAAAAAAGTAAGAGACCAGTCTGGATTTTTCTTAAATCTTCATCTCTACATTACTTAATTGAAATGCTCTAAATGACAATATTTGTATTGTGAATTTGGTAGAAATGTTGTCAGTAGTTTATATTATCAAAACCAAAATGTTCATTTTACTCAAACATATGGCTGTAAATAGTAAAACGAGAGACACTGAACATTTCGAGTGGTCTCTTATTTTTTTACGGAGCTGTAGGTAAATGTTTCTTTTATCTTATAGCACTAACTTCAACTATTCACTTTTTTGTTTCCCTTAACAGAGCACGGAGGGTGAGAGCAGAATGAGCCCGTCTCTGCTGAAGAGAGTGGCCAGTGTCGATACTTTGGGAATAATTAAGACCTATATCCTTTTTTTTTAAATGTACTACACCCAAAAAAAATGTTTTATCTATCATCATCTTTCTTTTAACCCTGAAATCTCCCCTCACCCTTACCCTGCTCTGTGTGTGTGTGTGCATGTGTCTGTCTGTCTGTCTGTCTGTCTGTCTGTCTGTCTGTCTGTCTGTCTGTCTGTCCTTACCCCCTTAGTATATTTCCTAGCCCCTTAGCCTAACTGATGTCTGAATCTGTGTGTGAATGGGTGGATGGACTGCGGTATATAGCAATTTGAGTGGTCGCGTAGGACTAGCAAAGCACTATATACCTTTATAAGTAAGTCAGTCCATTCACCGTTAAGTTAAGGTTTTTTTGTTGTTTTTCTTGTCTCTGAGCATATCCCCTCTCAAGGTATTTAGCACACTTGGGAGGGGGTCAGAGCACGGGGTCAGCCATAGCACAGCGCTGGCCCTGACACAGTGCCTTGCTCAGGGACACAATGGTAGAGATGGTGGGGGGATCCAACCTGTGACCTCATGGTTACTGGGAGGCCCCTTTTATACTCTATAGCAGGGACATCGTACCATTGCTTACCACCTTAACTTAACTGTGTGAATGTGTGTGTGAATGCGACCATATATAGCAATTTGAGTGCTCCAGTAGGACTAGCAAAGAGCTATATATGTGTAATAAATGTTATATTTGTTTTACCCCACCCCCCCCCCCACACACACACACACACACACACACACACACACACACACACACACACACACACACACACACACACACACTTACTCCCCACCCCCTCCCATTTATTCTATTTGACTATTTTTATCCAATAAAAACTAAATATTTTCCACCTAGAATTCCTGTGTTGTCGTCCGTCTGGTCTATTATAAAAAAAACTGTGTGTGTGTGTGTGTTGATGTGACGTCACACAGAATCGCCAAAATAGGATGCTGTTTTCAACACTAAAATTCTGCTTCTATGTTTTCAAAATTATTTCCATAGTATAAGTACAAAATGAAGTTATTGCAGTAACGGTTTAAGGGAACTTCTGACCATCCTAAATCTGGCCACAAGAATCGGGAAATCCTAAATCTTTTTTCTACCGTACTAAATTGTAGATAGTATGGGGATGGGAACGCAGGGACAGAGAGGCAGTAACAGGAACTACAGGCAGTGAAGTGACAGGGAGGAAGGTTTTACTGGAGCACAGCGTTGTAAGAGAAACACTTGTAAAAATAAATAACAAGGTCTTAAAAGAATGAACACATTGTAGTGACATACAGGCAAGCTTCTGGTGGTGGATAATTGGGAAAAAATGAATTAGTGTGATCATACATTGAACTGAATGGAATCTATTCAGCATACCTTTTCAAGCCTGGCAGCAGGGCCACTTAAACACATCAATGTAAGTCACCAGAGATGGCAGCAGTGTAATTAAAGACTGGTGCTGAGAGGGATACTTTAGTAGAAGTATCTTGCTCTTTACAGCAGATGACTTCAATCAAGAGTTAAACAAGAGACGTGTCAAAGGCAAGTCAATGTCACAGATGTGGAAGAGGATAAAGGTTTTCCAGAGTTTTCAGTATCCATTTTCTACACCAAACCGAACAGGGGTATACTTGAGTTTTAGTCATATCATAGTACCACATGCATTGTACTTGTTCTTCTTATGAACTTCTTATGTACTTTGACAAATTTAAAATAACAATTTTGAAGATACAGAGTAAGTTGAATCATATTTCTGGTACATATAACCTATAGTACTGAACATGTAAAAGCAAAATCAAGCAACATTGTAATATGTAAAAGCATACTTGCAATGTCTTGTTTACTGGCTGATTAGTGACAAGACATATTATGACCATGAAGAGTGGCTGCACTGATGAGTATCAGCTTCTAGCTGTACATGCTTGTTAAAATGAAACAGGTCACTGAAGATATAATGTATATCATCACTTAATTGTCCTTAGCCTGGATATATAAAAATATAAATTATTTTATTTTTCAAAAATGCACCTTGTTAGTTCCTTGGAAGACACTGAAGCTGATATTCGGCATTTTGCACATATTCAATGTCTTGTATCAAATATATTCACAAGGTTGTGGTACTCAAAAAACAACAGTTAATACCAACTCAATGTATTAAGGGTATTTTACATAAACTACAGGGCAACAATTCAGTACGTAAATCAGACAGTGCAGCCTAAAGACATCCACCAAATAATTTCCAATTTTTTTGTTTTTATAATGATTATTATTACTATTTTTTTGTTTATATACAGAACACATTAATACATGTGTCAATGACTTGACTCTTTATAGCCCTTTTAGCAGTTTTTCTCAGCCCCAAAGCGCTTTACATTTCTTACCACATTCACCTTTCCACACACACACACTCATACAACGATGGCAGTAGATGCCATGCAAGGCGCTCTCTGAACCATCGGGAGCAATGTGGGGTTCACTGTCTTGCCCAGGGACACTTCGACATGTGGCGGGTAGGCGGGGGATGGAACCTCCGACCCTGCAATCCAGTGGACGACCGCCCTACCCACTTTGCCACTGCCTCACAAATAACACATTGACATGTGGCCTCATGCCAGAAGGGGGAGCTAGTTGCACGGGATTTAATCTCCTTCAGGCCCCTCCATCTGCTACTTGAAGGGGATTCATTATATCAAAAACAATTACTATAAAATAAAACTGATATTTCAAAATTACAAAAGCTAAGCTGCATATGGCAGAGCAAGAGGTTTTGAGTTTACAATACTTCCAGATAGTGTAAGGGTCTTTTTTCACAAACCCACCAGCCTTCATGCTGTCTAATTGCTCACTCATAATAATCAACAGTAAATGAAACATTAAGAAATATAATTACATTGACCTTAAAGGAAACGTTTTGCTTTAGTTTAAAATTATCAAAATGACAATTATATTAAAGCTTGCTGTTTTTTCAATTGCTTAAATCAGTGCATATGTTAATTTTTTGAAATACATTTTTTAATGTTTTGATATCACATGCACAGTTATCTAGAGAAGGGTGTTGAGTTTAAGTTCAACATGGATATGCATGTGTTTCAATCGTTACAATATAGAGCCACACTAATTTGATTTAATGCCTTCTACTATATTTAATATGATATACTCTGAATTAATTTGACTTGCCTATCGTCTCTCTCTCATAGTAATTAGCCTTTAATATAAGGAGATAACCCCAGTGTAATGCATATTGGACTTAAATGAGACATATATGACACATATATCCCACTCTCTAGACAGACCATTTCATTGCCAACAATCTCTCTAGACTGGGCTAATTAATGGATGTAATTAGTATTTTATGGTTAAAAGCAGGTCGACGGCTGATCTTCTGAACAACTGGCATGGACAATGATCAGGATCAACTTTGTTAATGTTCTCAAGAGGTATGCTCTTAAGTTATATTGTGTTTTATAGTGGTAATAAAGGGATTCCATTATATTCAAATAGTTTAACTTGAATATTAGATAGGTTGGCCAAATAAAGTATATTCTAAAGAGAATAATGGACGATCTTTACATTTAACTAGCTTTGGCCTATCCTGCTCTGTAAAGTCTACAGCACCAAAGTCTGAATCCAAAATGCCTGAACAATACATAAGAAGCTGCTGAAGATGACTGTCATTGTGGTCCTATTCATAAAATGATGATGAATGAGTGTGTGTGTGTGTGTGTGTGTGTGTGTGTGTGTGTGTGTGTGTGTGTGTGTGTGTGTGTGTGTGTGTGTACGCGTGCATGTTTGTGAGTGTGCCCATGTGTTTATGGTTTCAAGTGACAGTTAAAAGACCTGCAGTGAAGAGCTCCATCTGGTTGAATGACATATGAGCCAATGCATGTGATTGAACAGGTCAATTATTACTGAATTGAGTGATTGTTTTACACCCACACACACACATTTCAAACTGAGGAGATGAATCTATATGTTCAGACATTCATCCATCTCATGGCTTTACTACATTGAAAAACTCACTATCCAATGTCAGTAAAAGACATACAAAAGAAAACAGGGCGTTCATCATCAGCCCGGAGACATGGAATAGGAAAATGAGACACGGGTGAGCTCTGGAGACTGGAATGCCCGATGAATGAAGAAAACCTGTTATAGTATCCACCTATTAATATAAATTGGATATGATAGGTTCCTACCTGTTCATCTATACAACAATCCTGAGGGGTTAAAAGATAATTACGCCTTTTACTGGTGGACAACCTGATTGGGAGTGGGGGATCGCATAGTGGTTCAAAGAATGGGAAGAGAGAAAAATCAAGCCTTTGGGTATCAGGACATTAATGACATCACTCAGAGCCAGTTACCACTATAATGTAATATACGTACAGTAGTCTACCTGGACATGAATGCACTAATCAGACCATGGAGTTGACCCAGAAATGAAGGAATATTTCAAGAATATCATTAACAGTCAATGAACAAAGTTTTAGTCACGACCGTCAGTGTCGTCTACTGTCAGACTTGAAGGTCTCAGCTTCTGAGCTGGCATGTGACACATCAGTGGTGTCTTTAATATGTTTGTCCATGTTTTATGTTAATGTAGTGAAACAGTTTTTCACAGGGGTCAAATTGGGCCAAAGCCCTCCAGAGTTCCAACTCCTGACATCCAACTCGCACCCTTTCACCTCATAGTTTTGGAAGCTTGTCCATTGGGAAGATAAATAAACAAAATGCAATAAAACATTTAAAGATCTTGCTTCTCCCTGGTGGCATAAGGCCATTTATATAGTGACATTCAATTTGACATATCTGTCTATACAATGTTCCCAGAGGTGGATAGTTTAGTTTGTCACCAACATCATGAACAGTGCCATTGTTACTGTGGACAATTCAAATCCATCGAGCACAATATTTTAATGCAGGTTATACTCATCACTTTTCTTACACATTTTCAACATAACGTGCCTTTAGGTTTAAAGAGATTGTTGTGTTAGATATATGTTTGAAATGCCTGTTCTGATATTTTGATTGATAACCAAATACCTTTTAGATGTAGCTATTCCCCTGCCACTGAAACAAAAGGAAGATGGATAACTGAAACCTGGAAAAATCAAATTTGTTCATGTTGTGCATGAGCTCCCTTTGACCTATTTTTACAGATTTTCGGTTTTGGAGGCATCCCTGAAGCTGTAGACCTATCACATTCTCACTATGATCACATCATCTGAGTTTCATTTAAATGATAACTCCTGTTAAAAAAGGTGTGGTTATTCCCATGAAAGCATGAGTGAGCTCATGAAAGTTTAATGGCACGCTGCCTATTGCATTATAAAATGTGTCCATAGATGATATTTTGGACTGACGACCTTGAGTATCCTTCACAAAATGCAAGCACTCCCTGCCACACACACACACACACACGCACGCACACACACACCCACACACACACACACACACACGCACACACACACACGCACACACACGCACACACACGCACACACACACACACACACACACACACACACACACACACACACACACACACACACACACACACACACACACAAATAAAGTGCTGGTCAAAGGGAACAAAATATCAGATAACTTGGTAATATATCAAAATGATACTAGGCAACTAATACTGTTTTGATGATCAGCTATTTACCAAATACTGTACATACAATTTGGCTTGTAGATCGACAGACTTCAACGACATCTCCTTTGTTAGAGGCACTTCTATTACGTAAATTACAGTATCAGTATTTGGCAGCTCATTGGCTTCTTTAGATTTTTTTCCATTGCCAGTATTTAGCAACGCACAATGTTTGTTGCCTTCCACAATGTTTGGATCTGTAAACTTGCATTAGACCTCATTAGAAGGTTTTTACTCGTCACCCTGACAACCACACCCCAATGTGACATCATCTGTCATCATTATCCAAGACTTTGCTGTCGTCTAGGAAACGTCTCCCAGGTCATTGCAAAAAAAAAAGATAGCATTGTGTACAGAGACAAAAGGCCAGAGATGAAGAGAAGCGCATAACATCAATTATGCATACCCTTAACATGTTGTGATGAAAAGTAGCTCATTAATTAGTCCTTTCAAAAAAGAAATGCTGGGAAAAATGATGAATAGTTAAAGAGGACCTATTATGCTACTTTTCTGGTCTTAATTTCTTGTTTTACACTGCTATAGAGCAACCTGACACGAATCACATCACAAAAAACTGTGTAGATTTTCGGGAAGCTCTTTCTCTTATTTTGGCGATCCAGCACATCCTGTCAACACTTGAGTGTGTGTGCTTCGGCTCCCTCCGCCTGTGCTTCGGCCATCTCCGCTCCCCTCCCCCCCCTCCTGCAAACCCCACTCCGTTGTGATTGGTTACCTTCCTTCCGGAACACTTTCAGTGGCGGGAAGCGTGAGCATGGACCTATAAGGGCGCGAGGCAGACGCGAACAGGGAAGTGACAGCATTACCATACATGGAAACATCCGCGTGGAGACGTCACAAAGTTTTATGCGACGTCACAAATTATGAAAGGGTAGACCGCTTTGAAGACGTGACTTCTCGACTGGCTAGAATAGTGTTTAGTGCTCTGCACAGACACCCCAGACGGTCAGCAGGGAATATGTCGAAATGCATGTAAGTCATTATTTGATAATTTAGTATGGTTAAGCATGACTATGAATCATCATAACAACGTTTATAGGTCATAAAAGTCAAAAAGCATCATAGGTCCTCTTTAAGCTGGGAAATATGTGAAAGGAATTTGTTACTGTTTGGGTACAGACATCTTATAGAAGTTAAATCAATACGATGTGTTGCACAGAAGTTCAGAGAAGGAAGATTTGTACACTATTTTCATCATTGCTGCCTAATAAAAGATATTCCACCATACAAACATGACAAGCATATTTGCTTTAATTCACAAGATAATACATTTAAATATATATATATATATATCATTTCATTATCTTTACATAACAACCACGTCTTGTTGAGATAGGATAATTAGTATCGGGTGATTGAGTTGCACGAAAACAAACAATAAATGACAAGTAATTACTTGTCTTGCCCCTTCAGACTTCCATAGATGGTGTTCTTAGAAAAAGAGAAAAAAACAGACAAAAGAAGTAGCAAATGCAAACGGCCAACGATTGCGACACTGTGAATGAGCATCTGCCGTGGTCAATACAGGCCAATTTAATGAACAGTGATCAGTGTCCAGAAGCAATTAACATGTTTTTAGATAGAGAGGGAGAGCCTTACAAAGGAAAGGAGAAAGAGAAAGAAAGAGAGAGAGCGAGAGAGAGATAGCTCATAGGCAACTGCCAAGCCCACAGAAGGAGACTGTGCTCACCTGGGACTGAGCACAACATACTGTGGAGGAAATTCAGGAAGTTCACACTTTATGATGACAGGAAATGAGAGGAAGATGGTAGAGAGACAGAGGAAGCTAAGGGATATAAAACAAAGCAGGTAGCGAGGCAGGGAGAGGGAGAACAGAGGGATGAAACAAAGGGAGGGAGAGAACGTCCCCAGATGGCGGGGCATACGGTGAGATGTGTTTGAGACAAAGCTGGCAAGCTGATGTGACTCGAGAGGAATACAGGGACAGAGATGTCTGTCTGTGTGTGTGTGTGTGTGTGTGTGTGTGTGTGTGTGTGTGTTTGCGCGAATAGCTCTTTGATCACACTCCATCCCCTGATCTTTAATGGCGATCTCCATTGAAAAATTTAAATCATTTACAGAATCACACTGCCTGGTTATACATATACCCTTCTCTATACATTGCATTATGCATTTTAGGCTATGTTTTGCTGATTTAAAAGTCAATTATTTCCTTTCTATGGGGAAGTTTTATTAACCTGCAGAGGGCAATGAAACACTACAATCATCACCTATAGGTAATGTAGCTCAATAATTCTACCCAAAAGTAGAAGGACTTACAGATACTGTAGAATCTTTGTTGTGATCTGTGTGTTCAGTATATGCGGGCATATGCATATGTAATTGCCTTCATGTTCAAGTATGCATGTGCTAATATTGAGGACTTAAATATGCATCCTACACAGCAACAACTCTTGTCTTGAATTCACTCCCAGAGAGTTGCTTTCTCCAAACAATTGAAGTTTGCTTAAAGCATTGTTATGAACACTATTAAGGTGCCTCCAAATAATCCAATAAACCAATAGAATCTACAAGGAGAGCTGTTTTCCTATTGCAATGTGTGAACCATGTGTATTACAGAGGACAATTGATAAATTGTTATCGCACACCTTCCCCTTGATTACAGGTGCAGCTCATGTTCAACTCTTAAATATTAAATCAACTGCTGACTGTTGGGATACAGTTGCTGACACTTGAAACAGGTCAGCATTGTTTAAGCCTGTCACATAGTGAGAGAGATGGCAGGTAAAGCAGTCTTGGTCTCAAGTCTCTAACTCTGGGGCACTCCTTCACTTTCCCCAAACCCACTTTATACATGGTTGTCTGCAAATATTTTTATAATAATAATGCACTTATGCAACAATATAAGAAGTGAGGAAGTATGTCTGCCAACCCTGCCTGTTGCTAAGATACTCTTACAAACTGCAGCATGACAAGGGGTATCTTCTCTAAACCATCCCCTAACTCTAACCAAGTAGGTTTAATACTAGTCTCACACAGCCTGACCAAACTACGTCCAGTAGTATGGTCTGGAAGCACACTGTATCATTTCGGGATTTGGGGGGGAAAACTGGAATGGCCTGAATTTATTTCTTTAAACCAGGGGTTTTCAAAGTGTGAGAAAGTTAGCCCCCCCTCACAGAACAAATTTCAGCGGAGCCCCCCCCCAATTTTTTTTTAATTATTTTACAAATTTAAACATGTTTTTGAAACATTCTAAACATTTTTGTGCGTTTTTAAACACATAATCCAGTGTTTTAATCCTGCTTCCTTTGAGCATGGATAATACTGACTGAGTGTGCATCGGAGTGAGAAAGATAGGCAGACAGACTTGCCCAAATTATTGACTAGTTAAATGTCAGTCACACACCCAGTGTTTTTTCGCTAGTGCCTCCAATGTCCTGCTGGAGGAGAATAGTGGCCAGTGGAGAACCAGACCCTCCTAGGGGGGTCCGGGGGTATGCCCCCCCGGGAGATTTTTTTTCACCTTTTTAAAGTGAAATGCATGAATCTGGTGCACTTTGAGAGGACAATTAAGAGGCTAAATATGAGGAATTTTGTGTGAACAAATAATTTGGAGACACTGGGTCTGATGAATTAGAAGCTATTGAAGAAGGACACATGGATTTTCCATAAAAATATTAATTTAAAATAAACAAAATGTATGCAGGGTCCTCTGGGTTGGGCTTGGTGCTCTTTTTCTTTAACGAGACCTAATTCTCTAATTTACTGAATGCATTCAAATGCAGTGAGGGGAACGAAGCAGAAGAACTTGTGTCCAGCTATGCCGTGATCTTAGTATAAAAAAGAAAAACTAAAAAAAAAAAAAAAAAAAAAAAAGATTTTTTTTTTTTTTAGTTTTTCTTTTTTTTACATATTCATCCGCGCCCCCCCCGCCATAACCCCGCGCCCCCCTGAAAACCGATGCTTTAAACCAATCACAATCATCTTGAGCTGCGCTAAACCCAGAAAGCCGCAAAGCGTTCTTTCAAAAGAGTGCAATTTGATGCCGACCAACACCGTTAATGACGCGCGGCGTGTGTGTGTGCAGCAACATTATGAGACGGATACTATCAAACACACGCTCCCACTTTCTGTTGTCTCCTGTTCTGAGCGCAGCATTAAACATATAGGCTACAGCGAGGAAGAGGAAGGGTAGGAGTCTGAGAACGTGTCTTACTCTCACGGCTCCAATTTCCGGGAGCGTAACACAAGTTGTCTATTTCCGGCCAGCCAGACTAACCAAATACTAACCTAATTGGGTTTCAGGCAACTGATAAGATACATGGCAAGTGAAGTTTAGACACAAGGAACATTCTTCTTACTGGCAAGTGTAAGTGTAAGATACCTGCAAAGACTTAATGTCAATGTCATCCATTTAACAACAAATTGACAAGGTTAATTGAAATTTAAACGTAGAACAGTCTAAACTGAGGACTTTGCTTTATACTCTATCAGTATGTCTGACTTACCATATCAATCTGCATGAGAGGAGGAAAATGGTGCAAAGTCTCCAACCAAAGTAGTGAAATGTGAGTTTATTTGCATGTCTGCAGAGTTGGTTAAAGAATGATGTGATCAACTCTGTTAAATAACGCCAACATTGAACTCATTTTAAATCTAAATGTTTTTAAAAGAATACATTGGGAGTTGAAATCGACTCGGAATCCGGAAATTCCAACACTATATACAGTATATGTAAACCATTTGGAAAAAGCCCTGCCAACATAATTTTCAAATGTCCTTTGTCTATGCTGTCTGTTTCGTCCTTGTATCTCCATCCATCATCATCAAAGCCTTTTCATGATCTCTCTCTGGGGTATATTTAACCAGCGCGGACTGATTGCCTGCCATACTGTAAAAACAGAACTTTGAATCGATCCGACACTGATTGAGCGGCTGCCTGATGAATAATGGATCAAGTTGGTTCAACTGCTCTGCCCTTTGGTGCTTTGGTTTGCTCGACTAGAAACAGATCACATGCCCTGAGTTTAGAGTGGAGCATTTATCACCCAATCTACAGTAGATGATTTTCATTGATATAACTGTTCCTGTTTTTAATGTTAGAGTGTACAGCTAATTATTGTGTACATGGATATCAAGTAATGTGCAAAATGTTGTTTTGGAAACATTACCCATTTAAAAAAATCCATGGCAATTACAAAAATATATAATTTAGAAAAAAAGATTATGTTAAAACAAATCTTGTTTTTGTGAACTGTGTCTTGATCTCCACACCATTCACTCTGACATTTCTTGAGCAGAACAAGGTGACACAAAAGGTCAAGGGGTGTCAAAGTGGCCAGGAAGTGGTGTGAGTGAAGTCAATTATTGATAAGCCCAGTGTATTAATATAGATATAGACACGCCAGACTTTCTGAGGACCAGGTTATTTGTCACATCTATGAAGAAGGGAAGGTAGAACAGATGTGTTTCACTTTTCTATTGTATTACTCTAATAGGATTGCAGGTCCCTAGATATTTGTTTTCCTCTGGCATGTGAATCTATTTCCTAAAATATCTATCTTCATTGTTTTCAATATGTAATTTGACTTCAGCAACGATGTTACCTAGACATCTACTGTGTTCCAATCAAGTTATTTCAACTTTAAATTGGATTTGATTTGATTTCTTATGAAACATGATGCAGCCAGCAGACGTCTGTATCCCCACCACAACTTGAGGTCTTTTCATTTAATGACACTCCACGCCAGATGGAGCACCATGCAAGTCAACATGTGAATGATGCCTGTTTGCAGTCAGTGCTTGTGCAGACACACAAGTACACATCAAGGAGACAGTCCAATCCTCAATCTGGCAGAGGAATTTGGGACGTGATGTAAAGTCTCTAAAATTCACACTTGAAGTCCCCTGACCTCTGTCGTTTGAAATAATTCAGCTTGGAAGAAAAACATGGATGCTTTTTGAGAATCTGGGCATACTATGCTTGCTATGCTGATGTTACACTAATATTGTTTGACAAACCCAGATGGTGTCACACCTGTCTCCGCAAGCATAGCAGGTTATATTATCATGCAGTGGCATACAAGTACATCAACAACATATTTGAATACTAACCTTAACAGTACACAAGATTTAGCTTTGGTATCAAGTGGCAAATCAAGATTTGGTTGATTACTTGCAGTTCAAAATGACATCATAATACAAGATATAGTGAACATATGACTGGCTGTAATTTAGGCTTGAAATACTAGATGTTTTCATGGGAATTAAATCGAGGTGTGTGTAATGCCAAACTGAGCAGCTGTGAGCGTCATGCGAACCATGCAACGACATTTAAGAATCATGAAGAAGATCGCTATGTGAACAAACATGTTGGCCAGGGGGCTTGTGGCTGTGCTTGTGTCTTACTGTTGAATTGATGAGACATCTGGCATCCCTGAACTCCCTGCCCTCTACCCCAACATAAACATCCCCCCCCACACACACACACACACACCCACACACACACACACACACAAACACACACACAGACCTGAATAATGAGGTGTCATGTCTCTCTCACACCCTGGGATCTCCATTCATGCCTCATCCATTCATGTCATCTTCCAAATCCATCTCTTCTGCTGTAACTCGCCCGTGTTACACACTCTTTCTCTCCACACCACACACTCACAATGACACGCAAAGAAGCACACAAACACACACACACACACACACACAGTGTCAGGATTGAGGTCAGGTCATGGTGCAGAGAGATGAAGCTTCTATTGAGAATAATTACAGTTGAGGATTGGCTGCTCCCCTGTTTCTTCAGTATGAACCTCTTCTATTGGTCGGACCGGCCCAGGCCTGGCCTACCAGCTGCCCTTTTTGTCTCAGGTGGTAGAGGCCATTATAATGATTAATGAAGATATTATTTATCATAGCAGATAATCTGACAGCAGAGCTGCCTCTAGCTGCTTTGCAACAACAATGGCCGCCATTGTTAAGCCTCTAATAATTCATCCACTCTGTGTCTGTGCTGCATTCTCTTATGAAAATGAGCAAACACCAAAGTGACATAAGATAACTTTTACAACAATGTTCGACGTAAATACATGAACATATGATAGAAAAATTATGCTATCTATTCTTACTAAATTATGCAGTTGTGTTATAGTTCTGCTTCCGAAGAGCTGCCAGATGATTGAACTACAATATACTGAATCTGTCCTCAACTGACTGTCTGAAAAGGTTCTTGCACTAGACAAAATAAACATCCATAAAACCAAGCATTACATTCTTGTTCCACAATACAATTGCATATATGAAAGATGTAATGTTGAACAATTATTGATTATGATGTATGTGTTGGACACACAGTTCAATAGCTCTGTGGTTATGATGAAGATGGAGGTACCAATAGTATATGGTGCCTCTACTGACCCAATCAACAATAAAGCAAGAAAATTAAAAGTTCAATATCAAATAAACAACAATATTAACTGTTGACTCAATGATAAAAAAAATATTGCTTGTCCTTGCCCTCTAAAATGGCAAATCAGATGACCTAATTGTCGGTGCCATCCAAAACCATATCAAATCATTTTTGAAGCATACTTATTTATGATCTATTGTTTATGTTTTTGTTTGAAAAGGTCCTGGCAGACAAATGACAGGAAAATCATGGTTTGGTTTTGGTGATTATTGTAAAATAATCGTTATTATTCTGCTGAGTTGTTGTGATGGAGAGCAGTTAAGTATTTAATTTCATACAGTTGAATTTAAAACAAAAACAAATATTTGTGAGATAACATTTCCTAACAATGTTGCCACAAAATATGTGCGTAACCGGCAGCATGTATTCCTCCTCCACGCAGGTTATCTACCTTATTAAAGGAATAAATTGTCATCAAAAAACCAAGCATCAAAACTGCTTTGATCCACTTCTCACAGCTACCTTCATTGTTTAAATATTCAAGGTTTTCAATATCAAAAATTCTCAAAGCAAGCACACATAATATATTAAAATATGTCAACACTGGTTGTGAAGCCATTAGAAGGACCAAGTCTTCTTCCATCAAACATTGAGAAGGTTTTACATTTTCTTTTTGAGCATCAAAAATGTTCTCCCGTTTTCCTTTAAAAGTTAAGAGTTTGTCCCACTGCGTAATGAATCTGCTAAGAAAAGATCTTAAAGATCAATTCCTCGTGTGTGTGTGTGTGTGTGTGTGTGTGGGAGGGGGGGATGTGTTCATCTTTAGAACCATCAATAACGGTTCTGTGATTCAGTAAGTTGAGGCGACAAGGACACGTGCACACATACGCACACACAGGCAGACAAATACACACACACACAAGATGCGAAAACACTTCCGTCCTGTAACCCCGATTACCTACAGGCTGTGTCTTGCTGATGACAGCTTCATGCGCTGCTGAGAGAAGCAGATTTTTTAACGACATTGTGTGTGTGTGTCTGTGTGTGTGTGTAGCAGTGGTGAATGGTTGTGTGTGTGTGTGTGTGTGGGCATCTTGTGTGTGAGTCGTTATGTGAAGGCATACTGTATGTGCAATTGTGTCTAAAATGAGGAGGAGGCAGCAACCATTAAAGAGTGCACATCGTGATCTAATCTACTGTAATGAATTAAATTCTGCTGCCATCCCTTTTTGTCTGACTGTTCACATTGGGAAAGCGACAGGTGATAAGATGATTGTGTCACAGAAAGTTCACTGTATACATATGTTTCATTGCATCACAATACAAATAGAATGGGGACGGACAGAAAAGGGAACATTTCTTACCATACAATATTGTATTGAAGTCCATTGCTATCTTTACTGTACTTTTGTAACTGCATCTTGAATCTTCCCTTTTTAAAGAATTGCTGGACGGCCAACTGTGGCTGGTAGGAGACCTATGTTCCCCAACAGCAAGGGGCTCTCATTGTCGATATGATCCTTCAAAACATCTGACAAAGAGGAGAAGGAGTTTCAGGAATATAATTGGCCAAAGTGCCACTATGGAAGTCCCTGTCTAGCCTGGTCTCAGTGTGACCCTTTGTGCAGCCATAAGTAACCATGGGCTTCCCCACTGTCATGTCACTTTAGGGGCCATATATCACTGAACATCTCCTGACATTTCTGGGTGGTTCTTTGGGGGCTGTGTTGTTTGAGCGTGAGCAGCATGATTGTGAGCTATGTCACAGTTTGGGAGAATGTCAGTTCTCACCATGCTGTCCGGCCCCATGAGTGGTTCAACATCAACTAGCTCTTTTTTTATAAATGATGTTGCCTTTCAGCAAACTGCTCTTCCCTCTGCTTGTGATGTGGAGTTGAAGTCCTGTGGCCTGCACTAGCACACGGCATAATGTGTTTTGTGTGTGACTGCTTTTGTGTTCATACACTCAGTTTACATGCAGACTCATAATTGGGTAACTAAACGAATAAGACTTCAACATGACTTCTTAAACTGCATGTAAACACCTTTATCTGATCTACTTCGTACACAAATCGGCACAATAACGGACAAGAGAAGTCGGATGAGAACACCTAGATAATTCGTTCATTGTCGGCTTTCTCTCTGCATGTATACAGGGATCGGATATCGCTTATCGGACTTCTCGTTCTGTGCTTGTGTGCCTGCGCGTGATAGGCTACACCATGGGTTATTGACGGAAGGGAACCGGACGTGGCTCTAAAACCACTTGTTGAAAGCATGGTTGAAAGGGCTACAGCGCCACCTAGCATAGTGGAGACAGCCATGCATCGGACATTTATCCGATTTCTGAAAGGCCATGTATACTCAGACAAGTGACACTCTGTTCGAGTGTGATAATCCAATCTAGTTGTGCCATGGAAACACACTGACTGACTGACTGACTGTGTGTATTATCATAGCATTGTTTGATTTCAACCTCAGATACAATGGTATCGAAGCGATTATTTGATTTTGCCAGAAGAGTCAGACGTTTTGTGAAAGCAGTTTAAAGAATTGTGTTTTTGTATTGCAGTTTTGAGAAATGGTATCAATACATGCGTATTAGCTCTAGGGAAAAACTGTCAATAGAGAAGCAAAGCAGCAATAGGGGTCAGAAGTAGATGTGAGGTGTACAGGTGGAGAAAAGTAGGTAAAAAGTGCAGGTGTAGTTCAGAAAAGAGGTTAGGAGCAGGGTAATGTATTCAGCCAGTATGCAAATAGCACGAAGAATAATGCTTTTAGCTGTGATTATATTGAGCAGCTATTTCAGGAGAGAATCTGCGCCCAGCCACTGTCACAGATGTTCTGAGGAGAGGAGAGAAGAGAGGAAAGGAAAGGAGTAGAGTTGAGTTGCATGAGTTGCAGTGGATAAAACATTAGAGATTGATGTTACTTGCCATGCATGCAACCTATTTATTAGCCAGGCACGCCATACACAGTTTGTATGGGTTTGTTATTTATAGAGGTCCATGCTCATACATACAAACTGAATATCCGTGCACTTGCATCTCTTTAAGGAAGACGCCACCCACTCACCATCAACCAACACCACCACCCACACACACGCACACTCACCATGGGTTAGTGAGTTTACACCCCTGCGTGTCTATACTGTGTACATCTATCTATAAAAAGCATCTGTGACATAAAGCCCATGTCACTTGTTGCTAGTTAAGACACACACAATTGTTAGTGTTTATTCTATCCTGTATACTTCTCATTTTCAACTCTTCCCAGGTGGCAACCAGGTGGATCAGATGGGCTGATGGTGGGAGATACCATCTGATGTTGGCTTATGGGTTACATATGATTGTACATGAGCGTGTGTGTAACATAATATGTTTATGGAAGATGTCTACGTTGGACATGATCGATACAGGGAGAGGTAAAATGGTGTGTAGTATAGAAATGTTAACGAAAGTGTAATCTGGGTTAATTTGTAGTTAATTGAATATCAAGTCAATGGTTTGGCCAAGGGGAGGGGCTAGGCCTTTAAAAGCCTGCCAACCGGGCCTGGTTCTAGACAGTTAGATTAGGGTGGGCCTGTGGCAATTTTAGGTGGGCACACTGGGCAGAAAGACCGAAGATGCGAGCGCGTGCAGAGCACTCGAGCAGAATTTTTTGGCCCTTGTAAGATCTCTGCGTCTGCTTTTTGGCACATTTACTGTGAATTGTGTAGAACACAATATGCAAAAAAACTTTGAGTGTTGCTGTGTGGGAGATTTGATTCTTGCATGTTTTTCCAAAATGTTTATGAATAACATATAATATAAATTATATACAACATAATGTATATATTTTTTTAATCGCAGTATCAGCTGTAGGCAGCCTGAGCTGATTGAAGAGAAAACTTTGGGACTGGGCAACCTGGATGGTGGCAGTCCAGAGCCCAGGATTTTTTTTTCCTTTTTAAAGTGAAATGCATAAATCTGGTGCACTTTGAGAGAAACATTAATAAGCTTGGTGCTCTTTTTATTTTACGGGACATATATTTCTGTAATATAATGAATTCATTTAAATGCAGTGAGAGGAACGAAACAGAAGAACTCTGTTGTCCAGTTATCTTTTTTTCCACAGACAAGGCTGAAATAGGCTATAGACTGTACACAGTGCATGGGCAACTGAGGGCAGCCCCATTTCCAATTGTTTTTAAATAAACTCAACACACACTGTGCATGCCATGGACTTGAAGGTGACGTGATCAGTTAACCTCGGATTACCTCCCAGATGAACTGATTCAATTATTAAGCTATTAACTATCTACCACAACATTGTATTCCTTTTATTGTATGATAATTTACATTTACATAATATGATGTTGATATCAAACACACAAACTAGAAAAAAAAAAAAAAAAAATGGGGGGGGGGCCCCCTGGCTGTCGGGACCCTAAGCAACCGCTCATTTTGCTTATGCCTCGGGCCGGCTCTGTCCTGTCCACCCAATAATACAATTAGAAGCAATGCATGGTAATGGTATATTATTTAGTATTAATCAATTGTCTGAATTTTCTTTGACATTTTCTTGAACAGCAAATGAACAGGTCGTCCGATAGTGGGTCTGGACTTCCACCTTAAATAAATGTGATTGGGTGGGCACAGCCCACATTTGGGTGGGCACGGCCCACCCTGGCCCCTGGCTACCGCCGGCCCTGTTGCCAACCATTGTTACTGGGGCTGGTCAGTCTTGAAAGTCAGTCAGTGTGTGACGGTAGGATTTGTTTATGGAGACACCTTTTTGATCCATCCTTTTGAATCTTTGTTTTACTGTCTTTGGACGTCCAGTTTTTGTATTTTATCACTCCTTTTTTTAAATAAAAGCACCTCAATTATTTTGCAACTTTAGCCATCTTGTATTTGTTTTTTCAACAAACCCGACTCTTTGTAACAGAGGAGGTCAGGTATAAGGTAAAGTACTTATTTTACCCGAGGGAAGATTTGTTTGAATTAAAAAAAAAGCTGCTTCCAACAAAAAAAAACAACAACAACAACATTTTAAAAAAGTCCATGCTCATACATACAAACTGAATATCCGTGCACTTGCATCTCTTTAAGGAAGATCCCACCCCCTCACCATCAAACAACACCACCACCCACACACATGCGCACTCACCATGGGTTAGTGAGTTTACACCCCTGCGTGTCTATACTGTGTACATATATCTATAAAAAGCATCCCAGTAAAAAAAATGATGTAACCGCACATGAGCTTGCAGATCCAGAATCTGCCCGCGTGTGTGTATGTGTGTGCACCCTCGCCCACATCACCCTAGCCCTCTTCTCCCCTCCTCCGTTCCTGTGTTGAGGTATCCTTGTTCTCTGTATTGTGATGTTTTTATCTGTGCGTGATTGCTACAGTTCCCCTCAGCCAAAACACGCAGCTCTCTGAAGGCAAACACAGAGCCAGCTTTAGCCGCCCTCTGAGGAGTATACGTCAATAAAATATGAACCCCAGCATACCCACAACCTAACAAACACTCATGCTAGCCCACAAATTAAGATGCACGCACACACACCGAGGCCTGCCTCAGCCTGTGAGTTTACACTGCTGTGAACATGAACACTAAGTGGAAGTTTGCACGCAAACATGGCGGCCACAGGAGCTACCTCAGGTCAGCTGCACTGTCATCCAGTGAATCAAGCGCACCCTTGTGTTCCTTGCCCATCATCACTGAATGTGATTTGACTTGGGGATGTTTAATTGATGAGCACCGTTTGGCTTTTTTATATCCCGGCCTGATCTTTCAAGACCCTGCCGTCACTTCTACCCACCGACAAAGAAGCGAATGAGGAAGATTGAGGAAGAGAGAGAGAGCGAGAGAAAGCGCCTTCCCACATGGGAATGTGTGCGTGTTGGGTTAGCGTGGGAACTGTTGGTGCAGCAGGCTTGTTTGTTGGCGCATCGACATGACAGCAACAAACTTCATGGGAGAGTTCTTCAGGCTGAAAGGGTTTAAGTGGGCATCTCAGCATAGCACAGGATCAGAGGGAAAAAAAGGGCAAACACGGCGTGGCACACACACACACACACACACACACACATACAGTTCATGTGCACATATATTTCAGCTACTGACCAAGGCTTGTAAATAACGACCACTTTGAACTGGACAATACGAATCATCTAAGTCACTCTTATAGTACCAAATAGGAAAACTGGCATGACCACACAATAAAAGCAAATCTTTAAACTAAATATTTTGAAAAACTTCAAAATTAATTTAAAAATATAAAAAAATACCTGCCTCTAAGTAAGGTCTTTTAGAACTTTCATTAAACATGCTCAAAGCATTGGTACAAGGAATGAAGAGATATGACAGAGATGAAGCTCAAAGGCTGAATGAATGGCAGTTATCAACAATGTTTCTTTGTTGTCATTTTCACATTAGTTTATGATTTATATGGAGGGTATAATTTCCTTGCATCCACTTAGGTCATGTACAGCTTCGACTCTTCAAAACAAACCCTGAAATACCTCCTTGAATCAAGCCGTGCCCGGACTAGAATACAGAGAATAATCTCCAAGCGTGTCTTCCATGAGCTCCTTCCTGTTGTCACTCATTCGGTTTACTGCCTCTGATGTCCTTCATAAATTTCTCAGGAGCCCTTAGAGAGCTCCAAGACATTTCTCTGCAATAATATCACAACTCCCAGGACGGCTCCGGGGCCACCAGGTTTACTTTCCTCTCAATTGACCAAATGCTCTATATATGAGCTCCATTTATGGGATGCTTGCCCTACTGTAAGGAAGCAGTGGGCCAGGGGGACTCACCTACAGTCCCACTTCCACAATGCACAAGCCCTGACAAGATGATACCTTCCCAAACCTTTTATTTCTCCTGCTCTACTTGGGTTAAACTGACTTCAGTTTTTAAAGGGTTTTGGAAATATAATCCACATTACCAGTCACGAGTCAAGTCAAGTAAATTTTATTTATATAGCACCAAATCACAATAGAAATTATCTTGTCATAAATGCCTCATTTCCACTGATCAGAACAGTAAGGTTTAGTACGGTATGGTTTGGTACGGAAGAGTAGCCCAAGATCTGGATTGCGTTTCCACTGTAGACAGTAGCCTTACTTGGGAGGCGGGGTATGTGCCGGATGGCGGTAGCTGCTGCAGCTACGTAAGTATTGTGACATCATAGCAGTGGGGCACAGTGTAGCCCGCCAATAAGTACAATGAATAGTAAAAAGACGAAACAGTAGGAGCTGCATGTGCAACACAATTTTTCTCTTGAGACAAGATTATTCGTCCTTGCCGAGCTGATTACACATAGAAGTTTATCTCTCACACGGAAATGAAGATTCTGTTGACCAAGCAACAGACTGTGTTGTGTAGCTCCACACTCTTGGGACCCTTTTGGAACGCTTGTACCCCAACGAGAGGGTGGTAAAAATAGGTATTGCACGGTTAACTTATTTTTGTACCCTTCCCAACTTTTGACAGTGGAAACGCAAAAACAAAACTGCAGTACGGTACAAAACTTAATGCTATAGAGCGTCTAACCCACACACTTCAAATTAGATTGACCCAACATTCCCCCATGGGCAAAGCTTGGCAAGGGCCATAAGGAACAACTCATTTTCTTCAAGTTTGAAGCTCTGTCAAAAGTTACAGCTCTGTCAAACTTTACTCATTAGTGTTGACAATGAGAATTGGATTTATATTAATGAGTGCGTTATCACTTTAGATCCAGACTATTGAGGTATTTCATGGTCTGGCTGGGGGGACATCAAGCGTGGATTGACGTTGCAAAGCTTTTTAGGTTAATGCTCACACACAAATTGAGTACTGGACAGTTTTATGTCCATAAGTAAAATGTAGTCTGCTATTGAACATCTATTTGTGCCCTTGAAATTATTAAAAACCATCTTTCAATGGTGAACATTGTATATTGTGTGGAGTACACGTTTTGTACCATTATTTTGTGTTTCTGTTGAATGTCTCTTTACAAGCTTTTACTCTCTTCTCTCATCTATTTCTATCCCTCGGTCCCCTATACTTTTCTCTTCTTCCCCTTTCCATCCATGTTCTCCTTCACTTTCTTTATGTCCCACTGTCTTTCTTTCTTTCTTTCCTACCCACCTCTCTGTGGATGTAAAGGGGTGCTTAATAAAGCCATCCTTTATCATTTAATGAAGCCATTGGATTAAAGGTGATGCATTGACCAGTCAAAGGGGGAAAAGTGCGGAGGAAGTAGGAAGGAGTTCCTGGTAGCGTCAATTGAACATGTGATCAGTGCTTAAAGTATAAGTTTATACAAAATAGTTTGATAAAAAACACTTTATTTTATTTGACTGGCCATGGAGACAGTGGCTATGATTGAATACTTGATGTTGTCTTTCTCACACGCATGTGCATGTCCAAATGTATAATATGTGCAAATACTTACAATCATACTTCAATTTGGCTCTATTCCTATGTATTTGAGCAAATATAGCATAGGCTACTATAATATTGGCATTGGTGAATTCATGGTTTTGCATTCCTGAATACAACCTGATTGCTGTTTGTGCGTGTGTGTGTGTGTGTGTGTGTGTGTGTGTGTGTGTGTGTGTGTGTGTGTGTGTGTGTGTGTGTGTGTGTGTGTGTGTGTGTGTGTGTGTGTGTGTGTGTGTGTGTGTGTGTGTGTGTGTGTGTGTGTGTGTGTGTGTGTGTGTGTGTAGAAAAGGCCCCAAAGTTCATAAGTTAAGTTAGTGTTTGATATTTCTTACAGTGTGTTAAGATGTTTTATTCAGTGTGGATAACTGTCAGTTAGGGCCGTGACGTCAGTCGGCCGGAGAGTCTGTTTAGTAAGTTTCCTTTCTCTTCTCCCTCGGTCAGATGTGCATGTTGCCGCAGTAATCGATCATTCCACATTTGAAACGTGTTTATTTGAGTGTATGTGAATCACCCGTGTGTGAGTAAGTAGCCTACATGCAGTCCCGATCGCTGTTATGAGTTAGTTAGGCACAGAGGTGGGTCGTAACGCGCTACATTTACTCCGTTACAAATACTTGAGTAACTTTTTGATTAAATTGTAATTTTAGGAGTAGTTTTATTGCAACATACTTTGACTTTTACTTGAGTAAATGACTTTGACTTTTGACTTTTGACTTTATTGTCCCCAAGGGGAAATTCTTTTCCACATCACATGTACATATTTGAAGAAAGAACGGTACTTTTACGCCGTTCCATTTGGCTACGTGACGGTCGTTACTATATATTTATATATATTTTATTTATTACATGCGAGATCTTTCTCTCATGATTTCTCTCCCCGGGGACGTCTTCAGCCAACATCTCTATCACGTGACTATTTCAACCAATAAAAACCACATTACAAAAGCTTGCCAATCAAATGCAGCCACTTGAGTCACATGAAAAGTGTTGTCATGTTGTCATAGGGCTCAACAATGTCCGCGGACTTTTTTAATGGCTCCGGTTCCGCACTGATGTTGTGTCTGTGGCCGTGCCATGTAGGCTACACCCACGCATATTTTACCGACTATCTGGGTGAGTCGAGAAAATGGAAGAAACCGCTGATTCCGACGAGCAATAACCACACCTATGGCCTCAAATACAAACTCACACACTCACAAGCTCTCAATCACACAAACTCTCAAAATAACAATCATGCACTCACAATCGCATTGACACACACTTGCAATTACAGAGACACTGTTCTTCTTTGACACATGTCCTGTTCTCCCTGTATGCCCCAGTCTGGCTGTGTGAGAGTCTGAGAGTGGTCTCTTTTTTTCAACCTCTTCGTAGTTTCATACGTTAAGTTAGTGTTACTTTCTTACTTACTTACAAAGTTTAATTTTGTGTGTTTTATATTTTTGGGGCTAAACACAACCTAGATCATTTTCTCAGGCCCAGTGACATATTGTAGGAATTAGTTTAAAAATGTGTATGTGGAAAACAATTGCAACAGTGTTATAAGTGTAGCCTATTGGTTTAATTTATTATAATTTTATTTGAAGGGTGATGGCAAATAATTAATTTATTATTGTTTGAGTTCAAGGGTTATTCAATTTATTTTTAAAAACCTTATTTATTGTTTTATTTAAAATTATGTTATTTAACATATCTTTATTTGAACATTGCTGTTTTATATTTTGTTTGTGTCTATTCTGTACCGTTTGTGCTGCTCTGTATATTTAAAAAATAAATACGGAGTAATTCAGTAGGCCTACTTGTACTCTTGAGTACTTGAGTAGTCTTTTCACTAGATACTTTTTTACTCTTACTTGAGTAATTATAATCTTAAAGTAACTTACTTTTACTTGAGTACATTTTTTGGCTACTCTGCCCACCTCTGGTTAGGCTATAGTAAATGCATGTTATTAACGGCCACGATTCGCGGGTCGCAACAGCTGTTGTAACGTCTCCTCACGAGTCACGAGCGGAGTTTAAGCCTGTGTTTCTTTTCCTGCGATCTATGCTGCTGTCTGCTCCTCTCCTCGTCTTATGCTTATAGTCTGACGTTTTTGGCCACAAGTGGTGTTCTGGCCGATACCTCTGAAGTGAAACCTGTGATACAAGCAGATCAGCGCGATACCGATACATCCACTAGTTTCCTCCGCTACAGTGTGTGTGTGTGTGTGTGTGTGTGTGTGTGTGTGTGTGTGTGTGTGTGTGTGTGTGTGTGTGTGTGTAGCCGACGTTAGCCGCGACACAGAAGTGGCCATTAGCAGCAGTTATAGGTCCGTGGTTAGTCTACTAGTTTAAAACACAGACTAGCTGCTGCTATGTTTGGCCGCGCGCAGCTACTGATCCTGGGTCAGCCACAACGTTAGAGTGACTGTAGTGTAGAGCAGGTGGGATGCACGGGGCGGATCATTCTGCACATGCGTTAAATAAATGCGTTAAAAAAATGAACACGGTTAATTCCAGAAATTAATCACCCTGCGTTAACGCGTTAATTTTGACAGCCCTAGTAATATTACATAACGTGTTTTATTCTAATGTCATGCACATTGTAGAAAAGCCATCATGCCAAGGAAATACACCAGGAAAACGACCTTGGACAACTACACGGAAAGAGCACCTTCTCATCTTTCCCTGTAACCTTCAGGGCTGGAATGTAGAGTAGGCCGAGTTGTAGAGTATGACAGGCTGATGCTATAATCCAGTTGGGTCTTCTCCTGTATTCTGAGTCTCAGGCTGTTCTCGCTGGTCCTGATTTTCCTATGCTTTGACCCCCAGACACAAGCTGGCTCTAAGGGTCTTGTGTTCTGACCCCCAGACTGTGATCTAATCTAACTGGTTCTATCTTTAATTTGAATCTAAAACCTTTTGAATTATAATATGTTGTATTTGATTTTGTTCAGAGTTACTTTCAAATGTTTAGAAAATTTGCTTTGCTTAATTGACCAAACCCCATCATTATTGTACTAGTCCGACATTATTTCTGGAATGTGTGGCTAGCTTTCAGGATTCTAACTGTTACAATGTGTGTTGTTATGGTAGTTTCAGAGTGGAAAAAGTAAGTGGATCAGTTTACCCCCAGCTGGTTCACTCTATCCCCTTGAATTTTCTGATCTGTCTCAGTTTACCCCACAGCTGGGGTAAAGTGAGCCACATGACAACTTTTTTTAAAACAATCATATTCTCACTGCCCTTTGTCTTGAAAAAATTCTGCTAATGCCCATTTCTAGGAAACATCCCGAAAGAATGGGAAATGTGTAAATTTGAGTGATAAATCATTTTAGCTCGCTTAGAGGGGAGCAAATGTAAAAAGTGGCTCAGATTACCCCGTTCTCCCCTACATAAGTCAACATTATCTCTAAATATTTTCTACTTTAGTTGCACACCTCCACTTCATTTTTATATTTTCCCAGTGTGGTCTTTACAAGAGTACTCAAATAAATCAGTAAATGTATGATTTCAATATATTGTGTTCTGGATTACTCTGAATTAAACGTAAATGGTTATATATGTACAATGGTTACACAGAGAACTTCAGTTTACCTCTTTCCAAACACATAAAAGGTGATCGTTGGCATTTGAGTATCCTTTGTTTCAACCTGAGGACACACTCCCCCCTTATTAATATTGCAGTGCATTCTCTCCTTCACTGATGCACACAGAAAGTCAGCTTTTTGCAACTGAAAGTTAACCATGAAAAAATGACACGCATTCTGTTACTTTGTTTGCCTCTACGGAGCAGAGTTAACAAACATGTCTTATCTGACCTCCATATTCAGGCCACATAGGAAAAAAACACCTTTTATATTCAGTTGGAAGAAGAGAGCATGGACATAAAGCTTTGTCCTGATGTGGTTCCTTTAGGGGGTAAAAGCATCAATGAAGTGTTGGAGCTTTTAAGTGTGGATGCAGGCTATGCTTATATCCTCCTGACTCCCACCAAGGAGAATGTACTGTGTGCAGCTAGCTGTGTCAATATTGAAGTATTTCAGCTAAAAAGAGACAAACAAGCAGGCATGCTCATTTCTCTCTGGGTTTTTTCTCCATCTTATTGCTTTTTCCATCCAATTCAGTGACAACTATGTCTCTTCATTCCTCTTCTTTCCAGTCTACACCTGAGCCTGTTACCTACTATCCCTCTGCCTCCAGTACTGACTTGTCCACAAACAGTATGTCTCACTTAAACCTGTCATAATGGATGCACCGCTCTTTTGTTTGTGTGTGTGTGTGTGTGTGTGTGTGTGTGTGTGTGTGTGTGTGTGTGTGTGTGTGTGTGTGTGTGTTTGTGTGTGTGGGTGCGCGTGGTGTGTGTGTGTGTGTGTGTGTGTGTGTGTGCGTGTACTTGCTCTTTTCCTGGCTATTTCTTTGTTATTTTGTCCCTTTTAGTCTTGTACAATGGAAGACACAAATTGGATGTGACCATGAAGCCTAACATAAGATAGGATGGCAAACTGAGCCCAGTCAGTCAGCCGATGCCGGCAGGTGTCTGGACCTCCTGTTACTGAAAGTCAGGGAATCAGTGAGGCTGAAGGCATTGAAAATGGCAATCTGTCGCAAAACAGTAAGTTATACAAGCTGCAAATGAATTCACTTTGGGTTGGATAGGAATGAGTAATGCCATGAAGCAAACAAAAATAATATCAAGCCCTATGGCTAGGTCAGTCACTACCATATCCCAGTTTTCTTTTTCACTTGGTGTGCTATAATATACATTGTAAGCACCTGAGCGGCAAACATGTTATGCTGGCCTGGACTCCTGCCTTTTGTCTGGTACTGCAAACACTGGGACAAGTGTGGACTCCACTGATATGATGCATTGTGATTCTACAAAGTACCTTTTATTTTATTTTTTGCAGTAACATTTTCCAGTAATAATTCCCCTCCCACTACCAAATGATCAGTATTCAGTTTTAAGTGTGTAGTTCATACTAAGTATACAATCCATATGTAATGATTGGATTGATGATTGGATTCCTTGATCAGTTCAAAAGGGATTCCAACATTAAGTGTACAACTTTACCAATCCAATAACCTCAAACTACAACTATTACAAAGTGATGTTACGGCTGACTGGAACATATGCATTCATTGGATGATTGAGATGATTTGGGAGTAAGAAAAAGAGGAAAGGCTGTACCAGAGTGAATGGCCTAGCTAAGCTCTGTTCAGCCTAGTTGAACTCAATAAACTACTATAGTAATCTGTCTTTATACAACTGCATTAAGCTTGTGCTGTGAACTTGAAGGACACGGCATGTTCTTTAGTAGTGCTTTCTTCCATTAATAATGTGAATTGTGGGTTCTTATACTTGGCCTGTTTTTAAATCAGTAGTGCATGCACATCATTTGTTCACACATGACTGACACTATTAGTTGAACTGAAGTCGCAAGCTGCAAGTTAGTTTAGTGAAACTGATCTAATACTGTGTGTGTAGGCCATGAAGTCATGCCTAACGAAGTGAGATTCAACAGTAAGTTGTACTTACCTCAGTAACCCAATGGCACTACTAGTGGACACATTGGACTATAATGTATGTTATATTTCTTGCTTGTTGTGACTTGGAACGATAGCAGTATTTACAAATGCTGTCTCTTGCACTTTTGACAAACTAATATACTCATACGGTGTGTGCTGCCAGGTGCTAGCATAGTGAAATCATGGTATACTAAAGAAACCTGCAGAAAGCTATCAACACTGTTCACTATAAACTGTAAAGTCCAATCTGATTTACATGCTTATGTCTAAAAAAAAGTAGTAGCCTATACGTTGAAAGATATCACTAAATTACTCCCTCTTTCACATCTGTCCTATCTCCATTTGGAACAATTCCTGATTCTCTCTCTTTCTCTTTTTTTCCCCCTATTTGTTCTCATTTCAACTCAACTTGGCCCCATTTGCCAATACTTTCCTTTTCCTGATCATCTAATTCTCTATTTCTCCCTCCCTCTAGTTTCTCCCCCTGAGTCAGTCCCTCTTCCCGCTATTTCTCACTCCCCTTGAGTCTTTTCCCTCTCTCTCTCTCTCTCTCTCTCTCTCTCTCTCTCTCTCTCTCAACCACCCCCACCATTCTCCCCCACCCTATAGGGATGGAGACTCAGTAGAATTACCATCCTCTTGATCTATAATTACCACACAACTCTCTCTACCCCTGGCTCTCTTGCTCATTGCTTGCTTGTCATCAAGTCATAGAGTGCACACAGGATGCATACAACATCATTTTAACATTGTATTTTTCCCGATAACAGCCTTGCCCTGTTTGTGTGAAGAAATTTAAGAATCCCTGAGATGTTCAACGGAGGATGTTTAGCACATACTGTATGCCAAATGCATGATGGCATGACCTGTATATTGAATGAGCCTTTATCTTAAATCATGCAGATATTATGTTTAACTCCACAGCTTTTCGCCTTAGTTACAGGTGATGCACTCAATCCAAGGGATTAATGAGTAGCATATGCATGATATAACAGCAGCTGTGAACAGGAATACTAATTGCTTATGCAAATGTTTTCAAATAATGTCTTTGTCTAGAATATCTTATTTTGTCAGTATCTGTCCATGTTTTTTTTGGACAAGAGCTAATTTATGACCAGATGGTTAAAAGTTATGTTATGCTAGCTTGTTATCTAATCATGGTATAATACCTCTTGAGGCAATGCAAATAGTTGCCCAAATGTGGCAGCTGGGATGATGCAGGAAGCATACATAGTACATATTAATGGGATGAGTGTGCATTTTTTATAACAAATGTGCAACCAGCAAAGTTGCATCTTTGGCATCATTTCTACTGTGCAGAGTGGATGCTCTATAGTTTTATCTCTTGAGACAAAATATTGAGGCATTCAGCTCTCAACAGCCTGGTAATGGATAATAGGCCTGTGGTATTAAAGGGGAACTCCATCGATTTTATACAACAGTCAAATAGGTGTCGGGGGGTACTACTGCAAATGTAAAAAAAAAAAGTTGAAAAAAGCTGCAGGTGTCCTGAGGGAGCTGTGCTAAATCTGATGTGTGTGTGTGTGTTTGCATCAGATGGGGCCAAATACAACAAGTTTAAAAATGAAAAAAAAAAACTCTGGGGCTATGGTAACCAGACCTCTGGAGCCCACTCATCTCTGCTTGAGGCTAGCAGCCAGATGATGAAGCTCTGACCATACTGATAGTTATCAAGTTGCATTGTGGGTTATGCAGACACCAGTATTTGAAAAGGAAGAAGAATATGTGCTCCTGCTGCATTGATTTTAACACTGTCCAGAACTGTTTCAAAAGTGTAATGCTAATCAAGTATTATTTTAAAATAGTTGGCAAACAGTAGGCTACACCAGTTACTGAAATACTGTAGAATTGCAGCCTTTCACATTCTGTGGGAGTATGATTCCCTTCAGGTTACACAATGACTAAATAACCTCTCACATAAACCATGTCTTTTAGTATTTTTAGTATCACTTTTCCTGAACCATGGATTTGCTATGATCACAATATTTCATCATAAGTACTAATGTTGTAGATATTTTCTCAAAAATCTTAATTATGTTGCAATACCATTTAAAATGCCATTGAATGTGTTATCTGGGCTTTTTGCATCAAATGAACATACATGTCTGGTAATATTGTTGCCCACGTAGAAAAAAAGAATTATGTTAAGGTGAGAAAAGTTTGTATATTTATATTGTATGATACCATGTCTCCTGCGGGAATAAGGGCTCAGAAGATGGGTGATTGCTTACACTGAAAGGAGGATGAAGAATGAATCCCTTAATGACACATTTAGTAAATTGACTGCATTTAGGCACACTTTACCCCTCAATCAACAATTCACACAGCAATATCTGGCAGCCGACTGGCCTTGGAATTATAAACCAAGAAGGTAAGGGAGGACAGGTTTGTCTGACATGCAACTTTTTCAATACAGCAGATTTCCTAATACTGCAGGTTACATTTTTACAGGTGGAACAATTGTTAAAAATCCATTTTGTATGATGTAATCAATAAAGGAGTTTGAGAAAGTGAATTACTAGTGCTTCCCATCTAAAAGAAGATTTGGGACCAAAGTGGCTGTCTGTTTGAACTAGCTATGTCACTTGATAAAAATCAGTCGGTTGTTTAACTGATGATGAAAATGAATAAGGCAGCAGTGGATGAGGCATGTGAGGGTAAACACAGTTTGTAACCTACACTTCTATTCTCCTCACCATCTATTATTCATCGGCCAAGATGATTCTTTCATGAGGCAAGCTAGTTGCACATAATTCATAACGCGGGCTGTGGAAACTAGGACAGAGTGAGATAGAGGCAGCATGGGGGGAGGGAAGGAGGGAGGGAGGATGAGAGAGAGAGCTGAGTGAGAAAGAGGGTGACGAAAAGGATGAAGACGGAGGAGGGGGGGGGGGTTCAGGGATGAGGAGGTGAAAGAAAAGAAAAGAGGAGCAGAGAGGAAGGCAACAGGATTTGGGGTTCACAGAAATGCAATTGAATGAGTTTGGGGAGAACATGCCGCAGAGTCTCTGTCTGAGTTCACTGCAGAGAGGAAAACGGTGGAAATTGGGAGATAAAAAGCATGAGAAAGAGATAGGGAGAAGAGAGACGGAAGAAATAAGGGTGGAAAGAAGAGAGAAGAGGTGGCATGGGGGGTGGATAGACATCTCTATCAGGCTTTGAGAGGAGGAGTCTGCAAGTGAGGAGAGAGAGAAGTTTATCCCATTATAGGTCCCTTTGTTTTATCTGAGAAAGAGAAGAGACATTTGTTCAAGCTTAACCGTGCTGCCACGGTGTGGGCGAGACAAATGGTCTTCCTCCACTGCATACGTTTCCCACATAATCTGTATAAAGCTGTAGCAAAGGAGAATTCAACCATACATGCCATAGCAATGTAAGCTCCTTTATCATTCTTAATTTAGGTATCAGACTTTTGAAAGGAACATTCTACTTAACGCAATTGTATTTCCTTTATCCTTCCAAAATGTTGCCTCGTAAGGTGTGTTTTAAAATGCCATGTCTGGTGTGAAATAGTGAAAAATGCTCGCTTGCACCTGTAGCTAATGCTGCCAAAACATGAACAAGAGACAAAGCAAAAAAAAAAAGAAGAAAGAGAGAGATGCAAGTGTGCATAAGGGAGTCATGGAGACAAAAGTTCCCTTTGGTCTGGTGCTGGGATATCAGAATTTAAAGATCTTACGGAAACTGTGTGTGTGTGTGTGTGTGTGTGTGTGTGTGTGTGTGTGTGTGTGTGTGTGTGTGTGTGTGTGTGTGTGTGTGTGTGTGTGTGTGTGTGTGTGTGTGTGTGTGTGGGGGGGGGTGAGAGAGAGAGAGAGGGGAACAGACAGAAAAAGAGAGAGAAAGAGGGATCACAGACACAGGGTACACTCTCGTCCCTGCTATATAGGTCTCGGCCATGTACACAGCAGAATGTCACGACCCCAAAGTTCAGTCCATGCTCTGAATTCCAATGGCTTTTTGACTGAGAAAGAGCATTTTTGCGTGTGTGCTTGTGTGTGTGTGTGTGTGTGTGTGTGTGTGTGTGTGTGTGTGTGTGTGTGTACAGTAGGTGGGTGTTAGCGTACGGGGGACAGTATTCCTTTGGGAGCTGAGGGCAGAAAAAATAGAATGCTGAATTGTGACAATGACACACTACCGTGGTACACACACACACACACACACACACACACACACACACACACACACACACACACACACACACACACACACACACACACACACACACACACACACACAGCAACCACCCTTCGAAGACTTGCGAGTGTAGGACAGGACAAGGTGACCACAAATAGAGTTGGAACAAGGCTAAGCATCTTGGCACCTGCTTCCATATTGCCACACGAGTGTGCTGGAATTCAAAGTGGATCAACAAGGTTTTAAAAAAAATATGAAGACGTCCTCGAATGTCTGTTTTCAAATATGCCACTCCACACACTCACACTCAAAAGAAGATGTCAGCCACCATGCGGCGCAAAACCAAAACTGTGGCTCCTTTCCAAATCGCATATTCGTTCTTTTTTCTATTCTACATACTGCATCTCAAAATAATCTAGTTAGCATGCAGAAGCCATTCAATTGGGACATACTTTTCCTTATTTATTTCACTTTAACATTGCATCTTGATCTTGCCTCTTGCTTTTATATCCGTCACATCCCCGGTTGTTTTTATAAAATCTTGGCTTGGATGTAGTAGGCATCCGGGCTTTCTTAAGCATACTAAATCTGACCACAAGAAATGGGAAATCCTAAATAGTTTTTTCTACCATACCTACTATCAGAAAGTATGGGTATTGGAACGCAGGGTGAATGCATGCTAACAAATAGAGCTTTCCTGAGTATCCACAAAACACTGCTACAAGAATTGCTTAACTGTCAGTGGACTTATGACACCCATCAGCTCACCTATCACATCCTGCACATGAATAGTATGTACTTGACCTACATTATGTACCTACCAGCTCCATGCTGCTATGTCCTGACCACTGGCGTCTCTTTGGAGTGTTATAGATTGTTGTTGAAATCTTAAGTAAAACATAGAAGTGGTAGAGGAGTACAAATGTTTGCCATAAAAAAAATAAATAAATCAGTAGCCTATAACATATAAACAAAAGGTGTCCCCAAAGAGATTTCACTTATTTCTTCCATTTATGAATTGAAAATAGGATTCTACGGGGCGCCCTTAGCTCAGTTGGTAGAGCACCATGGATCCCATGGGTACATTTATGTGGTTTGCAAAAGCTTCCTAATCAATCCTGGTCTATATTTCAGTCTTATTCGTTCACCAACTCTTTTTAATTTTATTAGTGTATTTATGTATACGTACATGTATGTGCTCAATATTCTATCCCCAGATGTGTGCATTTAGTACGTGTCCGTATAGGATGCACATCTGATCTTTAATATGCCGATACGTCTTCAGTTAGTATTTGAGAATTTCTGTTTCAGTTTATTATAATGTGTGTCTGACACACAGTGAAGCATTACGGAGAAAGCACTCTCTCTCATATTACAGTATGGGTTACATATAATAGTCGACAGAGTAAGCATTTCTCAGACAGCCTGATGGCTCCTTTGAATGCTAAGCCCATTACAGCACTGCAATGAATACATGAAGCAGAACAGTAAATGCACGGAGAAAAAATGAATACCAGCCAAATGGGTGATACATGGGTGATATGAAGTGTGTTGTGGGCTAGCTAATAGAACATCCCTTGGGTCAGTATTTTGAAACTATATTGCCAACAATAATACAAAATGTGAAAACCTAGAGTAAATCATGTCATACGGTGTCAATCAGCATGTTGTGTTTAGTTTAATGTGTTGTTCACATATATAGACAGTTGATTTAAACTTAGTGACAAACATAAACATCTCATTTACACATGAACCACTATGGGTATTTTTTCCCATACAACTTAGGCTACTGGGAGTTTTCTGTATTCATTAGATATGTTGAAACCCTGAAATTGCTTCCCTCTGTGCATGACATAATTGGAAGTTGTATACTCAGAGGGAGCCATTGGGGGTCATCAACTGTTACAAAGGTCGCATACAGAGGCGGAGGGCACCAAAGGTCACAAGTAAAACTCCAGCCTTCAGTTGATTTCTCTCACGTCATTTTAAGAAGTGCTATTTTCTTCCGTCCTTTTCTTTAAAAAAACCCCGTATTTGCACTCAGCTGAAACTTTAGAGGATCCTCTGGCTACCAGCGCTCCCATTTGAAATCAATAGCTGGAGTCACTGTCCCTTCAAAGATCAATAGTGGCACTTAGTGAAGGGCTTCTGGTGAGGTCTTCTTCTAAATTGGGCTGTCCACCTCCACTGTATTTTGTTCCAGTTGTGCAGAGAATAGCAAAATGAGAAATATATAAGTGGATGAAAATTATACAAAACTAACAATGACATATTGACAGAAATGTGGTTTATATTACACCATCTGTAACCAACAATAAATGATCCAGATATGTGAATTACAGTAATGCCACAGGATGGAACATATAGTCTGTTGCGCTAACACTCTGTCATGTCTTACACTTAATAGGAAACTATTATAGAGGTTGTAGACCGCCAAATCCCTTACATTTTCAATAGTTATCTAATTGTTCACTTGATGTGATTGTTGTTGAAGTATTGTTGCTGTGTCCTTCAATTTTATTTTCATTTTAAGTCCTGTTCTATTGGGATATCTTGAACGTTATACTTTTTTGCTGATGCTATATGTAGCATCTGAGCTTAGCAAATCTGTGTATTTTACAAAGCTGGGAATTCAGAACGTAGTCACCAGTGCAACCCAAGGGCGTAGGAACCGGGGGGGACGGAGGGGACGTGTCCCCTCCAATATTGGAGACAGGCGCATTTGTCCCCCCCAAAAATGATACCGCGAGGAGAAAAATATTTGATTTTGAAAATGCTTTTATTTTGAAAGCGCAACACAGCTTCTTGTCACCGGCCTCCTAAATGTGTTTGTTTTGCCCCGAACCAAGCTTTTAAGGTAGCGCGCAGGGTTGGGAGTTTCAGGCGGGGTGCCCATTGGAGTGCTTTAACGCAGCGCTGCCTAGAAGGCTGCGTTGAGGGCACACAACAGACTGTTTGGGAAGTCTTTCCTTTGCAAAGGCAGTTAGAACGCTACTCGGTTACTTTTTTCACACGTTAACCTGTTCTTTCTGTTAGTAAATGCTCTGCGCAAAAGCTCATTCACTTCCTACTTCATCCAAACCGACTTAAACAGCTCTCTGTGTATCGTATCGCTAATTTAAGCCTGTAAACAAACCTAGTGCTGAGTCCGCCTCTCTCATGCTGCTGCTGGTGGCACATCACTGCTTCTGAACGTTACCCAGCATGCGCTCTCTAAAAACCTTCTGTTCTATGGGCTCGGGCTGCCTACTGTAAATATGGGTTTTCAGGTCGATGCAAGGTGCGATTTTAAAAAAGAAAAGAAAAAGGGTGACGTTTTTATTCATGAAACATTTGGAAACTAAACTTGCAAGAATTAAATCTCCCACACAGTAACATTCAAAGTATGATTCAGTGTTTCCCCACGTTCACACAGCAGCGGCGCGCCACCGCTGCTATATTTTCTCCGCCGCTATTAAAATCCTCCTCCTCCTCATTATTATTCTACTTTTTTCTTTTTTTTTTTGGTACGTAGCTCATTTTAGAAACGGGGCAATGCCTAACATAAACGCTGACCATGCGTCGGAGGTGAATGTAACTTACTCGGCGGAAAACAGAAACTAACGGAGGGGAGCGGCTCACTGTAGAGTCCCTTTAGTCGCGCTGTCAGTTTTCCGTCAGGGCTCTGTGTATCCGTGCTCGAGACATACAAACAGATCAGGAACATTCACTAACGAAACAGTTAGTGGCTGAGCGAAGAATGTGGACTACTGTAGGCTACTGGTGCAAATTCCACAACTCATTACTTGTGTTACAGTTTAGTACAATATGTAGGCCTATTCATTTATATTTGGCTGCTCCACCAGTCCAGGCAGGACAGGATAGTTAAGTTTCAGTTTCGTTTTTCATCTCCGTGTCGGACAGCTGTTCGCTCAGCTGATGGGCTCGAGCCTCACGGAGCAGACAGCGGGAGTCAGTCTAAAGTCAGCGATGATCACTCTCACAAATCAAAAAGCTAAATTATAAAATAAAGCTATCTCTTCTTCCCTCTATCTGTCTGTATAGGGCCTATATTTCTCTCTCCACTGCACACTTAGTCACTACCACTAGTTTTAAGGAAGCAGAAGGAGGATTATACCCTCATTTTGCACGTTTAAATATTAGAAGATTGCAGGCAAGTAAAATACCACCAGCCACTACATTCTCAATGATAGAGAAAAATAATTACCTTTTTTCTTACAGTTTAAATCAAATATTTGAACAATACAGGAAAATAAATATTTGAAAGCAATACAGAATGCATGATATTACTGCATTGTATTGTATTCTATTTTTGTCACCAGGAACCTAAATGTTGTCAATTAGCCTACTTTACATATATTTGGTGCATACAAATTCACCAGAATGCAGGAAATTGTTGAATGCTCAAAATGTATGGGGGGACACCCCCAGACCCCCACATTAAAATGTGTCCCAAACCAAGGTTTAATCACAACCTACACCCTTGAAATTCATGAATAGTTTTGTTTTATTTGTATCTACAGGCCTTTGTATAAGGATACGTTGTAATTTTTATCACATTATTTTAAATTAAAGTCTTAGGTCCTGCTTATCAATTGCTCATAATAACCAGTAGGCCTACTTCTGTGTTGGACATTACTGAACCTCTTCCCATTTATAGCACACAATGTCCCTGTCTAGTTCCATGTCCCCAAAAAATCAAATAAAAGGAACCCCCCCCCCTCTGATTTACCGAGTCGTCTCTAGAGGGGTCGGGTGTTTGTCACCTTTTTCACCTCTTATGAGTTTGCAGGTCTGGTTTAAGCATTAAGCAAGAACTGTAAATACATTGTGCAAATCATTTTCTGCGTAGTGGCATTTTGTGTAATATTCATTTCTATACAAAAGTGTCAAAATCTGTAAGTAAAGACAAAAAAAGGCAAAGTTGCAACACCAATAATCCCATCTATCTGAATAGTAATTAGTGCATATTCTCCTCTCAAAGTGCACTAGATCAATGCATTAAAATGTAAAGGGACCCAGGACGTTCAGGGACCACGCCACCGCTGCTGAAAAAATCCTGCGGGAAACACTGTGATTGCATATCATATATACTGATTGTTGTTTGTTTTTTTACATTGGATTTTTTTGTTATTTTACTACTTTTGTCTGGAAAATTCCTTAATATCAGTGTTTCTGCATAAGTGGATTTTCAATTCATAGATATGGTGATATTTCATCAAGTTCTGAGGTGTCTTTGTGAAGGGATTCAACAGGTGTTATGCAAATTATTCTGTATATTTGATCTATTTATTATTTTCAAAGCAAATTTGAAAATGTCATATTTTTGCTTTCCATGGAAGGTGGCAGATGGTTGTTATACTGATGTGCAAAGCTTCTGGTAGTAGTGCTATCATGGTAACCAAAAAGCAGGCGCAGAGATCTTGCAAGGGCAAAAAATTTCTGCTCGCGCGCTCAGCGCGCGCTCGCTTGTGTCCCCCCCAATGTTAAACTCGTTCCTACGCCCCTGGTGCAACCTAATACTTTTTTACCTTAATTACCAAGGAGAAGTACTGCTCTGTAGAGCTGGGAGGACATAAAGGAGATCAGTGCTACAACAATAGCAGGCTGAGATAGACAAAACACAGTGGAGTACCGTAAAGAAAGGGTCTTATTTTGAATAGGCTTTATTTTTCACAGATAATGCCATTAAAACATGCACAGATTGCCCTGCATGTCCATTCTTAGGATCGGCTCTAGACATCTCTGCATTTAACAAATGTATTCACTTTTGAATTGAGATCTATTCTGGTTTTCCCTTTGTTCTATTTCCTCCACCATGCTGCACTGCTAGGCTTATTTGTTAATTGATTCATTGTAGATATGAATACATATACTACAACAATAGCCAGGGCAATAATCAAAGCCCTATAAGAGACAAAAATATATATTTTTTCTAGGGCTGTCAAAATTATCGCGTTAACGCAGAGTGATTAATTTCTGGAATTAACGCGTTAATTTTTTTTATCGCAATTAACGCATGTGCAGAATGATCCGCCCCGTGCATCCCACCAGCTCTGTACTACAGTCACTCTAAGTTGTGGCTGACCCAGGATCAGTAGCTGCGCGCAGCCAAACATAACAGTATGCTAGCCCATGCCGTGTTTTAAACTGCTAACGGTCACGTCTGTGTCGGGGGCATAGATAGTTTATAAAATCAACTGCCGCGAGTGACAGTTGATGTCGGGAGCAACAGGAGGAGAAACATTGTCCGCTCTATTCAGAGCGCGCGAGGACACAAACGTCTGCAGTTTTCAGAGGTGTGTGTGAGTAGACAACATAACGTCGGCTTCCTGGTACAAATGAACAGTCCCCTAGGACGTGTTCGCGCGTACGTACGTACACACACACACACACACACACACACACACACACACACACACACACACACACACACACACACACACACACACACCGCGGACTGTAATCAAGTTGTATTCAAGAATGCACAACCTATAGATTCACAAAATAAATGCCATTATATAGCCTATATTTGCCCAAAGACATAGTAAAGAGACAAAGAGATATATTTTAGTTTGATTTAAATTTATTTTCAGTATTAAAACCATCATTTGGATTTTTAATTAATAACAATACTAATTTTAAATGTACATATCCACCTCCTGTCCTTTATCTTTCCGTTCATACAACAATATATAGAGAAAATTAGAATTTTTCAAGCATATTTTGAATGGTAAAATTTATCGTGATTAATCGTGATTAATCCACAGAATCCTGTGATTAATCAGATTAAACATTTTAATCGTTTGACAGCCCTAATTTTTTCACATCACATTTTCCTGCCAAACAGAGGGTTCTGATTTCATGGCCATCCACCAAGGCAAGCAATACTTGTTTATTTTGAGTGAATCAATTGGTAGAGCAAATTAACCTGACAGAGCTATCAAAATGTAGAAACAACAATATAATTCCATTACTTTCTCATATCATAGTCTTGGATAATTGCACCACTCTCACTGTAGGCCTCAAGCTATTTAGTGATGGTTTAGAATTCACCTGACATGTTGGAGTTTCTACTCGCCGCATTATCCGCTTGGTTTTCCTACTTTATCTCTGTCTTGTTTTTCACCTGATCCCTGTGTAAAAGTAGGTTGACACCCTCTCAGAGGTAACTTCAGGTAGCATTCAAATGATGACTCAGTCATCAGAAATACCTCTCTTTCTTTGTGCGTGTGTCATTGAAGCATGTGGACTAGCGTGTGTGTGTGTGTTAATGTGCGCATGTGTGCCTAAGCACACAAATCGTAATTAGTGATTTCCGTTGGCTTTTTTAAGCAAGTGCTCTGCCAAGTGCCCCAGGGGTGTGTTCTTGTGTGTGTGTGTGGGGGGGGGAGTGGGGCCAACTGACATCATGCTTCCTGTGCACCAGGATTCCCTGTCTACATAGTTGTGTGTACACTATTTACTTCACTATATCTTTAATTTTCAGTGACTTTCCTCTTCCTCCTTCCCTCTATGCTCCTCTCTCCCTCTTTCCCTCTGACACTGTCTCTCTCCCTCTCCTCCCTTTAGGAATGGAGGGATTATGGAGATGAGAATATGTATTGTTAGGGATGTGATCTTCTGGGGGGATGTCTGAATGCCCCCAACTGAAGAGAGCTGTATCACTACAGACACATGCAAACACACTTACCTAACATCATGCTGTGTAAATGTATACTGTATCCAAACACACAACAAGTAATATGGAGTGAAACCAATGCACATACATAGGTATAGGTATATATGCATTAAGAGAAAAGCACAGACTTCACAAACATTTTCCACACTGTAAAATATTCACTAAAATAGATATGAAACACATAGACAAACTCCTACAAACAAACACAGAGACACCAAACAAAGCTGTCACAGAGGTGCAACTAACGGGATGTGGCAGGGGGCTAGTGTTGCGCAGGAGGGGGTTTTCTCTTTCTGTTTCTATCTCCCTGAATTCACTCTTTTGAAATTTTAATTTGGCTCTCCTTGTGTATGCATATGCTGCATGTGGAAGAGGAAGCGTGTGTGTGTGTGTGTGTGTGTGTGTGTGTGTGTGTGTGTGTGTGTGTGTGTGTGTGTGTGTGTGTGTGTGTGTGTGTGTGTGAGAGTGTGTGTGTGTGTGTGTGTATAGAGAATATATACATGCACTCATGTAATTCAGCATTTAAAATGCAGGGTGTGACAGGGTATGTATTACACCTGTATGGTTGATTAATGGGACTATTCTGAACTTGAATGCATAACCTTTGTAATTGTGCACAGAACATTGCTAAAGGCTATGAAACTGATTGTGATAAGTGGGCCTTTTTCGGAAATTACATAAAGAAAAAAAAACACAAATCTGAATTATGGATTGGAGCTATAAAAGAAGCAAGTGGGGGAATGAAAAGCTAATATATGCAAGATTATCTGTTATTGATTTCAAACATGGCATCATTTGTTGCATGTAACATCATTGACTTTTAAATACATTTACATGTGTACGTATTTAAGGTAAATAAGACACCATGGCAACTCCAGCTTGCATGTCTACAGTTTGGATTGAGACATTGACTGCTTATTGTTATTAACAATATTGTTGTCATGGTAATTAATATCAATTAAAGGGCTCTTACTTGTCTTTCAACTTTTTGTACAAGATTGGCATAAAATACAGTTTTCTGCAATATTGACTAGGTTTACAAAAGCATTTTATGGTTGCAGAGCAGAAGAGATGTGTCATTGAAGGCAACGTCAGATGGTCCAAACTGGTGTGTGAGTTGATGAAACGCATGTACTCCGCTCTTTTCTCTTCTTGTCACAATGTGGGAAGTTAAAAACTACAACATTACATTTTCCTTTGGTTTACACATTTATGTTTACAATGGAGTCTGAAATGCTCAGAGTGTTTTTTTTTTTTTTTTTTTTAGCTGGTCAATGTACACTGGGATGCACTCCAGTCCAAACCAATAGGAACCCTGAAATAGAATAAGTGGGTCCATTTCCTTAACTGCTCATCCTGTTCAGGACACAGAAACACATACAGTACAAACAAATTATGTATACCCGCAATACACCCTGCTTATGCCCTGCTTGTTTTTTGGTATTTTTGTGACCCATTAAGACAATAGTGGATGGTAAATGTATGGCACTTCTCTTAACAGCGTCATTCAGATAGCAAGCACAGCTCCATACAGAGGATCAATGGACTGATTAGAATACGATGCGAGAGGAATGTCTTGTTGTAGCTTTTAAACCTATTATCTTATAATTTAATACATAGTGTGCATGGGTAAGAAAACCTTTCGGCTGTCTTACCAAAAAGCGGATGAGATATTTTTTTTCCCATTTGATTTAGGTTCTGTTAATTACAGTAATACTATGTTGATACTAACAGTTATGTTTCTATGTGCCTTACATACACTAACTACTGTTATTTTTACCTGGTCTGCCTGGAAAAACAAAATTCATGTCACCTGGGTAAATTAAGCTTTTGACCTAAATCAGTGGTTTCAGCATTTCTGTCCCCAGTGTCCCCCCTCCCAGCACATGAAAGACACATCAAGCCATAAGGCTTTTTTTATGTCTCTTTTCATTGCCGTCCTATGCGTCTGGCTGCAAGCTGTTCTCCCAGAGCCTCTGCAGTGTTGCCAGCTGTGCCACTGCTCCCTTGGCAGGTAAATGATGAGGCCTGATGAGACGAGATAGCGTCGTAACGTCAGCTTTTTAAGTAAAAATTTGTTTTGCATCCCAAGTAGCCGCATTTACCATAAAATATGGGGATTGTAATGTGTAGTGGCATATGGCAAATAGACGACATCTGAAACGTGAAACATATGACCTTCAGGAATCCTTGGAATGGCGAATTAACACAAGCTATTTCGAGCACTGTTCATTGTTTTTCCACTTGAAAAAAAAGACTCCCCCGACAACTGTCAGCTTAAATTATTGCTATTGATTGTTTAATCATATGTTTGGCCTTGATAGCATGTGTGATGTATATGCCAATTCTCACCTTTAAAGTAACCACATGTTCTATTTGACTTGCAAACAGTTTGACTTATTGCAAAGTAACTGGATGCCAAGAGATGTAAAAATACAAATAGTGAATGACCTATTGAGCCGAATAGGCTTAATTTTTCAGCGATACATTGTGAGCAACAATGTATCGCCCTCTAATAACAAGCTGTTATTAGAGGGCCTATGCAATGCTGACCAGCTGTAACAGCTCCTGGCAGGCAGCATACTGTCACAAAACCATCAGTGTGTGTGGGCATCAGGCAGCGAGACCAGTGCAGTATATACTGTATGTCCTCCTTTAAACTGGCAGTGTACCACTGCTTCCTCCATAGCTGGAGCACATGGTTTTTCCAAGCTATTAAAAAAAAAGAAAACTGACATGATGTTCTGGCATGCAAAGCTATGCATCTCTAGGCAAGGCAAAGCAAGTTTATTTGTATAGCACAATTCAGACACAAGGTCATTCAAAGTGCTTTACAGGGGCACACAATGCATCAAGATTAGACATTAAAAATTGCATTTAAGAGATATTAGACTATAGAAAAGTGAATAAAAAATGAATATAAATAAATAAGTTAACAAATCCAATTCTACTCCTATTTTGGTTCAAGAGGACACTATATATTTTCACATCATTTGAAAGAATCAATTGAAGGGCAGTTAAGGACAGAGCTGGATGTGCATGTCCGTCTTATTTTCTGTAATGTAAGGTAAATTGAAATAATAAAACTGCAAGGCAAAAAAAAAAGAAAAAGCTTAGTTACATTATACATGAAAGGATGAAAAAAAAATGTTTTCAAGAGCCAACGATAGCCCCTGACCCGGCTATAGCGGCCTTAATTACTGGCACATTCTTACCATACAATGGTGTGCTGAATCAATTTTGCAAGGAACGGAAAAAAAAATCCCTTGAGGAAACGACAGACAATCCTGGATATAAAACCACGGTGGAATCCTAGACCATGGCAAATTGTAGTGTGTTGTACTCTGGATGCTCTCTGCGGGAGATGAAACGCACATAGTCCACCTCACTCGGCAAAATTGGCCTTTGTAAAGGAAATTTCATGGGTCTATTAATACATCTTTCAGTAGGAGTCGACATTAAGTCCTATTATGTGATTTACCCAACATTTTATTAAAATAGTGTATAGTTAGGTATAAATATCAGAAGAATAGGTGATTTGCTGCAATATTTTACAGTGTATTCATGGAAAGAATATTGTGTACATTTTCAGTCCAATATGTACTGCATTGCATTCAGTTTTCAGAAATATAGTATACAGTATGGTAAGCAAATGGGTGGTCACTGAGAGATATATTCTGTTTCATTTGTAGGAGAGCTAAGGTCTGTCTCATTCACTTTCCCTGTCCCAGCTGTATGTCCCAGACAATATCAGATTTGATTTGGTGGTCCCTCTGCCCAACAAGCCCAATTCCCCGCCCATTACACTGCCTTTTCAGCCTCTAAATGTTCTGTCACCGCTTGCTTTCTCTTTCCAGCCCTTCATCTCTCATCACTGTAGATTCAATAACGTCTAGTCCTCAAGAATAAGCCACTATCTTGATGTGTAAAGAATATGTTAAGATTTCTATGAGGGACATTAATTTCATCCTGGAAAGGCTTACCTGGTGGAGCAACTATAATTTAACTTTAACTTTACAGCAACTTTTTAAACAAGAATTGGCTACAAAATCACATATCTCAACAGTTTGTATCAGATTGAATTGAACATTGTTGGCTCGATTAAAACCGTTCTATTCAACAGTGTCTTAAACCTTAGCATAATGTCGATTTATGTTATTTTCTAGTAATCCTT
>CM049412.1:11050000-11067500 GCA_026929865.2 Hyperoplus lanceolatus | reverse complement strand
CAGATAAAAAGGGTGGGGAAGCGAGGGCATGCCTGTGGGAAATGGAGGCAATCGATGGACAACGCTGCCAAAGAGTTTGCAGGGGGGAAAGGGGTGTGAATGTGTTATATAACCTCCAAAATGGCAGACCCTGAATTGTGGGGGTACAGTCTGAATCGGTGAGCGACCTCATCATCTCTCTTGTGTGTTATCAAACCACATACACACAGTCTCCCGCGAATGGAATTGCCTGAACTCAAAGGGTTAAGCTGAAAGCATTTTGTTTATGCATTCCAAAAATGTCACAAGATCACGCTTGACAGGTCAACATTCTACAATGAGAGATTTCTGCATGGCAAATATTAACAATGTGGGCCCCGGAGCTTTTCTAACAGGATCAGTTCGATCCCCTATTGTCCTTTAACTCTGTGGAAGGATTGAATATAAAATCTGATTTTTCTTTTTTCTTCTCCAATTTCAATTTAGCTCAGGAGATCAATGTTTTGTTTTGTGTTAGTTTTCTGCATGGTTTATGCTGTAACCATTTACTGGATGTACTGTACTTTTAGTGCATGTACTGTACTATACCTCACACTGGATGATTTAAGAATACCCAAAGTCAATATGTTATATCTTTTTTAATAATAGGATATATTGCATTGCATGTAATACAACTATTTAAAAAAAAACTGTGTTTCTTTTCATTGCATATTGCAGAAATCTATATCAAAGCTCTTCTTGATATAACGCTATATAGCCCATTTCGGATCCTCGGGCAATTTCCTTCTCTCTCCACAGATTGCACTTGAAATACGACTTCCCCCATCCCCTATACACACTCTTTTTTCCAATATAAAGCATATATTCTAGGTCCTGAGTTGGGAGATAAAAATGTGTGAAAAGAGAGCAGTAGGATTTGGAGCAGCATGCAGAAGGGAGCAGCCAAAATAGAGAGAGAATATCGGCACCACTGCCTGCCAGCCTCACTGAGCTGCTAAGCAGGGCTTAACGATGCCCACGGGGGTGTGTGTGTGTGTGTGTGTGTGTGTGTGTGTGTGTGTGTGTGTGTGTGTGTGTGTATCTTTCTTTTGTGCTCTTTCCTTCATCATAAGCCCAAAACAAGTGCTGCATGTTTCGGGGTCAAATAAAGGCCAGGGAATCTGAAATGTAGAACTTTATAACTTGTCAAGTACTGTGTAAACTATGAAAGCAGATAGGTTGTTCTAATTACAGTGAGATGATGTATGTGTTTCTACCTGCATGGGGAGTCCACATGTGGTGGTCTTTGGTCACAGTAGAGATGTCAAACTAACTGACTTACTCACTGTGTCTTCTAGAAAAGAGTTTTGCCGTAAGGGTCTTGCTGCCATTACATCCCTCTCGCAGCAGGTATTTTCACAGCTGAAAAGCACAGGTGTAACTTACCAACATAAATGCTGGCTCTTTGTTTTGAGTTTTAAGTGCTCCAGTAAGCCGTGCCAGTGAGCCAGCATGCACAATAGCAGATCCCTGGAATAGGGACATCACAATGGAATGCAGCCATCATTCATGTCTGTAATTAGACACATGCTTTCCCTACTATGGAATGCCAAAAACGCCTGCCATGAAAAGGGTACATCATCGTCATCATTGGACCACAGAAAACACAGGTTTGTAAAGTTTTTTTTTCCTGCAGAGCAACCAAAAGGTAAAGTATTCAGTCAACGTGTTGCAGTTAATATAACAAGGACCTTTAAGCTATAGTATGTAACTTATGTTGCTCCCATGAGGAATTCTGGGAAATTACAACAACACTGTTGATGCATATACATGAGGAAATGTACATGGATTTGAAACCTTACGCTGTGGGTCCAGGTTTTTTTCTTAGCAGGAACATCAACAACTGAACATTTCCTGGGAAGAAAAACTATAATTAAGAATAGAGCATGACAGGCTAAATGAAGTGCTTTTCACAGTTTCAACGTTGTGTTCCAAAGTGTTCCACAGTTCCAAAACTTCAGAGGAAAGAATTGAAAAGCATCAAAGTTAAGCAGACATTGTTCTAGCTGGCAAAAGTGTTGTAACATATATCATATTGTATGAAATGTAAAGCCCACTGAGACAAATGTGTTTGTGATTTTTTGGGCTATACAAATAAACTGATTTGATTTGTAACGTCTCACCATTTCAATTGCCCTCTGAAGTTTCTTATGGCAGAGGCCAGCTGGTCAAGCACCAAAGCTGATTATTTTGGTAATAGGGGTGCAGTGTGTGTGTGTGTTTGTGTCTGTGTGCACTCTACTGACCTAGCCTGACCTTCCTGCCCCATTCCCTCCCCTACCGTCATGAGTGGGTGGACACACATTCACAGCTGACTCTTTAGCCCCCAAGGTACCATCATATCAGATTGCGCTAAACCACAAGTTTTGTAAAATGATCTAATAGTGTGCTTTCTCATGTAGTTCAGGAAACTAATAATAATATATTCAATTTAATCCTACATACATAATATAGCCAAATAAATTGTTCATAATTCCCTTGAAGGGTAAGCCCATCTAAAAAAAATTGTCTTGTTTCAAAAAACCAAGTTGCTCCCTTTCCGCAGGTTGTGTAAAAATGCAACTTTAGTTTGCCATAAGGTAATTTTTTCATAGCCAGAATAATGGGTTATTGCATGTTCAACCCCAAGGAGTTTTAGCCTGGTCCAACCAGACCATGGTACTTAATTTCATTTGTACAGAAGGTCTGGAAGTGCTGTAATTGGCAAACGTTAACTCACTTGGAGGCGGGTGTATGTTGAAGTTTAAAACTATTGGATCTGCCCAGTGCCACTCTGGATTACCCAACCAATCGCATCACGTTTGGTCATCACGTGTGTCATGAGCCGACTTTTGATGGTGCCTTCCAGTTGGACAGGGAACTTGGAAATTTCCGACTTCACTACATATTGTAGTCTATGAATCTACCGGTACCTGGCAACAGTAACTTGTTAGAGCCTAACGTTTAGTTATTTGGACGAGAAAGGTTTTAGACGTCCATACTTTCGCGAGCAGATGCACTGGAACACAGACAGGTTGGAACTCGGAACTACCAAGTCGGAAATCTCCTTCTTCCGAGTATAAAGGAACGCAGCATTCAACTGAAACTGGAGCGTTCTCAGCCACTCGCTCTGTTCGCTGATTGGACGATCGTAGATTCTCCGGAGAATCTGGGAAATGCGCTGTACACCCAGACTGACTACTGAAGGGAAAATGAAATTTGGCCGGAAGTAGGCGGGCGGGCGGAGCCAGGCTAAAGGAGTTTAAGATAATCCTTTAGTTTCCACATGTGGATATAGTAGGAGGACTAAACAATTAGATGGGAGACAACATTTTAAAAACTTCAATATGAACAATGCGTCTAAAGATAGATTGATACATGTACCCAGAATTCTTTCCTGATATGTTTCACTAATTTAGCTAATAAATAAAAAATTTAAAACGGCATGTGAATGTAAAGAAATAGGGGTTTGGATGTAAAATCATATTAATAGCTTAGCAGAAATAGCATTTGCTACGGTGAGTTAGAGGTCGTCTTTTTTACGAATTTTAATCCATTTAGGGAAGATAATATGTTGCATTTCTTTGATGTATCCTCTTCCCACATACAGTACAGTATGAGGTCCTATCTTTTCAACCTCCCTTCTACCTTCTGTTGTAACTCTCATCCAAGGTCAATTAACAACTAATACAATAAATCTCCAATGTAGCAAAGCTGGGAAAATCTTAAATTGACGTCAATACATCCGCTCATTTACCAAACAAACACCCAAAGGAACAAGAAAATAACATCCCACAACACAATTGAAATCTACACCACTGAAAGAATAGTGTTAGTAGAAGTTAGTTTGAGATTTGGCAGTGGATTTTTATTGCACTTTTCCTCCGCAGAATATAGAATTAAGCCGGCGACACCTAGAAGAGACAACAACAGTTTCTGGCATCCCAGAACCACCTCCGCACCCTCTGTCATTGCTGATCAGACCCCAACACGTCTAGAATACATACACCAACACCACCCTGGAATTACACGTACTGTTACGGTTAGGCTTGCCAAACGATGTTTGTCACTTACTGTACAACAAAAGGGCAACATTTGAGATTCGGACAAAAATAGACGATGGAGGATTTGCCCGTCTGGGTTTGACAAGGAAGGTCTTTGAAGATCTGAATGTGTGTGTGTCTAGCTTGTGTGAGTGAGGAATATAAACCAATGTATGTATGTATGTATGTATGTATGAATGTATGCACTGTATGTATGAATGCATGGCTCTATGTATGAACTGTATGTGTGCGTGTGTGGGAGGTCTCAGCGGAGCAAACCACAGGAATATCACCCACAATCGCTCTGAGTGATAAAAGAATCTAATTGCACCATTGAGAGTGAAAAAGGAGGCAGAAAAAATAGTAAGACAGACTGGTAGAATGAGAGTTAAAGAAAGAGGGGTAGAGATTATAGCACACTGATCAAAATGTGAAAAATTAACAATGAGAATGTTACAGAGACTAATTTAGATGGTGAGAAATAAAATATATTAAGATGCCATTACATAATCATCATAATCACGTATGATGCATAAAGCCATTGAAGACAAACAGGACTCATGATGATACAACATTGCCTTACAGTTGTAATTGTACACGAGAGGTTCTGAGTCATGAAAGTTTAACTTCAACACTTTTTTTAACCAAAAAAAGAAGACAAATAAATAACACATTTTCATTCAAAGCTATTGGTGTGAAACGTTGGCGGACGGTATATGTATGTGTCCATGATGTGGGAGGGGTTTTGTTTCTTATACATATATTCACACTTGAAGGTGCACCTACACACCTCTGAGGGACTCACTATGGGGCCTTTATGTATGGGGCAGGTTTATGAGAAAAACTGTTACTGTTCAAGCCTGTGACCACGAAACCTCACTCAAATCATGTTAAACTTGTATTTTACGAAAATTGTTGCACACAGTCCCATCAGTTAAATTGATATTGTAAAGCTGGTAATCTTGAGCAATGATCCACTGAGTCTTTCAACCAGAGAGGAGGAAATAATGAGTGAAATGAAATCCCATCCTGAAAGCCATCAGACTCTTGGACAGGATGTCACACAATGCCACTACTGTAACATGCACTATTTGTATGATTATAAAGTGGTCGACTGTTACAAATGAAAGGATGTAAGACATTGTTGAAACCATGAGAACAAGTGATATTAAAAAGGCATCCAAAAATTATTGAGGAACACATAGGTCTTGTTGAGATGTAAGAGTTTGCTGAATTCACCCTGTAGTAGGAGACGTCTTCATAACCTGGACCAGGACAGCAAAAGCTTGGCATTTTATACAAAGTCGAATTTAAATCACCTTAAATTCAGGACCCCCAACCTCCCATTCATTTAGGCATTACATAGTCTAATGGCGTCTCAATTGGAAGTGGCGGGGAGCGAGAAGCAATCGATTATCATTTGGGAGAAATCGAGTCTCGCAGGAGCGCTGGGGGGAGGGGGGGGAGCTTCACCTGTGGAAGGACAGGACAGTCTGTGATTGGAGAGCCTCGCGCTTCACCCCGCCCCCCTGCGGCGCGCTGCCCGCCTCCCCCAAACCCAGAGCGCACTCAGCTCCTCAGTCTACCTTCCCCTACCCGCCGCATAGCATGAGCTTCCTTCTCTACCGAGCGGACGCATGACGATTACAGATGGTTTCTTTACGGTATCCCGCTTTCTTCTGACCCAAACTGCCGTTGTTTAGGATAAATCTATCCCCCTGTGTGAGCAGTTTTGTGTAGTATTTTTTGGATGCGCCATGCGATCTCGCTGTTGGAGTTGTGGTGGCATTCGGCTGCTGGCATGGACGTGGGTATGGAGTCTGGCATTGCTCGGAGCGTGGTGCATCCCCCCAAACGAAGGTAACATAAAGCGTACACGGAGACACTTTGGGATTAGTGAGACTTGCTGTTTGGTGCGCGACTGGGCTTTAACTGGCGCTGACAAGTTTGACCGGTTAGTGGTCCCTTCCTTCATGTTGCCTCTTCGGTCTCCTCTAGGCTGGCTGGCTACACGGTTCCATTTGACAGATATAAATTCGCTGATGTACATTATTTTGAGCAGATAATGTTTATGACAGCTGTCTCGCCCGAGGCTGTTATGAATATATGTTCCAAAATGGTAATTGCTGAAATAAAAAAAAAAATAACCTTTGATCAGAACATGAGTCTCCCCCTGATAACCAGTCCTTCACTTGGCAGCGCCAGTAGACGCACAGCGCACTGCAAAAAAAACAATGTAGTGTTCCTAAATGTTGTCCAGTTGTGCTCACACTGTTAACATTGGCAGGATAATCACTTCACTTTAAGTTATTCTTTGAAAATAAAATACAAATTGGACATTTCACTACTATGGGTGTTTCAATTTCCTTGGCGTGCCTTTGTGCCACGGTGAGTTTGAATTGCCCTCATTGTGTTTTCATTCCTTATCAAAATGAAAACTTTGGGGCGTTTGCTACCGTCTCTGTGTTCCCTTTTGTAGATTATTCTATGTTCATTCTGGTGGTGTGGCATTCTGTCTCGAAAGATGTGGATAATTAATTTTAGCCAAGAGTTCAGATAATAGTAGATATGGCCTTGCATTAATCTTACTCATCTTGTCAGCTATTTACAGTTTCATTTGGCACTACTTGTATACATTGATGCAATCATTTTCATATGCGTAATGTAAAACTGCTTACTAATCAACTTTCATCTCTACTGAACCAACGCAGCATTTTAATACCAAATAAGGAGAGTAGCAAAAATGGCCGAAAATTCAAAACAAAAGGAGAAAGAATAAAAATGTATGAAACAGCATGTGTTAGATATTCTTCCCACGCCATTGTCTGTAGACTGAGCAGCATTTTAATAGCTGGGGATGGATGCCATTGTTTGGGGCTACACTATTGTCCGGGAAAGGGGAGAACATTCATCAACCTGCTTATTCTTCACGTGGCAGATTTATTTGGTCTACGTTTAGATTCACAAAAGTTCTGGCTGAAGTGTGACCATGGGACAATCAAGCGATGTGTGTAGTGGTGGGGGGTATCCTTTGGCAACATGTAAAATAGTTGATGTTCACCTCGAATGGATGGGTGACCTCTTTGTATCGCTGTCCTCTGCATTCAAATACAGCAATAGGGGTTTGCACATTGTGTATTAAGATGGATGGGTGGATGGATAGATAGAGTAGAATTTGTATACTGCAAAAAGGGAACAGTTGACATTTCACGGAAATCACCTAAACAGAGTATCTCACTTAAAGGTGCTACGAGGAATTTTAAAATATTTCTTAAACAGTCAAATTTTTTCTTAATTCCTTTGTCATGGGAACGCTCAACCAGGAACTATATGGCAAAGTAAAAGAACACTACCGCTTTTGTCCAAAGGGGGTGTAAGACTTAACACGCACTTAAAGTTCTTACTTTTTAATATCTCACCAAAACGGTTCTTACTGAGGTTTCTTGTCATAGCACCAATATCAAGTTTTAAATACTTGACTTACTTTGTAAAAGCACAGCCTTGTTTAAGTGAAGCTCCGGGCTGTGACAACTGTGAATCAATGGCACTCTGGATCTTATGTTTGTGTGTTGACTGCAGTGAAAGAAGAGCGATCGAGAGATGGAGAGAGGGAGATTGAAGTCCTCAGAAACACATCGGCATCACATTTGATCTCTCACATCATCTTAGATTTAGTCAGATGTGTTTTCTTTTCCGTACTTATTAATCAAACCTGTCAATGTCATTTAACATTGATCTGCTTTGTTTTTCTAAAATACTTATGTCAACTTTGACTTCAAATCCACATGCTTCTACTCAAACATAAGCATAAGACAAATCTATTCAACACCTAACCCCTTCAGTACTTTTGCCAGAGGCTGATGTTAGATTCATTCGGCACATATCAGTTGCAAATACAGGCCAAGTTTGAATTGAAGGGGGAAAAGCTAACAAAGGAAGTCCTGATGCCTCACTAATTATATTAAAGGTGGAGTCAACGATTCTGGATAATGCTTGTTCAAAAAATAGTTGTGCTCAAAATCAATGGATATCTTCTCACAATTTGCTACCTGTGCGTGCTCTGAAAAAAAGTACAGCGCAATACACAGCCTAGGCTCTGTAAACTGATACATAAAAACACATGGTTTGTAAACAAAGGGGGCCCACCATAGCTAGCAACACCCTGTTTATAGAGCCTAGGCTTTCTGTTTGCACTGGATTTTTCTTCAGCGCACACACAGTATGGACATGTTGCGGAATGTGAGGAGTTATTCATCAATGTTGACAAATCGCTGACTCCACCTTTAACATTTCTTAGGCAGTGAGGACAGTTATCCCGCAGTGGGGCCCCCCACCACCACTGATGAATATGATTACATTGTCAATGTGTTCGATTGATAATACAATGTCTAATTTCTGACTATGATTTGGAGTGTGTGAGCCTACTCTTTAGGCATTTTTAAAACCTATCCCTTTATTTTTGTAATGCTGTTGATCAAATGAGGATTGGTGGATTTGGTTTAATTACAGTAAATGGCTTGAAACAAGTGCATGTTTCCCTGTGTGCCCGAGATAACAAGGGAGATAGGGGAGAAGGCAGGCCATTAAGCCTAGAGTGATCCAAGCTAACATGATGTAAAATGCCACCATCAAATATCATGGGGTCAGGTTGGGCGCTTAAACCTATTTCCTGCTAGAATAGTAAAAGTGAGCAGTTGAAAATAGATACCCAGGCATCCCCTTTTGCCTCTCACATCAAATATTCAGTTTTAATTTCAAGGAGAATTTTATCAGTAATCCCCCTGCACTTACTCTTCAGCATATTTGAAACGCGTCCGAGGATCCTCAAAGTAATGGCACTATAAGACTTTTTTTCCCTGAATGGTGATGACTTTTTTTTTTTTTACAATAATAAGTTCTGTAGATCATTGTCACGGCTGGGCTCACACTTGTTAAGGTGGTTTGATCTTTATAGAGAGAGAAAGAGAGAGTGAAAGAGGTAACATATCCTTATGATCTAGTTCAGTATCACTTATCTCTTCTTTATGGCCTAATTAGTTGTCTAATCGCCTCCTAGGGACATCTTTTATTATTCTCCGCAGAGCAGTCAAGAAAGTAAGACTAGAGTTGTGTGTGTGTGTGTGTGTGTGTGTGTGTGTGTGTGTGTGTGTGTGGGGGGGGGTGTGTGTGTGTGTGTGTGTGTGTGTGTGTGTGTGTGTGTGTGAAAAGAGTGACCGTGCCTCAGTCACTGAACTAGCTCTTGCTTCATATTTTCTTCTGCTTAGTGCTTACCCCACCTTAAGAGTGCGGATGTCTATCCTTTTGTTGACATTGAAGGGTTGATTCGAGGACCGGCTGTTTTTATGACATGGCTTATCATAGGACATAGTGAATGGAAAAATATTGTATACTCAATAGCTGGTTTAAGACGTCGATGGGATTTATGAAGCTAGAACTTTGAGTGATTGGTTTAAGCTCTTAGGTACAGTATTATTGCTCTGTATTCATTTAACACTGGGAAACTCCCCTTTGTCGGCAGCTCCAGACAGCTTCAGTGCCCAGCAATATTGCAGGGTTTAAGAAAGGGTGTTGTATGCTGTGTGGAATGGAAATACCCTTAAAGTAAATGTGTGATAAAAGGCAATACAAACTAAACTGACATGACTTGACCGAAGACTTAAGCAAGAAGATATTCACAATATTGGTTGGTTTGCGATGCTTTATTAAAACAAAGAGAACACATTTAACAAATATACAATCAAGCTATATCATCACACAATTGTAATTTGCAAGTTGCCATGGGGAAATACTCGACATTTCCAATCTCACAATTTCAAAATGTAGATATTAGTGTGAAGTTCGCATTTGTTAATCCTATTCAAAGGAAGTAATGTATGTGTACATACAAGTAAAAGCCTATTTAATGGGAAAATGGAAGAAATAAAAAAACTTTTATATAATGTATTATATAAGCGTATTCCTGATTATTGGCACATTTCTTGGAAGTGTGAAGGCACATTATCCCGGGATTTGTCAGCCTACTGTGAACCAAGTTGCGCAGAGCGTTGTTAACTATGATTCTAAAAATCAATAGTGGTTTAAAAGCCTTGAGCACTGCTTTTATAAGGACCAGATAGGATAAAAACAGGATTTACAGATGTAATAACCATGTAAAATGTGTGCCTCTTAAAATCAGTGCTTCTCTAGCTCATGATATGTTCATATTAATTGACTTCTATTAATATTAAAGTACTCAACACATTATATTTCATAGTGAATATATATTATGATGTTTAAGCAACAAAGGTTGCCAAATGCCTAGCCCCTAAATTACCACCGTCTCATGATATCAAAAGCTTTCAGTTGGACTTTCTCTTTTATTGTTTGAGTACACAAGGTGTCTACACACACAGAACCAGCCAAAAATTGTCATAAAATAAGATAACATAAACTGAACTCCGGCCTGACAAAACAAAACACGAGTTGCGGTTTTACGACCCTAGATGTCATATTGTGCCAAGGTCAGATGAGTTTTGAAGCTATTACAAGACGGCCTAGAACAAGACACACCATATGTTCAGCCAAGTGAATTACTGCTTTCAGTGTCTGTAAAAAATGCTGTTGAGGATTTTTTTTTTCACTTCATGTAAAATGCTTTGGAAACAATCATCCAGTATCTCAAAAATACTTTGGACCAATAAAAGGACTTCTTTCATTCTGAGCCCCATGTTGATACAGTTGGACTTATCAATAGCATAATATACATTTTTACTTTCATCGCAAACTATTTATCTGTATTAAAGCACATGGAAAAGGCTGCAGCCAGAGGACATATTCACTGACTGATCTCACGTTTGCTGTTATCCTGTCCGATGCCCTTTTTACAAGAACATGTGCGACTTTGTCTTAGAAGAAGCATTGGGACACACTTATAGAGAAGATAAGACATAACTCACATAGGAGTCCGCTGTCACCAATGCTGCACAACAGCAGGAGATGGAAACAGTTTTGTAGGAGTGCAGTGGTCAGGCTTTTGCACTCGACAGCTTTTGACTGAGGGGCAGAGAAGGGAGGATTGTAACGGATCAGTTTGAGCTGACAGTACAGTTGGATTATAAAGTTGAGCAGCAGTTGTTTGGTCAACAAGGTAGGCAAAGGTGCAGTCCCACACTAAAGATTATGAATAGATAATAGCAACCGTTCTAAATACAACCAGGCCTTGCCAAGTGTTATGTCAGACTAAATATCTGACTCAAGAAGTGGCTTCAATCACAATGTGCTAAATCTCCTTTCAAATTTCCACACGTCTTCATTTCAAAAACTGTTTAGTATGTTATAAAATGGGTTATTTATCTGTAATATCCTGCCAAGAAAGATTTCAGTTATGTTGTTTTTTTCTTCTTTTGATTAAATGATCTGCTGTTTATGCTAATGACGGTCTGTGTTTTTAATCTTTAACAGTGAACCTGCTGGATTCTCGCTCAGTGCAGGGAGACCTCCCGTGGGTGGCCTATCCTAAGAATGGGGTGAGTATGACCACTCCTAAGGTGTGTGTGTGTGTGTGTGTGTGTGTGTGTGTGTGTGTGTGTGTTACCCTTTCTAAACCCAGTCACCCATTGGAAATACATATCTGACATAATAATCGAAGAAGGATCAATATCATGCATTGACCACATCTAAAAATAGACTTCTGTCCAAATAAAATGAACGATCTGCAATTCAATGAACCGTTAGCACAGTTTCGCTAGTTTGCACTGTAAACTCAATCACTGTGTATGACAAAGGACATCTGCAACTTTACCATTCCACCCTGAATTTCAGGCTCTTCGTTTTTCTAATCAAGGTTAAAGGTCATTTCATTTCCAAGAACTCTCACTTCATTATCAGCGTAAATTGAATTCATGAATAAGGGTTGGGAAGTCACCATGGAATACATTATATTCTCCAGCCAGGAATTGAATTTCCATTTGCAAGTATATTCCCAGGTTGGAGGCTAATTAGACAATGACTCACTAGAGTTGGGAAATACTTATTTCAATGTGTAATAAAATGTGTTTTAATAAAAAAAAAATGGCATATCAAAATATTAAGTATTGTATTCTGGAGTTTCAACATGCACCTTGACTCAGTTGCTTGCAGCAGAGTCTGCCACCTTCCTTGGTTAATAATTGAATTCCCCCGACCTCCATGGGGATTGATAGTGCTGCTGTGGTTGGGTTTAAACAGGAATTCATTTGTGCATCCATTTGACACACATGGAAAATCTCTAAAATCGTCACAACTCGTGTTCGCAAATATGCAGCTGTACACACCAAAACCAATAGCTGCTGACCACAGCGTTTTTCTCTCAGCTCTTGCTATTCAAATCACGGCCCACTCACTGTGGCTGTATGTAGATGGGAGAGATAGTGCTGACAAAAGCAGCCGTACGCGCAATCATATTAATGAAGACGTGATTATGGCGTGTGTGTGGTTTCTACAATGCAACCGCATAAATAACTGCATTCGGGGGTAGACGGAGGGAGGAAATAAAATATGTGATAAGACTGCATAATAAGGATCTTATAAGGACATCCTCTCTTTTTTATTATTAAGGTGTTTAAAATGTATTCCTTTTTTCCAATCAAACTTATTTTCCGGCAGTGAAAATGAAAAAAACACGTCTGACAAAATAATGAATTTGTTCCCCTGTATGGCATTTAAATAACAGACGTTATCGTTGTTGGCCATTATAAATCTTATCGTGTTCAGTATGTATGTGACAGAACCCAATCTGCAGCATGCTCTCGCACGTTCTCCGCGCACGCCATCACACATTAACTCTTGGCAGCGTCAGACTTCTGTGGCTAAATAAGATGTTGAAGAGGCATGGAAGTTTTTTTTTTTTTGCCTCATGTTCCAGATGGTTTGTTTCATCCATCGTTTTCTCCTCCTCCTCCTCCTCCTCCTCCCCCCCTCATCGTGGTATATCCTCTCATTCTTCACTTCTTTTTTGTCTGGCTCAGCTCTCTTCCATGTCCCCTCCCATCCTTCCTTGTCCCCTAACATTCATTTGACTCCTTTTTCCCCATTGTACCTCTTTGTCTTAAGTCTTGTGTATTTTTTTAAATCTCACCGTCATCTGCTGCTTTCCTCTTCCAAAGCTTCAATGTGCTTTGACACATCTTGAAACATGCATTTGAGCAAAGAGGAGACAAGACTAAAGTAAGGGCTTTTTAGTGTTTGAATTTTGATGTCTGACCTTGAAATGTTATGACACATTTCAATGAACAAGTGTGACAATGACGAAAAAGCTTGGAAGGGAAGTCTCAAGATTTTAAAGCATGAATGTTGTGGGTTAGGAGCTAGAGGGTGTCACCAAAAAACCTTTTCTACTTATCACCAGCTCCTTGAACCTTAGTGTTTAAAGTTAGGTTTTCTCTTCTTTACACACAGCCATATTCATACACAAGGACAATCTAAACTGAAATCATGCAATCTTTCAGAAGTGCCCTTTCAATTTGCCTATCTTGAACATGGCAGAGTTCATAGGAGGCTAAATTTAAATTCTTAGTGTGGATTCATCTGGCAATGTGAAGACAGATGTGTTGTGAGCCAGAGATGGAGGTAATTGGTAGAGAGAGAGAGAGCTGTAGACAGTCAGACAGTTTCATACCCTTTGTATCATTCCAGTTTACAGAGCCTAGGCGGTGTGTCAACATTTGATCTATTTTTCAGCGATCACACACAGTATGGAAAGGTAGAGGATTGTTAGGAGATATTATTTTGACCAAAACTGCTTTTTGACAAACATTGTACAGAATCGCTGTCTCCACCTTTTGATGTGGTGCTGGTCCACATAGGGACAAAATAAATGAAAAGAATATGAAACAAAACACCTGGTAGATGTTGGTCCCTTGCCCATCGGGACTATTTGGCTGTCAACCCTTTCATCTAATACCTCCATTACTTCCTGTTCCTTTTGTATTGGTGGTGGAGTGTGTGTTCATATATCGTGTGGGCTTCCAATCATATTGCAATTTGATGGATTCTGTTATCTGCAGCTTCCTCAAGCACCTGAACGGAACAATAATAAAGTAAGAAGAAAGAACCCCCTATGTTCCATTATAGAAATAGATCCCACTATATGGATTATTTTGCTGTCAAATCCATCTGTCTCCATTGCCTCCTATCAGTCTGTGAAATCCAGGAACCATTTAGAGTTGTCCTTGCCAGAACATAAGTAGGTATTGTCCACTGGGCCTGCAAAGCCCCTGGCACACTGAGCTGACCCTAAACCAACTGAGCACTGGCAAAGCCTTAACATTGCCTCATATCACCTCAATCCTTCTGCCGAAACGTTCATCAGAAGAAAACACAAAAGCTACATGTGGCCAGCTGACGGCTCACATTAAAAGGAACAAAACCACCTTCCCTTTATTTAGTAGGAAAAGGATTATTGAGGCAGTTTTCATGTCTGTCCTTGATTACGGTGATGTGGTTTACCGGCATGCATCACATTCATGTCTTAAACTCCTGGACTCTGTTTTTCACTCTGCTTTAAGGTTCATCACAGGAGATGCTTATGATACACACCATTGTCTTTTATATGAAAAGGTTGGGTGGTCCTCCCTTAAAGAGAGACGTGACGCACATTGGCACATTTTACAAAGCCCTGACCGGGAAGCTTCCTCGTTATTTAACAGAAATGCTGCAAATTTCAGATGGGCTTTATCAGACCCGCTCCACTGACATGCTTATGCTTTATGTCCCACAAGCCCGGTCTGAGCTGGGAAAGACAGCTTTTAGCTTCATTGCCCCCGACTCCTGGAATAACTTACAGCAACAAATTAAACTTAATACCTTCATATCTTTTAACCAATTTAAACAAACTATCTTAAATCTGCCAAACTCTACCTGTAACTGTTTTAATTAGGCTATATTGTACTTTCACCCATTTAATTTTAATTGCTGCCACTCTTCACCACTATGTAAATGTTTCATTTTTTTTTTCTTCTCTTCACCTGTTGTTGTGTATTCGATGTATTTGCATTGAATATTGTTTATGTATTGTTGTTTTTCCTTTGAATTTGCTTTGAACTCGACATCATTGTAAATGAGGGTCACCCCTCAATTGGTCTCTCGAGGATAAATAAAAGTTAAATGAAAAAAGGTGCTCCGAGGACCTTTCAGTTTGTGTTCATTTTTGCACCCCCTTTGGACAGAAGCGGTAGTGTTTTTTTTTAAGCCAGCTGTTGTTCCCGGGTGAGCGTATCCATAACAAAGGCATTAAGAAAAAATATATAAAAAAATGCATTCTATGCACTGATGGTCTTGTTTGCTGTTACATGTAATTTAAGATCATCAAAGGAAAAATTAGGCTGTTTCAGAAATATTTAAAAGTTCCTTGTGACACTTTTAAATATACTCTGACAGAAAAAAATACCAAGTAGCCCACCGTTACCCAACCAGTCTGAATCTGCCAACATGGGCTTGATACATACTAAGAATATGTCTAATCAAAAGTTGCAAGTAGGACTGAAGTTTGGTTTTGCATTGCGAATTCTTGCTATTGTATAGGACTGAACGATTTCAGAAGAATACATTTTTTTTAAGATTAGTGCTGCAATTAGACTTTGAATTAATTGTATTTTTAATGAATGTATTACTTGTTTTGTCTACAACATGCCAGAAATTATTGAAACATGTCCCAGTATTCAGATGTCTTCATTTTGTCTGAGCAACAGTCCGAAAACCAAAAATATTCCTCATTTTGGAATGATATAAAATGGCTAAAAGCAGCAAATCCTCACATTGACTAATCTCCCTGACTAACTGACTAATCGTTGCAGCTCTAATTGCTTGGAACATGTACCACTGACCAATGTTGCAATTGCAATTTAATTGGTATTATTTGCACATGTAAAGCCGAGAACTGTTAGTTGTCCACATAGCAAAAAAAAAATGTTTAAATGAGCAGTGCGTTATGTATTGATAACTGCTACACATTTGCCCATATGTTGTGATTATAACTGGTTTGACCAAGTGTGTGATGCTTATTTTGTCATCTAATGTGATTAAAGGTGGCTACATACAGCGTATTGTCTGAAATTCAGATATCGGCCTAACAACCCATCATGATATTGTGGGCAGCTTTTTACTCAAAGCTACTTAAGATAATGTAAGCATTAGCTTCACAGACTGACTGAGGTCCGTTGCTTGAAAGTTTAACTGGGAAATGTGAAAACTCTTTCTGCCAGCTTTCTGTGTTTCAAGGACTGCCCTACCTTTTAACAAGCTAAAATGTATCAGACAATCAATCATTCAACACTACAGTTCCCACAGTGTTGTGTATGTGCATGAAGCAAAAAAGTAGCCAAACTGAAAACTGAAACCTAAGTAAATTTGGTCAAGCTGAACTGCAATTCAGAGGGCTCTGTTCCATCAACTGCCTCTGCTGATTCAGCAAGCTCAAACCAAAGATAAGGGCACGCTAGCATCAAAGCAGACCCTCCTTTTCCCCCCATATAGCATAAACCAGAACCATGAAGGATGGCCGACAAGGATGGTTGGGGTTAAAATGAAAGAAGAAAGGATACAGATGAGAGAGAATGGTTAAGATTAGCTACGGAAGTTGTCACATGATAGCATGGCAAGACCAGCCTGATCGTGTAAGCTTCAAATACGTTTCTACGTCTCTAGCAGATCAGTCTGGCCTTTCTGCAATCTCCAATGGGGAGGAGTCTGGTCAGAAAATGAACTGGCCAATTCAGGTTTGCATTCTGTCCCTTATGGAAGACAGCTTCAGATTGTTTTGTGTAGTCCTCAATCTAGCTTCATGAGACCAGCCATTTCCCACAATTTATTTGTCAATCGATGTTGATGTCAACGGCTACACAAACCAATCAGGGGCTGCCTTCAACTAACAGATGGAACGTGAGGAAGGCCCAGGCAGACTGGAGGCTAGATTGACGACGACAGAAACCAATCAGGGGCCGCTTTCCAATAACGGATGGGGCCCGGGCACCTCCCCACTGAGATTGGAGAAAGTCTAGACTGATCTGCAGCCGATAAACTAACGTGAAGCCCGCAATATCAGGCTGTTCTCAACAGGGTTTTTATAGGAGGTAGGGAAGGAGGGATGAAGCAGAAATTGGGGACAAGGAGGGAGACAGGAAGTTAGACGATGTGGAGGGGGCTGAGAAGGATTGTGGGGGATGCAGTCCAACATTGTTTCTGGGTTATACTAGATACTAATTAAAGGAAGAATAGAGGACACATAGGGGGAAAATGATGATAGACACGGATGAACTGAAAAGGAATGTTGTAGAGAATGAGATGGAGGCAGAAATAGGGGAAAGTGTGGGTGGTGGGGGGTCCTGTATGAGTGAGTTGAACCGCTCTATTAGAGTGTTGTGACGGTCAGTGGTAATTGGTGGTAATAATTAGTTGGAGACAGCTTTATAGACTTAGAGCCGGGAGGCCACTCAGCACAGCCTCGG
>CM049412.1:10987500-11045000 GCA_026929865.2 Hyperoplus lanceolatus | reverse complement strand
GCCCCTTTCTGGTGAAGAGCTTGGCCGAGTTCGCAGACACCATCCCGGGCTCGGAGGCGTCGCAGCTGGTGGAGGTGGTGGGCCGCTGCGTCAATAACTCCCTGCCCTTGTACGAGCCTCCCAGGATGCATTGCAGCACGGAGGGAGAGTGGCTGGTGCCCATCGGGAAGTGCGTGTGCCAGTCAGGGTTCGAGGAGATCAACGGATCCTGTCAAGGTAAAAAAAAAAAAAAAAAAGTGGCTGGGAGTATGTGTGTGGGGTAGTGCTTAACAATTAGTTGATTGATTCATTAATTGACCAACAATCTGTCAGCGATACATTTGGTAAATCAGCTAGTCATTTGTGTAATTTCCTTAGAAAAATTGGCAAACTGATCATGAAAATGATGAGAATTTGTGGCTTTTTACCTTTTGAAATCCTTGTCCAGTGTTCACATTATTTTGTGAATTCTTAGCTATGTGAGTGCACAGGCACATTTGGGTTGCTATGTTCGCCTCCTTTGTTTATTTTTATATCCATGCACAACATGTTTGTTTTTAGTATTGTGCGCTTGAGTGTGCGCACGGATCTTGTTATACTGTTACTAAGAGTGTTTCTTACCGTGTGTCAGAGTGTCTGTGTGTGTGTGTGTGTGTGTGTGTGTGTGTGTGTGAGAGTTCTCTCTCAAGCTTAGTGGAGGGTATTCCCCTGAGCCCTGCAGCACTTTGCCGCTCTCACACAGTCTCTGTTCTGCTCCTGACTCGAGCCCAAACATTCCCATCGCCCGACCTTAACTGCCATTTCCACGGGCACTGCAGGGCCTCTCTATTTTATCTCCTCCGCTCCTCTCCAATCTTCCTTTGTGCTGTCTTTTAAATTACTCAATTTTCAGACTTGCACACTAGACTACTACTCGAGTCTAACCGAGAGCAGCTCGAGTGGAATAGAGAAATTTCAGAATAGAAATCCACAGAGTGGTTATTACACTGTGGCATGGCATTGTGTGGTACGGGAAGTTGAAATGTGTGAATATTTGGTTGAGCTTGATTGTTTTTCTAACCTCTCCACACAAAGCCCTGCTGATGAAGTGTCAGTCTCATGCGATGGACTGAAAGATTGGTCTCATATGCTCGACTACAAACAGCACAATGCATGTGCATTTGCTCTGGTTAAGGTCCTCAATGACATCCACTTAAACACAGACAGTGGCAAAAGCTCTGTATTAGTTTTATTGGATCTCAGTGCTGCGTTCGACACAGTTGACCACAGCATATTGCTAGTTCGACTTGCAAACTGGGTTGGACTCTCTGGAACTGTGCTAAACTGGTTTGAATCCTACTTAAAGGACAGAGACTACTAAGCTAGAAATCTTGGAGTAGTGATAGATTCCGACTTGAATTTCAAAAAACACATTAAATCAATTACTAAGTCAGCCTACTACCACCTTAAAAATATATCGAGAATTAAAGGGCTAATATCTCAGCAGGACTTAGAAAAACTTGTCCATGCATTTATTTTTAGTAGACTTGACTACTGTAATAGTGTCTTTGCAGGCCTTCCTAAAAAATCAATCAGACAGCTTCAGCTAATGCTGCTGCTGCTCGAGTCCTCTCTAGGACCAAAAAAGTAGATCACATTACCCCAGTTCTTAGGTCTTTGCACTGGCTTCCTGTCACTCAAAGAATTGATTTTAAAATATTGATGATGGTCTACAAAGCCTTAAATGGTTTAGGGCCAACATATATTACTGATCTGCTGATACGTTATGAGCCGCCCAGAGCCCTTAGGTCGTCTGGGACAGGTCTTTTAAAAGTCCCCAGAGCTAGGACTAAACAAGGAGAGGCGGCATTCAGCGTTTATGCGCCCAATGTCTGGAACGGACTGCCAGAGAGTCTGAGGTCCGCTGAGACTCTCAGCTCTTTTAAATCGGGTCTCAAAACGTTCTTGTTTCCCTTTTAACCTGTAATTTTTTTTTTTTTGTAAAATGCTTTAATTCTTTTATTTAAATGTTGTAGTTTTATCCATGTTTTAAATTTGTTCCTTTTTTGTATTTGTATTCTTTATTTGATTTTAACCCTGTGAAGCACCTTGAGTGGCCCTGTGCCTGAAATGTGCTCTATAAATAAAATTGCCTTGCCTATGTGTATGAGTGAGCGTGTGTGTGTAGTCTAATAAACGTAATGAGAAGGAGGAGAGCAGTGTTTCCAGGGAGTATTTCACATGCATAGCCATCATTGGTTCATTATAGTCAAAAATCTTAGAACCTTTGTCAGCTTTGTCTCAAAAAAAGATTGCATCATCCATTAACTGGGTTGGACGTGGAGTTTCTGCGGGGAGATCATTAGGACTTAGCTGTCAGTATATGCTATTGGCCCTGCCTGGAGTTATATACTGCCACACACTGTAAATTCCCACAGACTGTTACAGATCTGTGGCCTTTCAACACAAGAGCTCATTCTGCATTGGGTGCTGTTTACCGGTGCCGCGTAATAACTACATGTTGACTTTTGTTGGTCAGTCTAAAATATAATCAACAACTACTGAGTGGATCGATATGTAATTTTATGATTAGATTAGTCCTGTGTCTCTCAGGATACATTACAATAGCTTTGGTGATGCCTTCCACTAGTGCTATCATCAGGTTATAATTTGTATTTGTTCAATCATTTGGTTTATGACTTAACACAGACATAACATTCCCATCAGTCTTAGCTGTGGGCCACATTATGTTGAATTTAAATTATGAAATGTAACTAAGGTGGTGACCACAGTCAACATTGTACCTAACACCGAAAAAAAAAGATAGATTAAAAAGCATGCTTGCTTGATAAGCAAAATTAAGAATGTAAACATTTTGTAATACACACTTTCAAACTGTGCATATGTATCATACAACAGAAGCTAAAGGCAACATGGAAGAAGACATTTTTCCACTTTCCAAATGTGGTGATGACAGTATGCCAAATGCTTTTATTCACAATGGTAAGTTAGATGTCAATATAGTGACTTTTTAATGCTTTATCATCCCCTTACCATTGATACAAAGACTTTATAAGTCTGTAACAGCAAAGATTATTACAGTGGTTTTGTTTTGTGAGACATTGAGTCTGTTCAGGTGTAGACTGAGTTTAAAAGAGACAGCTAACATGTGGCCTTCCCTTTATACCCTTATCCACAAAGGTCTGTGAGTGGTATTATTTTGATGACACATGCAGTGTTCAAATCAGACCCTGCCAACATGTATTGCAAGAAGCTGACAGCCCCCCCCCCCCTCCCCCATAGGCTGTTTTTGTCTAGTTTTCTTGCAACAGAACAACGTTTTGATTTTCCATTGAAGGAGTTTTACAAAAGTTGTCTGATATGCAAATATGTTAGCCTAGTCCAACCAGACCATCGTACTTCATTTCATTTGTACAGAAGGTCTGGAAGTGCTGTAATTGGCAAACGTTAACTCACTTGGAGGCGGGTGTCTGTCGAAGTTTAAAACTATTGGATCTGCCCAGTGCCACTCTGGATTAGCCAACCAATCGCATCACGTTTGGTCATCACGTGTGTCATGAGCCGGCTTTTGATGGTGCCTTCCAGTTGGACAGGGAACTCGGAAATTTCCGACTTCACTACATATTGTAGTCTATGAATCTACCGGTACCTGGCAACAGTAACTTGTTAGAGCCTAACGTTTAGTTATTTGGACGAGAAAGGTTTTAGGCGTCCATACTTTCGCGAGCAGATGCACTGGAACACAGACAGGTTGGAACTCGGAACTAACAAGTCGGAAATCTCCTTCTTCCGAGTATAAAGGAACGCAGCATTCAACTGAAACTGGAGCGTTCTCAGCCACTCGCTCTGTTCGCTGATTGGACGATCGTAGATTCTCCGGAGAATCTGGGAAATGCGCTGTACACCCAGACTGACTACTGAAGGGAAAATTAAATTTGGCCGGAAGTAGGCGGGCGGGCGGAGCCAGGCTACAAATATGTGCCATTAGTTCTACATTCTAGTATAAAAACATCACTGGTTATCTTTAGTTGCTGTCCATATGTTCAGCAAAAATTAAGTAAACAAACTTAAGAGTTAGCTGTCGGGGTATTGGAAAAACTCCCGGCAATTAGGGACTTTACATGATGATTTAATTTATTGTTGTGCAGATGAGAGCATTAAACTGAGCCTTTGAAACTGTCTACAGAGGGAAAACGTGGCAGGGTTTCCCCTCACTCAGCTTTGTAAGCATATGTGCTCCCGCCAGGGCTTTAGCAAACACTTTTTCATGTGCGTTTCAATCACTCACATCAGAGTGTGAAGTGTTCCAATCCGAGCAGCCCGGATGCCATACTGTGAGGAGGAGTATAGTATTTAGTATCCAGTCTATTTTTCTTATTTTCTGGGGGGGGGGGGGGATGTGTGTGTGGTTGCCTTTTTAGATGTGGAAGCCTTGAACATCTGCTGATCTGGATTTGACCCGTCGGTGAATATCGGCGTATTTAAAATGCATACACCATTGGGAATGAACACATTTGTATTCTATAACTTTGTTCAGCCTTTTTCACTTAGCGCTTTAAGCACGCTTAGTCCTACAGTAGACCGTGAAGCAATGGATATCCAGGTATACGATGCGTGCATGTGAGAAAGGTTGCCTGTGCGTATCCTGGCTGTGTTGGCTGGGTGGTGTGTGTGTGTGCTGCCTGGTAGAGCATGATTTAATGCTGCCTTTGTGAATGTGAGACAGAAGTCGTTTACAGACGGCTCTTTCTCCTCTTCCTTTGTCTTTTTATTCCTTTGTTTCCGTTTCATTCTTACTCCTCTTTGTTTTCAGGTCTGTACCTCAATTTCTCCTGTCCCCCATCTTTCTCTCTCACAATTCTTTCTTTTATGCTTTATTTCTTTCGTTGTATCTTTCCGTGACTACCTATCATTGATTGCCTCCCCATCCTTCCGTTTTTTTCTCAACCACCTTATATCTGCCACCTTCATTAGCACTCTCCTGTCATTTACACTCTTGCAAGTGCCTTTCACTTCCCTCTCCTTTCCCCTTTTAAAAATCTGTGCCATCTTTCTCTATTCAACTGTCTTTTTTTACCCTCCCCCTCTCTCATCCACATACACATGTCCCTTGCTAAAAGTACTGTACATCTGTATTTATGAAAACCAGTCCACGACTATACTCCTGCACAGGGTCAGGGGTTTCCACATTGGAACTACTGAAGTGTGCTTGACAACAACATTGTCACTGTCACAGGAATGCATTGATTGATTTGTGTTGTTCTTTACTGCTTTGTTCCGCTATTGTCCAGAATTTTTTTTTAAGTGTTAGCGTAGCAAGAGACAAAAAAATCATAGTAAGTAAGTATATTAACATATAAAGCATCTGGTGATCCATTCTTACCAGAGATACTATTGTGTCAAATGACATCTAAAGGTTTGTCGTTGTGTGTGTGATGTATGGATGCTTGAGCCGGAGTAATTGCCGATGGCCTCCGGCACTGTCGACCCAGCGAGACTGAAGAGGGAGAATGGGGGGAGGGAGTGTGTGGGGGGGGAGCACACCCACAAGTTAGATGGATGGATAGATCGACGGAAGGAAGGATGGGAGGATTACAGATTGGAGATGTGATGGCAAAACAGGGGCGACGCAAGATAAATTGGAAGATTTCTCACCACGGGGTGTGAGGGCAGAGAGGCAGAGAGACGGATGAGTGTTGTTTTAGTGGAGATAGAGCGATAGAAGGAGGGATAACCGAGGATGGAAGTGGGCAGATGGATGGAGAGATAGATGATGAGGAGGAAGGAGGGTATTGAAGATTGAGTTCATCCTCGCAGATGTGACTTGAGGCTGAATAGATACTAGGGGAATGTGGGAATGATAGCTGAACGGAACATCGGAATAATGTTTAAACTGAATGTGGGGTTTTATAAAAATAATAGCTACATGGAGTAGACTATACAGAACGGTTTGGATCATATTCAGGCTACGACACTTACACAGAACATGATAAATCTGTTTTTATTTTTTTATCCTTTTCAACATTATTCTCAGTCAATTCCTCTCAATTATTTTCTATAATCACTATGACGCACACTGCTCAGAAACCTGGATATGGTGTGAACTGTACATGCCACACTCTATTGAAATTAGTATAGAGTTCTCAAAGCTTTGTTGGTGCAAACACTTGAAGAGGATAATTCAAAAGCCTGATCACAACTAGGATGTTCCTGTAAACTCACTCAGTGGCAGAATGGTTCAATGCGATAGAAATGTTGAAATTGTTTATTGGGATTTCCATGTGTTGCTCCCTTGGCAAAAAAAACACTTTTCCTGGCATTCATATTATATATTAAACAAAAGACAATATTTTTTCCCCCTCACTCTTTACACAATATAGTTCAACCGTTAACATCGCTGCAAACCCTGAAATTACATCAGAACCATACATTAATACCATTAAAGCGAATGGTATAGCATAAGAGGGTAAGGGGTTGCTTCAATAATGGCATTTTGAGTGGAAACAGTGGTATTGAGCACCCAAAAAAAATGTTTCAATGGTTGCTCAAAGATGTAATGTAATATAAGCTGGGATAAGGATTCCTTGAATGATGTGGTAATGGCCTTATAAGCTGAGTGAAACGTCGTGATGATAGTAAGAGAGCTAAATGACGTAGTGGGATGATGATGGAATATGGACTTCACTGGATGTTGGAACGATGGAATAAGGGCTGAATAGATTGTGGGAATGACTGTTGGGATTCAGGCTACTCTCGGACTCACGTGACAGAAGAAAAGAAGACTTGCACTGTGGATGGGCATAGAAGTCAGGGGAAGAAAGAAAGAGAGGAAGTGACTTTGGGGGGAGGGGAAGAGTAAGCCGAGGAGAGGAAAAAAGGGGTGACAGCGGGAGAGAGGATGCAAGTGAAAAGGAGGACGATTGATGATGTCATCGATTAAAACAACTGCATCAAAATACAAAGCGCCGCTCACTGGTATCTTAAAAAAAAACTAAACAAAAGCATGTAGCATTTCATACAATCTAAGTAAGTGTGTCATGGTTAGTTCTGGATTTCCCCCTTGACAATACTTTGTTTCGGTGCCAGAGCTCCCCTGATGGTCCTGTGTTGGCCTGCCTGTCAGACGTCACTGCAGCACATGTCAAACTCGATCAGTTCACGGTGCTGGTGGTGCCTTCAGAAAGTGTCTCACCGCTGACGTAATGTGAGGAAGCTTTCTGCCTTCCAGCCCCTCCAGGGAATCGCAGGATGGGCCAACGAGCGGCTCACACTTGCACTGTTTGGGGCTTGCGGTTGACGGTGTGGTGACAAGGGTATTTCAGACCGCTTGCATAACATAAAGAGAAGCACACACGTGGTCATGGCGGTATCCGCTATTTCAATATGATGATAGGAATATGCATTGATAAGGATCAGAGTTCCAACACCACTTTGTTTTGGGATGCCTTATGTTTATCCTTACTGTTAGAAAATCATTTTGAATGTTTGTGTTTTAGGATTTATGGGACACAGTTATAGGCAAGAAAAAAAAAGAACATTGTCCACTACAACATTTTCAAAACCAACAAATCTAGAATATTCAATCTACAACATTTAAAATGAAAGTTTATTTCCACCCAAACATTATGGTTTTCCACTATAGAGGATGATGGAAAATATGAAAACAAATCTTTTAGCGATACAGTATTATCCCCCAGCCATGGATGCATCCTTAACTTTTGATCATGAGTTATTGTTATAGTATTAAGTCTCCCTTCCAAATATAGCCGTTCCCTCATCTCTGAGTTGAACACAATTGGTGAATGATAGGACAAAAATCTGCACGTGGCAGGAAGCCTCTTTGATTTCATCATCTCCTTTTAAAATGAATCAAATGAATGTACTGTTCTGAGAGTCACCATTCATCTTTTTAGATCTTTGTTCAATTGGAAGCTTCTACTGGTTTCTTCCACTGCTCTCTCTCACTCTCTACTCTCCTCTCCTCCTGCATCTCTCTCTCTCTCTCGTTCTCTCCTCCATCTTTCTACCCACCCCCCTCTCCATCTCCCCATCATCTCAACGTGGTGATGCTGTCATGACAACTAAAGTGCTTCCTGAGTGCTTGTTGGGTAAACTGACTGTCCCCAGAAGTACTTCCTCCCTTTTACCCTTCCCCCGGCGAATGCACATGTTTCTTGTCTATACTTGCGAGGAGCCTAATTGACAAAGTGTATTTCCAAGCGCCCTAACACCAGCCCTTAACAACATATTGCACCAAGATACTTGACCCCAATTACCCTAAACGTAACCTGAACCTAATTCTAAGCCATCCGCTAAAACCGAAACTACACCCTCAAACGCATATTTGAAGAAATGTGTCCGGCCACACTGTCCTCACAACGATATAAGTACAAAACACACACACACACGTTCCGTCAGTAGGTGAAATATTAATAACAGGCTTCATTCACCAGAGCTAGCCTCTTTCCTTGAGAGCCTGGTCGTCTCCAGAGTCCCAGTCAGTGGTGGACTGTAGGACTGGTTAGACTGGTATTTATGGGCACTTGTGATGCGTTCAGTTGGCTAGGAGTGATGCATTTATAGTTTACAAAGCTATTACAATTTTACAGCCGTTACGCACTGTTGACGTGTCTTTCCTTTTACCTTGTCTAGAAACGTTTAATATTATGCCATGCTGCATTAGGGACATTTGGACATATACAGCCATTGTACAAGGTAAACAACTGTATCGATACATTTTCACTGTACTTTATTGTACTGAAAGGTCTGCAAATGCATCTACATTATCTGATAATCTGGCTGATTAAAAAAATACTTAACACAATTTCACTGGAATGTACATACTTAAAATAGTGTATCAGCATGCATTGGGTACATTTAAGGTAGGACTTGTATACTTGCCACATGTGCATCTGCAGATGTGTGTCTGGACAAAAGTGCATATATAACAAAAATAAATTCTGCATACCCATTTAAATGGGTCAAAATGATTTAATGAATCACTTTCATGCACATGCATTTCCCATGTACGTCTGACCTGACAGCTCTCCACCTTTGGTTGAGGTCACATGTCTCTGGAGTGTTGAAATGGCACTGAGATCCCGACCTTTGTACACCTCATGTGTGGGTGTCTGCAATTTGTGTATAGAATTGTTGGTCTTTTCGTGGAGTGTCAGCTAAATGCTGAAAGCATGATATACTATGTAGTCTGGTGTCATTGTTGTTCAGTATCTTGATTTATTTCCCAACACATCTGGTCAGCATATCGTAACACTTGATTTATCATTATGATGTATTGTTAATATTTAATCTCAGCCGACTTTCCCCAGAGCCATAAATTGGTTAATGTTTGAAAGCTTGTTTTGACCTATTTGACCTCTTGGTTTCTGCCTTTGGCCAGATTGTGAGAATAAGTGGGTGTTGAACAATGACCTGCTCTGGCATCCAACAGACAGGAAAACCCCATTGACTTGATTGTATATTATTATGGTATTATCATATGGCTTTGTTTGTGTTCACACACAGGCGTACACAAATATGAGCATGCATCTGCACACACACAAGCACACATGCATAGGCATGCACACAAACGCAGTACTTCAACAGTAATACGTGAAGGTACCACCCCTTTATTCATGCACACACAAATAGGCACACACAGGCTGTGTTTATGTTCCTTAGGCCAGTAGAGCGCTGTGGGACAAATACAGGAAAAGGATATTTACTGTGTTTCCTTGCCTGGTTTATTGGTTCACAATAGTATCTGTTAACCACAGAGGCATTGTATTGGAATTCAGACTCACCATTTTTGTATTTTTCTTCTGTAAAAGTTTACTTTAGTGTCAATCCTGCTGGACCTGTGTACATTTGGGAGAGCAACAGGAAAGATGGAAATATGAGTGAATGTCATGTCCAACCAATACTGGGAGCCGTTTGTTTTCTTGTTATTATTTTGTCTTAATGTGAAGTCCTGTCTGATCAGAGGTGAAATCTGACAGTTAAGAGTTGGTTAGGTAGTGGTATTAAGTACGCATTGTGGTTACCCTGAACATTAGTTGGGTATGTGTGTTTGCTACTTCATAACATTCAAATGCAACTCACATAATATTGCAAGTAGTAAGCCAATAATAAGTTATACATTGCCATTGGTTCTATACTTTGTATCAATCCAAAAATACTATGCATGAGTATCCATTCTGTAGATACACAGTATGGAGCCCTTGACTCTAACTTGTTTTATATCCCCCTCCCCCCTTCAAGTATGTCTCTCTCCCTCTGCCTGAATCGCTTACTCCCTCTAATCCCGCCAAACGACAGCCATCATATAAATCAACATGTTTACTATGAAATGTTTCCAATTAAAGAGGACGCTCTTTAAGAAGCATCAATGGACACCGCTGGATCCTTAATTGCCCGGGATGCCACTGTGTGATGCATATTAATTACGTATTAACCTCACACACAGAACCCTACACACACACACAAATGCATGCAGGCACATCCGTGTGTATTGCATATTAATTACCTATTACCCTTTGTGCTGTGCATTAGGAGCTGCGTGGCATCTAAAAGACAGCTTGCCCAAGGGCAACACACACACAGACACACACTCACACCACCAATGCTGTCTATTCAAGTTGCATTCACAATGAGGAATGAGCCATTCCAGTCAACCAGCCATGACCATAACTAATTCCACCAAGGGAAGCTATAAAGATCTAACAGCCCGCCTGCCGTGCACCTGGAAACGTTTCATTGTTGGAAATCAAACAGGATGAATAATGAAGAGATGATTTATATATATATATATATATATATATATATATATATATATATATATATATATATATATATATATATATATATATATATATATATATATATATATATATATATATATATATATATATATATATATACATCCATTATATAACATAATGGGATCACCCAAGTTATTTGCATAAAAGGATAATCCATTTCACACATTTTCAAAAATGGAACGGTTTAATATACAGAATATCTAAATATAGGTCTGTATTTTGGACCAACACCCTTGATTTTACTATGGTAGTAGATAGTGTGTACATGATAAAGTTATATCCAAAGTGATCCACTTGCCATTTAAATTACATGTATTCAACTTACATGTCTGTCCTTATGGAAGACTTTAAGGTTGCCCTTCAGCCTTGGTTTGCGCTAAGATTCCTTACTGGATAACTTACATGTTCTTATTCACTTGTTGTAGCTTTTTAATTGCATTACCCCATGTAAGCAAGCTACCCTGACCTCTATGCTGCCTTTTCGCCTTTCTGTGGAAACATGTTTATACACATATTTCAGTGAATAACTTCAAAGATTTACCATTATACAACTAAGCAGTAATATGCGCTCACAATATCATGTCATGTCTAACAACACACACTTGTTGCAATTTCCACACATGTTCAATGTACATGTTAGATGTTCACTTCCTATGTAGGGCATCATGGGTAATCTATTTATCGTAACTGGAAATGAGCTGGAATTAATGATAATAAATACATTAACATCTACACTGCTGCTGCTTATTAGTCAACACAAATTGACTTTGATTAAAGCGGCATTTAATTCACAGCAATTTGCACATTTTAATTGCAAGTGTTTATATTGTTCTTTTAATCATTTGCAACATCCGAAAGAATAACTGTGTTACTTTGTCTTTGACAGCTCATTTGAAAAAAGGCTGTGTCCATGCAAACGTCTATATGGTGTGAAGTTATATCTTTTTTTTTTATAGTAACAGCAAACTCAATGCATAGTAAGTCAAATCCTTATATTTGACAGTTTTTCCTGTGATTATAAAAGAAACATCATATGTTTTGCTCCAGTTGTGTGTGGAATAAATAGAAAAACAAACAAGATGTACCTAAGCAGTGATAGCTTATGGGGACTGTGGCCAACAGGCTTCAATGCTTGATCATCCAGGTTGATTGGCAGATTTTTTTTTTTGTATTATTATTTTTCTTTGGGGGGGGGGGGGGTTATCTATACACTCAAATTAGTTTTAGTTTGTCAGTACTCCTTCTTGATTTGAATCCTCTACTCCTCTTCTGTGTGTGTGTGTGTGTGTGTGTGTGTGTGTGTGTGTGTGTGTGTGTGTGTGTGTGTGTGTGTGTGTGTGTGTGTGTGTGTGTGTGTGTGTGTGTGTGTGTGTGTGTGTGTGTGTGTGTGTGTGTGTGTGTGTGTGTGTGTGAAATGAGCTGCCACCCCATTTTTATTGATATGGCCATGGGGGTTTGGAGGATGAAGTCAAGGGGAGCTAGACACCAGACTATGGCAATAAATCTGAATGCAGCCATTAATGTGCGTGTAGCAACGGTGCTGAAGCGGACAAAGGATCAGGTGTGTCCTACTACCCTGTATGCTGAATGCACACACACACATAGTGATAGTCACACAGTTGTACATAATTAGGCTGCAACCCAGTACAATTAAGTATGTAGAAATGCAATACAAAACATACATTTAGCTACTAAAGTAAGTCATCATTAGTACAGCTATATGGACCCATGTTATGCATTTTTAATAAAGAATTAAAGACGCCAACAACAAGGATTCAGACCATCTCTCTAAACCCTTCAGGCATAAATAACTGTCTGTGCTATGTTGAGCATGTATAATTGCCAAATGTATTACTATCTGCTCATTCAAAGCTTGGCCAGCTTAATGAATGCCTCAAAAGCAATGTCTTGAGCTTCAACTCATAATTAGGGTATGTGTGGCACGCCAAGCACATTTTGTTAAAGGGCTTCCTGTGTGCGAATGTGTGTGTGTGTGTGTGTGTGTGTGTGTGCGCGTGTGTGTGTGTGTTTGTGTGAAGCAGAGGTGAAACACACACTGCGATCCAGGGCAGAGGGAGAATTTTTCTGGCCTAATGTTCCATGACAATGGTCCAAGGTTCCGTCAAGGGGAATCAGAGCCATTGCCGCCTAACGCCTAAAACACCCTAACACACACACGCACACACGTGCGCACGCGCACACGCACACACACACACACTGTCCTCCACTCCTCCTTTGTCTCATCCTTTACCCATTTCCCCCCTCGTAAACTTAGCTTTCTTCCTCCTCCCTTCTCTTCACAGCATCCCCCTTTTTTCACATCTAATTTCCTTTTAACCTTCCTCTCTCTCCTGTTCTTTATTCTCCCATCTGAAGTTTAATTATGTTGTTCTTAATCACGGTTAATCAATTAATCACTGCGTAAAAACAGCAGCTCCTGACCTTCGAGCCGCTCTCCTTTGTCTAATGCTCCCCTCCACAAATGAAGCCACACGTTTGTCATTGGCTTCACAATGTCTGTGGGCAAAGAAAATGCATGGATCTCCTCTTGTCAAAAGTCCAATAATACCCCATTAGTATTTCATTCTCTACTGAGTCTGTCCGTTTGAATCCTTCTGGGTGCGACAGCTAATTCAGGAAAAATATACCATTCCGTGATAAGTCGTTGATTGGTTGGCTTGGGGGCGCAGCCATGGCGACAGAGGTTCTTGATGTATTCTTCCGTGTTAACATTCCAGGTGTGTCACCCTGCTGTCTAACTGCTTCACTCAGGATCCAGCGTATAACCGTGGGTTTATGTGGCAGAACATTCAGAGAGTTGTGTGTTTATTGTATTTGTTTGTATATGTTTCACATTAGTAGCATGGTGGTTACAGTATTGTGCAGCAGATGCAAATGCAAAATAACTGAGTTGAAAGACGTTGAGTAAGGAGGGAATCCCCAACAATGGGATAAAAAAAATAAGCTTTTTTTTGGGTACAGATAATACAACGTGAAGAAGAGAGCGGGGTTGCACAGGTTAGAGATAAAAGAAAGAATCCCTAGAGGCATATAAGAAGAACTCTCACTTCTAAAGGAACAAAGAAAAACTACAACAAATGCTTATTTTTTTTTAACTACAGTAGTATTTTAGATGAGGAACCTCCCAACCCACCACCGCCCTCAAGGGACATGCTTCTACTGCTGTGCTGCTGACCTCCTTTTTTATCAAAGGAACTAACCATGGTGTCCTGCTTTTTCTCCCCACTTTCTTCTCTTACATCTCTCGACATGACCGCTCCCCCCCCCCCCCCCTTCCCTCTCCTGTGTGTATGTCTACTCTTATCATCTCACTCTCTCTCTCCTGGTCTCTCAGTGTGCAGAGCGGGCTTTTACCGCTCGCTGCTGGAGTCCCTGGCCTGCAGTAAATGCCCCCCGCACAGTGTGGCCAGGCAGACGGGAGCCACCGCCTGCAGCTGCGAGGAGGCGTACTACAAAATCGACTCCGACCCTCCCAACATGGCCTGCACACGTGAGGATATAACAGCATTTCATATTCATGCATTATTTGCCATTAGTATGTGCAAGACTAAAAAACAACACATATTACTATTCCACTTTTTCAGTTTTGTACTCCTTTCACACCGATACACACAGAAACGCAAAAATCATTGAAACGCGTGTCCCCATCGGGAGTGGTGTGCTATATTATTTTCCTAAGCCATCGGACGCATGTTGTTATTAAGCCCCAAAGGAATGCTGCATGTTTGAGAGACAAAGCCCCTCACACCGTAGGTCAAGTCCAATTGACTTGAAATTTCACACACAAGTCTTGCTCAATGTTCTCATAAAAAAAGCCAGACAAGGGAAGTCCGCCACAATGGATTTGTATGCTGCTATATAAACTGAAAAACAGTTATTTCACAACGTTGTCTTGAATTAACACTCAATTGACACCACACTTGGTACACAGCCTCATGGGCCTGAGATACACTTGCCTATTAAAGATGAGCAAGATCAGTCAGAAAACATGGCCGCCATCGACCAAAACGACTTCAGAGGGGGTGGGGCTTAGCAGCTAATTGGCCGTAAATCTTTGACCTCTTCATAACTTGTGTGTCAATTGCTCACCATACCATTTTAATCCCGGCCTATCGGGAGCACCGCAAATGCCAAGCTAGAGCAACGACGGCAGGCACATTTAATATGTAGTGCTACTAGTGCTTAGATATCATGTGAAATCCTAACTGTCTCACATTGAAAACCACTGTTATATTTGCTTTACTTCTTTTTAACCCGCTCTCTAAATCTCCTTCAGGGCCTCCCTCTGCTCCACGCAACGCCATCTCCAACGTCAACGAGACCAGCGTCTTCCTGGAGTGGGCCGTTCCCCTGGAGACGGGCGGCAGGAAGGACGTGCGTTACAACATCCTGTGTAGGCGGGTCTTACCGGATGGGAGGGGCCTGGAAGAGTGCGGCCCCAACGTACGCTTTCTGCCCCGGCGCGTTGGCCTGTCAAACACCTCTGTGATGGTGGCCGACCTGCAGTCACACACCAACTACAGCTTCCTTCTGGAGGCCGCCAACGGGGTGTCGGAGCTGGCCAAAGAGCACGCCAAGCAGTATGTGTCACTCAATGTGACGACCAATCAGGCAGGTAAGGGTTGCGCCAGAATCACACTGTCAAAACTGTCAATACTTGATTTTATTTTTGCCAATCACTCACACACAGCCCTCCCTCCCCATGAGGTCTCTTTCTCTCCAATCAGCACCACAGCAGCTGTCCCTCTCAGCATTCTCACACTTCAGTTCTGAATTGCACAACAGGAATCATCCCCATTTCGTAATGATCACTCGTCTTTATTGAGACTGACACAGAATAACAAAGACACCAGATGATCAAATTATCCTCAGTATTTGTCCAACAAATATGTCACTGTATTCATTTTGCCTAGCGCGCTATCCTTTCATTGAATGATGGAACGTTGCACAGTGAAAAGCTTTTTTTTTGCTTTATTTTTGCTTTTGCATCCAGATTTGTCATTGGGAAAAGGCAGCTTGGAAACGCTCTTGATTTGCTGTCTGTGTATGGGTTGTCTTGTGTGGCAGCAGGTGTTATTTTGCATGCCTGTCAACACTAATGAATCAGGCTGATGTTCATTTGATGCTGGGAAGTAGTTGTATTCATCGACTCTGGATTTATTAAAGAAAATTGTCGCTGCTAGATATATTGTCTTATCTGTAAAAGCAGAGCAGCTTAGACAAATTCTGATCAACTGTAAAGTGTGTCAGAGCAGGCCACTTAACCCGCACTAAAGTGAGAAGCGCAGAGGGCAAACATAAAATACCACTCTAATAATTGGACAAAGAGAGCATCCAACCGCTCCCCAATAGCTGTAAATATTGGAAGCTTTTATTGGCTCTCCTTTTTTAAACGGAGATTAAAATTCATATCTGCTTTGGGAACCCATTTTTATGTTTACAGGAGGTATGAGCTTGTGTAGTCTTTTTTTATTATATTTCATTGTAATGATATGGGTTTCACACAGAATGAGAACAATATGAGCTCAATCCTCTCTTTCCCCAAGGCTTAGCATCTAACAGGGGTGGGTTGAGAAAAAAAAAAGTCCTGTCCTGTTTTTGAACAAATGGTTAATTGGAAAGTCAATAGATAGTAGTGGTAGTAGGCTGGATTGTGTGTGTGTGCGCATGTGTGTTTGTGTGTGTGTCCTTGTGCGTGTAGAGAGGCAGATGGTTTCCTGACAGTCAAGAGCAGTGACAGGCCTTTAAAACTGTTTTGTCACTGTGGCTGTCAGCAGACTGAGTGGATTACGGCACACCACAGAAACTCCCATTCAGTTAACTGGAGTCGTAGTTGGATTAAAGATAGACAGTCCCTGGACCAAATGGAGATTAGGGATTACGTCAGATTACATAGGCCTGGCGGAGTAACTGACAGAGAAAATGTGCTGCTCTTTAAATTGGGTGTGGTAAAGGCTTGTCGTTTTTTTCTTTTAATATAAGATAAGTGTTCCTGCTTAAAACTGGAAATACAATACATGCTAGAAGCAGCACTGAGCACTAGCACTGTGTGTGGAGTGTACAGCAATCAAATAGGGAAGCACATATACAGTACATATGAATTCATACTAACGCAGTGACACACTATGCACACAAAGGTACCGAAATATACATTTAACTTTGCAAACATGGTTGAAAAACAATCATTATTTACATTAGATTAGATAACTATAACAACATGTTTAAACTAAACACAAGCAGTGGTCATTGAATCCTACCAAGTAAAAGCAATGACAATGGTGTGTGTTGGCCTTTTATATTAAAAAATCAACAGTTTTGGCAATCTTCAAATCAGGCTGTTGCAAAAAACTCAACCATGAGTTCTGCATATTAAAATAACTAATGGCAACAAGGCTATCGTGGCGCTATTTCACAACAGTGCCTGTGATGACGCCAAATGGCTGAATGAAGGTGGTGTGAAAATGGACTGTGAAGTTTTGCTTAAAATTGTATGATCTACATTGGTAAGTACGTAGGTTTGTTAATTGGGAACGACAATGAACCAAACACAGAAATTCAATACAATGCATCGGAAATGCAGAACATGTGTGCTCACATCCAAAGTGTTCAGATGAAACAGTTACAGTAACCTCAAGAGTAAAAACTATACTTGCCAAGTAAAAGCAGTAACAAGAATTTGTATCTTAACATGTTGCATTAGGCAACTGCTCCTGCGAAATGCCTCCGCACAACCATGAATGTGAGTTTGGATGCCTTCCTAAACAAGTTCAAGATACCAAGCTGTAATACTGCACTTGTGACCACACATTGATGGTGTGATCACTGCAGCAAGCTTAGGAAATGGGAGGTCTTTGTGATTTCCCGAAGTATATCGGAGCGGTCTATTGTAACATTTATCCTGGATTCATTTTACTACACACTTTAATTGTACATGGACTCTGCTTCGACCACTGTATCTCAGATGCAATGATCCAATAATGACTGTGATCAGCATCTGTATAAACATTGGTGTTTAACCAGTGCTTCTGCTTGTGAGCGTTAAAATGTAAAAACATGATAAAGAGACAAAAGTCGTGAGAGATGGAGCGGACAGGGGCGGACTCAAACTGTGACAAAGTCTGAGGATCTGTTGTTTGATATGTGGGATGTGTCCCACTCGATAAGGGAGCCGTGAAATAGGTGATTTCACAGTGTCCCTGTGAAGACCTGCTGAATAATATAAAGTGTTGCTATATACTGGTGAGGGGGAATGGTGAAAGAGAAGGACAGAACAACAGGACGGAGGTAGAGGTGGCGGCAGAGGGGACAAACTGTGGAGGAGAAATGATGGGTTGGTTGTGATAAGGAAATAAAAGGTGAGATTCTGGAGAATGCTTGTTGTAGATATTTTTTTTTAAATCAGTCAATAGCTCATGATCCACTACCTGTCCGTGCTGCGTGTGTGGCTGTGTGCTGAAAACAAATCCGGTCTTTAAGAAATGGTTCAACATGTTTAGCGTTTTGCCTCACTCTCTAGCTCAAGAAAAGGCGAAATAAACCATTCCTGTAACTGTGCATGTATTTGTGATGTATAAATGGGCATAGGTCGCTCATCCAGGTTAGCTTAGCTCAAACAAGGGTAAGGGGACCAAGTCAAAAGATAAACCTAACCATCACTAAATGCTCCTGTGTGCTTGTTGGGACTATGTTATGTTGCGCTCTATATTGTTACACATTTTAAGTCATTGTAGAATCACATACATACTGGAAGGAAACCAGCCCTCACAGGCACTTGGTTCTCTCATGTTTTTTTTCCAGTGTGTATTTGACTGACTACAACTGTGACTGCTTGTGCACATTCAAAAACAGTCCTGCAGCCTTATGCTGATTATCAATTCAAAAGATGCAAGTCATATATATTTTAGGCTGCGTTTGATTTTGCGTTCCACACCAGTGCATCATTTTGATTAGGAGGCCAGCTAGGTTGTAGAAATTAATTCCAAAAACTAAAAAATAAATCACCAAATTCTCTCTAGAACCATCTCTGCGGTCCAACTAATGATACCAAGCATGTATATTTTAGATTTTTGGCAAGGCCTTGTGAATAATGCTGGGAATGCAGTATAGTCAATGTGCTGTAAAATTCCACGCAAGGAAAAAGCTTGTCAATTATATTCACATTAAATTAGATTCTGTGGTAGCTCAGCTCCATTATGCCTTTGTTTATTGCTCTTTGTTTTTCATGTTGTTCACAGTGTGGGAGAACTGCGCGGCAGCTGCACACTAAATGCACCCAGCCATATATTGAGTTTGCTGTTGTTGGCCATTAATCAAATGAATCGTGATACATTAACTCGTGGGTGGTAAAAAGTAAAGTCTGCCCATGTGTCTTGCTTTTGTATCAGGTGCAGTTTTTTAAAAAGGTGTGGGGTCGCCGGAGTGTTGACAGTGAAACTGAAATAAGTTGTACTTACTAAATAGACTAGAAAAGGATTTACTTCTTCAATTCCGGCAGGATGCCATCTTTCGCTAGGTGGCCCTCTCCCTTTCTTGTCTTTCAAAGTCACATTCCCTTAGTGAATACAGGCCCAAGTGTTGCAATAAGCTCTCATGTTTAAGGTTGCATGGATTTGAATGAATTTTAGGAAATGCCTAAACATGCGATGTCACAAATGGTTTGACCGCTGTGCACAATGACAAAATGGAGGTCACACCGAAAAAACAAATTTAAAAGTTGTTGCTGTTGAGACATATTTTAGCTCTAGCTGAAATGTATCAATGTGTAAAGTAAAGCAAACACTTGTATTGACTTCAGTGTGTTGATCGGAGTCTTCCTCATGATCCTCTTGGAAAAAAAAACACTGTAGAATTGTCACTATAGACAAGTATTAAAATAAAATCGGTGTGATTCCGGTGCTGCAGTACTTTATTTTTTTATGATATTTTTTGGGCATTTCTCTTTATGCTTTTTTTATTGATAGTGTAGAGACAGAGTTGTTTTGTTATTTCACACATCTTGCATCTGACTGAGATGATTTACGTGCATGTTGTGTATTGTTAGACGCCGTGCACTTTCAGTATCCATACTGACTGTTATTTTGTATTCTGTTATGAACTATGACGTATCAGTTCTAGCCTGTCAATTTACTGTCACTTTCACTGCAAAAATAATAGTGGTGTCAGATGGAGCAGGTATACTATAGGTGGGGAGATTAAGTTGCAAAGAAAAACAGATGAGAGCAGCTTCAGCACTTTACAACCTTAAGAGAGACATCACTTTCTCCCGTCTGCTATCTCTCTTCTATGTTGTCTGTGGATCCCTCGTTCCGTCATTCTCTGAGGCTAGTTAAAGGATAATAAACCAGATAGTTGAGGCTCCGTATTGATTCTGCTGATGCCTCAGACAGATTGCGGTCTGAGAAGGCTTATGTTCTGTACTGTGATAACATTGGCCCCCTTTCTCTGAGGCCAGAGTAGTTCATTGGAGGGGTTGCGCTCGTCCACCGAATGGCTTACACAGGCTTTGTCGAACCGATATCTCCATGAAAATTGAATGTTTGCCAGCCACGGATTGATGGAGAGAAACAGACGCAAACAATGACAAGACATCAGAAGTTTGTGTTCACTCGATCTAAGCCTTTCAAGATACTGGCAGCGCTCATTAGTAGATGTGACACGCACTGCAGCAAGTGTTTTAAACTGGGAAGTGTGATTCCACTGCCCTCGCTGTTGCTAAATTGAAAGTGTTGCTGGGGGACCTGTCTGCACTCTTTCAACATGTCTCTCTATCCCTCATATTTCATCTCTCGCTTTTTTGTTTTACCATTTTTGTCAACCCACTCTCTCCTCCTCTTCCTTTAGCACCCCTTCCGTTCTCTTCCGTCACCTCTCATGCATTCTCTCCACATCGCCATTTTCTCAGCTCTGTCAGAGTTTTAAAAAAAACTTGTTTGTGTGTGGGCTCAGTCGCCGAGGTGTCTCTTTGTGCAGACAGGTGCTTCTGTTGACTGAACTGCTAAACTTTTTGTGTTACGTACAGGTGTTACGTACAGGTGTTGTGCGTATGTGCCTGCTTTAGGATTTGGTGAAAAGGGAAGTTTGAAGCATAAATGTGGGTTTTATTTCCATCTATTTTAGTTATCTGCAACATATTTGAATGGTTAATATAAACATATTTTTTAAAGTATTTTAGTTTCAGCCGTTCACATGTATTCAATGCATGTGTGTTATGTCACTTCAAGTGTATTTATATAACCCAAAATCATATTGTATATGCCAGAGAGCTTTCCAGATCAGTTCACCCTCATATGACAACCCCCTATTCAAAACGTTTGAATAAATGTCGCAGGGAAAACTGTCTCCATTTTGGTGGATTTAAACTTAGATTTTGGTGTATTGTTACCCCGTTAAGCTGCTGGGAAAAGAAGCCCGCTCTCTCTAATCGCCGCATCCCAGCATTTGTACCATTTAAGCATTGTGTGTGTGTGTGTGTGTGTGTGTGTGTGTGTGTGTGTGTGTGTGTGTGTGTGTGTGTGTGTGTGTGTGTGTGTGTGTGATTCGGTTTCTGGTTCCAGGCTTTTAAGATGTTGCAGATAACACTTCTGTGCGACCATCCACTCAAGATACAGTTACTTTGTTTGTAGCGATGATTTATTCCCTGTGGAATTTCGCTGAGGCTTTTGAAATCTATATGGTGTTTAGCATTTGCAGAGGACTCATAGACACACACACACACACACACACACACACACACACACACACTGTTGAGATGATGCCTGAGGGAGCATTTTGCCTGGTGAAAAGCTCTTTATGTGTCAGAGACTCTCCAACTGTCCCTCTGAGAGATGGGCAAAACAGTTCAGGTTTCAACAGGATGGCTCCATGATTGATGCAAACTCACACTCGCCCGACTTACAGAATATATTACCGGAAAAACTATAATGGAATCAGAAACTCTTCTGAGAGCTAAAAATCAAGCACAAACAAAAAATGTCATCAGACCATAGAACAATTTTTTTCCCTTTTTTACTCTGCTTATATTTCAGACTGGAAGCATGACAATTGATCAATTTGAAGAAAGGGAAGTTAAAGAAACCTAGGTTATTTTCCCCAGTTTTAGTACAGGATGTATGACCATACCATACCAGCAATCAATAAATAGGGGAAAACTCTGAAATTGATAAATAGATTGAACCTACTTAGCAGTACACACGCTATTTTACAACTCTGAAGACTCGTGACCATTATAAAATGTGTGTAGCATCCATTGCGGCCTGCCACCAAAAAGCTGTGTGCCAGATGTGTAGAGAGTCATAGCTGTCTCTATGGGCTCCTCATGCCAGCATCTCTATACTGAACAGCGAGATATAAAGGGATAGTTTAATTAGGCACAGGTGTACCTCATTTCCAGATTGCAAACATTTTTTCAGAGGCAGGAGCTGCTTTGGAACAAGAGCCAATCTCAATGGTGGAGTAAAGGCTAAATGGAATGTGTCAAATAACCTCAGTAGACTTTTGGTAACTAACACACTTGAATTCAATGAAAATACTCTGGAAAGAAAGAAACAAAAATGTCTTTCTTTTTTTCCCTTCTGCCAGCACGACAGCCGTGCCAAGACATTCACTGTGTAGAGTCATCGCCAGTTTAATTTTTCATAATGTACAGTAGCAATGGTGTAGTCACAAAAAGCATTCCAATTAGCTCTTGTCTGCACATGTGAACATCAAAGGTGGTCTCATCAAAAGAGAAATTAATATACTAGTCTCCTGTGTTTATTCACTGCTGTTTATTAGCATGTAATGTCTGTTGTGTTAAATACTGGAGATAGAGATGCCACTGGGTTGCATCGCATTAAACTGCTGGATTTGTACTACCGTGAGCAAAATTAAGGTGATTGAAATAGTGCTATGTCTTTATATGTATGTGTGTGTGTGTGTTCTTGCAGCTCCCTCCCCAGTGAGTGTGGTGAGAAAAGGACAAACGGGGAAGAGCAGCATCGCCCTTTCTTGGGCCGAGCCCGATCGTCCAAACGGCATCATCCTTGAATATGAGATCAAGTACTTTGAAAAGGTAGAAAAAAATATCTTTATTGCCCTTTCTTGCTCCTTAGACAAAGCTACATTATGTGTGTCCTTCCTCTGGCTACCTGTAGCTTCTGAGTACCTATCTAATGCTCATATTTTACAGATGAGGCCCTGAGCTTGTCGCAGAGATATTGATTTTCCAATGCTCATGTGTATTTAATGTGCAGTAAATTACATGCATTGACAAACTGCGTTCCATTCAGTCACAATTGGTTAGCAGTGTGTTTTTGTGGAGATTTTAGTTTAGTCTCTTGGGAACCTGTGTTAATCACTGCATACCGTTAAACAAAATGCTGCATATAAGCTTTTTATTGAGGGATATTGAAGCCGTGAAACATCTAGCCTAGCACTGTTAAAGGGTAACTCTGCTAAGCTGAACTAATTGAAGCTAACCAGTTGCTGGCAGTAACCTCAAATGTAGGTTACTGTACAGATGTGAGAGAGGTATCGATTATCGAGCTTACTTCTTGGCAAGAATGCGAAAGGGTGTTTTTGCTACGATGTCAAATTGTTCCTATAACTTTGCGAAAAATAAATTGTCAAGCATTCAACTTTCAGTTTACATTCAGTTTACCTTGACGTGTTTTTATTATTTTTTTTATTTATGGGGCCATTTTGTTCAGCTCTATTGTGTAAAACCTTTACCTTCAAAGTCTCCTTTCATGTGACATCGCTGTAGCTGTGTGTTATTTTTCTTCTTTCTTTGTTGAGTTGGTCTTGGGCAGGGACAGCAATTTGATGCCAGATCATTGTTCCTGTGCCCTTCCTCTTCCTTCTCTCTTTCATCCTCTGATGTCTTTTTCTCCGGGAAGGTCAGCATAAGAGCTATACAGGAGACAGTACAGGAGGGTTTGTGGTCAGTGGTTAGCTAATGGCTCCTGGCTAATGGACGGGCCATTTAGCCGTGTTTAAACCTGATGTGGTCACGGTTGGGGGGAAAACTGATCCTTCCACACACGCACGTCAACACACTCGTACCCGCGCACATACAACAGGTAGCCTAGACATAGAAATGTGCAAAGGATAAAGAGGGCATGCAACGTCGACATTTACAAAATTTGGCACAATGACTACATCAACGGCAAATAATGAATCAAGACTACACAAATGTATATAAGGCCCTTTAATGAATGGCATTATGACGCACGTTGTCCCTTTCTCCTACAACAGGAGCAGGACTCTAGTTACACTATCATCAAATCCAAGGAGACTGAGATGGTGGTGGAAGGCCTGAAGCCCTCTTCAGTCTACATCTTCCAGGTAAAACATGTTCAAAAAATAAAAAGGGCATAATAGATAACAAAACACGCATTTCTTACAAAAGAACAAATGTATATACAAAAGCATTATGACAAAAATCACTTCAGTACAGCACAAGTCATGTGTAGCACATTTGCTGTCGATATTTTGGATGTCACATATTGGTAACCTATTATTATTACAGGTGCGAGCCAGGACCTCGGCAGGCTATGGTGCGTTTAGTCGTCGCTTTGAATTCCAGACCAGCCCTTACTGTGAGTACACCTGAGAGAGCACGACCGTACCAACTGCTTTTGGAGAAGATCCATCCACAACAGATGCCAGGTGTGTTTCTGTGTGTGTCTGTGCTATGTGTGTCTAATATCACCTCTTTTGTGTTTTTCTTTTTGTTTTTTTGGCAGTAACTGCAACCAGTGAGCGTGCTCAGGCTTTGATAGTGGCGATGGCCGTCACGCTGGCTCTGGTCCTACTGGCAGTAGTCGCTGGATTCCTGCTCAGTGGACGGTAAGACGTAAATACACACTGTAGGAGACATAGACACAACCAGGAAAGCATGTGTATATGGATATGAATGCAGGTGTAATCACATGTAGGTAAATATTGTATGCCCACACACATCTTTCTCCTTTTGGATAGGATACAGCACGTTGAAGTCTCCAGTGCTTAAAGCTAAAAAGCAGACCTAATTATTGTACAACTATGCTGCATTATATGTGTTGTTATGTTGTGCTATTGGGATCAGAGTACATATAAAGGCAGCAATTACAGTGTCTTTGCTACCGGCTGCATGATGTGAATTTATGGAAGACATTCCTGTGCAGGTTTGCAGTGACATCCAGTCATTTATATTGCTTGTAAGCTTTATTGGCATTGCTCGCTTCAAGGTAAAAACGACAAAATACATTTTATGAAGATGGGACTTTCTGACATAGTTTATTAAGGAACAATTCTGTCCATGAAATTCTGAAGGAAGAGACTGCTAACAGGATGAGACTGAGATTTTATTCTTTATTTTTGAACACAGTTTGTCATCTTTTTTTAATAAACACCAGTCATGTCCATCTCCTAATACATGGACATGTTACGTAAGCTTATTAAGGGGACACCCCCTTGTTGTCCTCTGACCCGTTGCTGATTTGCTGACATAACAGTTTAGTCCACTATCCATCCATTTAAGTATCCCAGAAAAACACTTAGGATGTCCCATTACATGCTTGTCAAATGCAGCATGCTTAAACTACCTGGACGTCCTGCTACATCCGGTTGCATTTTGCAGTATGCAAACCAGCATGCTTTTTTGGCTGTTCTGACCCAGAATTCTCTGCGCAGCGGAAGTTATGACCCATCGACTGAGCCGCTGAGAGAGAACAACCAGCGATGCAACTGGTAAATTACTAAGAGGGTCAAATTCAAGGCCATTGTTTTATTGAAATAAAATGTCCCAATTGTATGCATGCTGGATGCAAACTACATACTGTTAAGGGCAACTGCAGTTTCTAGTGTAGTAAAAAAGAAAATAAAGTATTTGATTTGGAATGCAGGGTATCATATAAAAAAATGTTCATACAAGCCCATGGATTATCCAAGTCTTATTATACTGTATATCTCTACTATTCTCAGCTCAGCATGTAGCACCATGTGCTCCATACATTATGCACAATTTAAACATTGTGTCTGCATGCCTCCGGGGCTCATATGACCTTTAAGACCTTGCCTTGTAAACACTTTTCTTAAATCATTTACACAGAGACCTGCATGCAACATACACAAATGCAAATATTGTATAAATCTAAGGAAACTCACAAAAACATGCACTGGCCAGAGTTGTTTCTTCAACTTCCGTAACCACTTATTCCCATGATATGTATCTAATCAGCTCTATACAGTGTGTCAAAAGCCTTTTACTGAACCGTAATGGACAAAGCTCAGAGTGTGAATTTAGATTCACATCCATGTTTAAAGGGTCTGCAAAACCACTCATCACTCTTGCCCATGCATAAGTGTTTTTGATTTTACCTCCATCTTTTCATGAATCTGTTCTTTGATTGTTCTTCATCCTTACACACATTCTGTTGCATCTTTATTCATTAAAACTCTCCAAACCTTTAACCAGTTGGTCAGAATTTCAGCAATTTAATTAATTCTCATTCAATACTTTTAAGACCATGACGGTGAATGTGTAGTAAGTGGACATAATTATCTGATGAAAAGACAGTGGGCATTGGTAATTTTTCAGGATTAAAACGTAGTAGAAAGATGCCGTGGGGATTTTGGTTCGTACTGGTTTGGAGTGGGGGTAGGAGAGATGGAGTAATGCCAATGTTTTTTCCGGTGATGGATTTAGGACACAAGCACCACAACCCCCTCCAACCACTGTATTCCCTCTCCCCTCTCCCCTCTCCCCTCTCCCCTCTCTCCTCTCCCCTCTCCCCTCTCCCTTCTCCCCTCTCCCCTCCTCCTGCATGACCCAACAGACTGCACATGCATGCATAGACATTCAACACAGATGTGTAGGAGCAGGCACATATGTATGCATGGGTTAACACTTAACACACATGCATATAAGTACGAAGTTGGAGGGTAGGCTGAGCATTGAGCGTTCTCAAACCCCTTGACTCAACAGGCAAGCTAAAAGCCCTCAGGCCGACACACATTTACAAAATACTCACACACGCATGCACGCAACACACACACACACACACACACACACACACACACACACACACACACACACAGACCCCCTGCCTTTCCAGACTATTCAGCTGTCTATACCGAACCCCTCTGGCCAAGTGTAGCTGTCCTACAGAGAGCTGTAATGGGCAAGACCCTGTGTATGCCTGTGTATTGTGTTCATGCACTTCATAGTTGTGGTTTTACCAATGCAGTAAAGTTAATTATTGCTCTGACCTCACAAAAATGTGACTTTGTCCGTGGGTATCAGTCTGTCAGTATCATAAGTGTGTGTGTTTGCGTATAGGATCAAGGTTAGAATCAATCATCCTTTGAAATCAGGGTTATCTGTGATTATCTCTGATGCTGCTGGTCTAAATATTGACTTACTGACACACACACACACAGTACAAACACACACACACACACACACACACGCACGCACACACACAAACACACAATCCATGTGGCAGAACAATTAAAAGAAGGTTTTGGTGGATACTGAGCATGCTTTCTCACATCGGCATAAGCGAACATGGATGTGCTATAGATGCAGACCAAAGCTAGAATAATTTCATTTCCTTTGACCAAAAATCTATATTTTGTATTTGGCCTTTAATGGAAATCACAAGACTTTCTCTCCTCTGCCAGAAGTCAGAGTTGAACTGTTGACATGGGCTTTCTTGGAAAATAGTATTACCGGTATTTGAAAACTGCCATCCCTTTGCTTACGTCTAAAATGCTGGCTGTTTTCAGCATTTTCAGCAATATCTTTGAACACCTTGAAATTGAAAGTTAGCAGATCCCTGTGAGGAAATAAATTAAGCTTATCCCGGCACTTTAAATCCAAGTTTGATCGTGTCCTCTGTTCACCATGGATTTGCTCTGTTTTGGCATGCCTGGGCCTTTTTGTGGTTCTGTCTGTTTCCCTTTCTTCCATCTAAGTGTAAATGTCACTGCCTGCTCTTTGTGTAGATTATACAGTAGATAACCTGTACCAGGGTGTATGGTATTCTGTATTCTTCCTTGTACTAGAAATTTGAAATGTATTCAAACTGATTGGCATTCAATCTCATTCCTTCTACCGTTTTTGAAGTGTTGATTCAATTATTTCCAATTCCTTAATCATGAGTTGTTCCCATTGTTTGTGTTTACTCCTTGTTAATTAGTCAGTATGTCATTCATACAATGGTGATTTTACAATGACACAAATTGCAGGTCAATGTATTATAGCGCACATAACAATAGTGTAGCATGGCATTGATGCTGATGTTTTTTCTCCCTCACAGGAGGTGTGGCTACAGCAAGGCAAAGCAGGATCCTGAAGAGGAGAAGATGCACTTCCACAACGGTCATAGTAAGTTAAGAGAGGTGTGTGTGTGTGTGTGTGTGTGTGTGTGTGTCAGTCAGTTTCGCTGTGTGTGTCAGTGTCACTCTGTGTGTGTGTGTGTGTGTGTGTGTGTGTGTGTGTGTGTGTGTGTGTGTGTGTGTGTGAAAGTTCACCCAAAGTTAACAATAGCCCAGTACAGTACAGTAGAGGGTTCAGACAGTGGTCATGTCAGTATTCGTTTGTCCGTAGTAGTCCCCGCAGTTTCGGGCACGTTTGCGTGTGTTCCCATCACAGTTGACAATGCTTGATACTGCGGGCTATTCTATGAGTGTCACAGCTGCAAACCAGCCGCCAGGTTTACAGAGGACACCCAATGCTACATTGATTAATAGGCTGTGACAGCTTTATAAATATGGCCACATTTTGGCCTCATACCCTGCTTTCCTTCTGTTGGCAATGGCATCAACTGTGCCTGGTACATCGCATTCACTCCAAAAGTGTTGCAAAGTTAGCAGCATTTTCAGGTACTTTTATTTACTTTTACTTTTATTTTCAGGTAGTTTTGTTGCGATCACATTGTTATGTATGCATGCATTGAACTGTGTATGCAATGCTAAATAGGTGTAATAATAGCCAATGACATCTAAATGGTAATGATTTCATGTGTGTGTGTGTGTGTGTGTGTGTGTGTGTGTGTGTGTGTGTGTGTGTGTGTGTGTGTGTGTGTGTGTGTGTGTGTGTGTGTGTGTGTGTGTGTGTGTGTGTGTGTGTGTGTGTGTGTGTGTGTGTGTGTGTGTGTGTGTGTGTGTGTGTGTGTGTGTGTGTGTGTGTGTGTGTGTGTGTGTGTGTGTCTGCAGTAAAGTTCCCAGGAGTGCGAACCTACATTGACCCGCTGACCTATGAAGACCCCAACCAGGCAGTGCACGAATTTGCCCAGGAGATTGACGTCTCGTTCATCTCCATAGAGAGGATCATCGGAGCTGGTGAGTCAACTCTGTGTGTGTGTGTGTGTGTCTGTGTGTGTGTGTGTGTGTGTGAGTGATAACAGTGATGTATTTAGTCTAATTTGTTCATTTTTATATGGAATGTAACCATTGTCTCATTACCTGTAGTGCATCATCTTTTCTTCTGCCTGCATAAACCTCTCCTCATTAGTGTGCGTCATTGTAAAGACGCATATTAAGACACAGTCAATTAAGCCAAACACTTTGTTAGAAAATGAAAGCTCACGTGGCTTTTTTTCTCAGCCCACATACACGTCAATGTTGTGCTTTCAGCAGTGCAATAGGTCTTTCAACACTGCATAGGTTATTGTCTGTTGTGATAATGAGGACGAAGCTGAGAGAGGCCTTCCCAGTATTTATATCATTGGAGGTGTCAAATAACAGGTGTCGGGTAAGAACTATTCTGAAGATGTCCATATGGTTACAATTAGTCTCAACACTTTTGTAAAACATCTAATTGAATCCACGCGTATGTGTGTTTATATGTTCTATTGGGGCTCTTAATGGAATTGTTAATTGTTGCATCTAAATTTTCATTTATTTGGTGTTCACTTTTTCCACTGCTTTTCTTTACAACCAAGACTAGTTTGGGTTTGTTACTTTAATTTGAAACCACATATGAATGATATATGAATCAAAACAGTTGATAAATAGAATACTATAATGCTAGACTTTTATATTTAGGTCACTATAAGGTTTGTTTCACCATTAGACAAGACAGGTGAGGGTCACAGTCAAGCTCTGCCTTTTTTTGTCATGCCCTCAGGAGAGTTTGGTGAGGTGTGCAGCGGGCCACTGAGGCTGCCTGGTAAAAGAGAGATCCAGGTAGCCATCAAGACCCTGAAGGCAGGCTACACAGAGCAGCAGAGGCGGGACTTCCTGTGGGAGGCGTCAATCATGGGCCAGTTCAACCATCCAAACATCATCCGTCTGGAGGGCGTGGTCACCAAGAGTGAGTCATAAGCAATATCACCTGTTCCAAAATGTTCCACAAAGAAGAATGTCTAGCATCTAAAGGCAGAGTCAGCGATTCCTAGAGAATACCTGAAAATCACAAGTGCATATCTCCTCACGCTCTGTAAACTGCCATGTTACCAGCTACGATAACCCCTTTCTTTAAGTACCAGTTTACAGAACCTAGGCTGTGAATTAACCCCAGATTTTTTTTCAGCACACACACACACACACACACAGCATGGACAGGTGGAGGATCAAGAGGTGATATTCACTGATATTGACAAAAAGTGATTTTGATAACAAGCCTTCTCCAGAATCACTGGCTTTACCTTTAACTGTATTAAGAGTTGTGCTGTGAAGATGTTTAGGAATCTCATGCTCAACCTGTCGGATACAAGTACATTGTCTACTCTGGTCTGATTATCAAGATATACTTTATCAGACTTTTCTTTTTTTAAATCCATCACAAAGTAGAATTAGAGTTTATTCAGAACGCTTCACTGTTGCCAATCTGAATGGCTGATAAGTGGCATACGTGTTAGGTTCCTTTTTCCACATCTCTACTTTAATGTTTCCAATGCAATGTTAGGCTCATGGCTCAATAGCTTTTGTTTCTCTCAACATGTGTTATGTGTGCATTATGTATGTGCTATTGACTGTGTTGTGATGTTCTCATATTTTGTCTTTTCAGGCAAGCCAGTGATGATCATAACCGAATACATGGAGAATGGATCACTGGACACTTTCCTCAAGGTAGTGAGTGAGGGAGACAAGGACAGTAAAGAAAGGGCTTGTGGGGTAATAGGGAGAATAAAGTGAAGGATTGTTAGGCGATGCGCTGGAGGAGTGTGAGAAAGACAAGAATGATAATAATAGGATTTAGAGTGGATAATTGTAAGGCAGAAGAAGATGAGGAAAACCACCATTGCTTCTTAAGAGGAAGTGTTTCGGCAGAATGATTTGTGGGGTTTATTAAAATAAAATGTGAGTTAAGCTCTCAGACAAAGATCAGTTTTTCAGACTCACAACTGAAGTAAGTGGCAATCAGGCAGTGGGTGGAGAGACACTACTTTGCTGCTGATATGCCAAATTGAGAGGAAAATGATCAGTCAGGAAAACATTCAAATCTTCTCAAGAGTAAAATGCATCACAGTTGGTGTAAAGAGGTCTGGTGCAATGATAATATGTCTACCGAAGCTATCATTATTCCGATGCCTTACCTCATCATTCCACACATTCAAGCAGAAATTAACTAGATAAGAATGTGTAACGTTAGGAAGGATGGTGTAAAAGATCTTTCAAGGGGAGTTCACAATTGCTTAGTTGTGTTATGTTGTTAAAGTTGCCTTTTTCAATGCATTAGATACAACATTTAGTAGTGCAGCACTCCAACAATACTGAATAATCAAATCAAAAGCCCTGTTCCGATTGTGTCTACATCATACAAATGTTAAACTTACCCTGCTAAGGGGAGCGCCTTTAGCTCAGTCGGTAAGGCGTCCCCCTCCCGGGCCGGGCCCAGCAGCGGACCTGGGTTCGATTCCCGCCCGCGGTCGTTCTCTGTATGTCACTCCCCTCTCTGCCCCATTTCACCTCTGTCTCTCTGCACTATCAATAAAGCATAAAAATGCCCAAAAAATATCTTAAAAAAAAAAAAAAAAAAAAAAAAACTTACCCTGCTAAAATGGGAATTTTTTTATCTAGGCCCAACAGCGAGACGGCTCACTTAGCCATGAAAATATGTAAAAGACATCTGAGAAACCACAAGAGCTGGAATCATATTTGCACTGCCTAGACAATTTAGACTTCCACTGATGGATGATAATGAAGAGGCAGGCTGGCACATCTCTGTGTTAAGTGATCCCTCTCCAGAGCACTTGTGTGTGTATTCACTTGGTTACAGTCTGCAAGATGCTCAGTTGGCGGACAAGGCTAAATCCTGGATGAGGGAGGGGAAGAAAACAGGGGGTAAACTCCTGCAGCAGATGGCTAATGGGAGAGATGAGAAGGAAAAGGTCATACAATTGCAGCAAGACGGCAATTATGGAAATGTTTGGGGAAAGGTGAGAATAATACGTTGGTGCTCGAAGGGCAGTGCGGACTAGGGAAAAAAGACCTTTACCTGTACAAGATGTTCTCACCTATAGGCTGTGTGAAATGGAAGGACGCTGCTAGACAAAAGAAAAAGACAGTGACAGGGTGGAGGAGACATGTTACGGGGCTGTGGTCACTGGAAACTGCTGAGGTGACTGTCCTGTTGTGTGTGTGTGTGTGTGTGTGTGTGTGTGTGTGTGTGTGTGTGTGTGTGTGTGTGTGTGTGTGTGTGTGTGTGTGTGTGTGTGTGTGTGTGTGTGTGTGTGTGTGTGTGTGTGTGTGTGTGCGCGTGTGCCTTGGGGGAGTAATACTGGATGGCCAAGAGGAGTCAGGCAGAGAAGTACAGAAAAAAAACAAAAAAAAAACGCTGTGAAGTAATTACATGGATGGCTGGTGTACTGAGGCCGGTATAAATGACGCAGCCATGAGAAGAGCAAAGGGGGCTGGTGCCTGACTGGCTACTGGATTAAGTGTCACCGTTATGGACAATGCGCTATGAGGCTAATAACTCACATCTTTCGGGCTTAACGTCTCATTTTACATGCAAGTGCAACTGTCCTGTTAGATGGATAGCTCGCATTTGGGTTCGGGAAGGAATAGAGGCTTAAACTGACACTGTGAGCTGTCATCGGGAGACAACGAAGAGGAAACACTCAGTAGATGGCTTTAGGAGGGGAAGAGTTTTACAGTGCTGTAATTTCTGTTTTTTTAACAGTATTATACAGTATAAAAGAGCTAACACCTGCTCCTCTAGCATTAAAACCGGCAAGACAAATGTTAATTTTTCTCTGGTAGCTGTTCAAACTGTACGTAGATCCTGGATCCTTTGGCTCAACCCGGTCAAGACAGGATGTTGATATTAAACAATTCTGCAAATACCTGGATTAGGTTCAGTGGTGACATTTTTTTTTAGTTCTGATATATTTTTTTAATTATCTATGCATGGAAACAACAGCACCGTTACAGTTAGGAATATAGCTTGGTTATTGGAAGAGGAAAAATAAATATTGAATTACTATTATTAAGATTAGGCTATTAAAACACTTCACTGGAACTAAAAGAGAACTACATTTGAAAAGTTATAATAAAGCGTTCTCTAGCTTCAGAGAAAGATGTCAGCAGTCTGATAAATTGCCTCACGTGCAGAATATACGTTAGAAAATGGAAAAAATACTAGGGTTATCTGCTATTGCTATTGAGTGTAATCAGCAATTGAGTTACAAGTGTTGACATAAAAGAGAAATGTTTGAAACAAGACCAGATATCTCTAGTTCTGCTGCATTAGGTTTAATTATTTTCTTTAAACAGTCCATCAGGAGTCCGACAATGTTATTATAGAGTCTTTCTAGATCAGTGGAGCACCTGTTTAAGTCTGCTAGCTCTTGTCAAGGAGGTTCTGCCTGACCAGCATGCAAAGGTACTCAGGAAGTATATTCTGTCCTCACCGAAAAAAAAATGTGCCCCACAATTTCCCCTTGGTTAATGAAAGAGCTTATTAATATTTGGATATGGAGATTTGAAGGTCCCTAAAGAGAAGAAGGCTTAGTATGTGCTTAAAATGAGGGAAAATAGGCACTTCTCAGCTGGTTTCTCTACCATAATATATGGATGTTATAATATATAATATGTTATAATATATAATATACATAATATATGGAGGTTATATATACATAATATAGCAGGACAGCTAGTGTGGGCACATGTGGGAGGAATGGCCTGAGGTACAATAGTGCACAGGTGAATAAATGGCTATCATTATTTCCATGGAATGTAGGAAATTGTACTCATCAGATAATGTATTATTTAATATGTATATTTCCAGCAATGAGAAGTGTAAATGAGAGTAAGCTGCCATGATGTACTTAACCTCAAATCCCTCCTCAATTTTGCAAATGCAGAGTTGTGTCTTTATTGCCCTAATGCGAGTAGCAGTAATTGGCTTTTTGGTCATGCTAGAAGGCAACCTTTAAGCAGCCGTTAACAGACTACTTATGCTATCATTTTTCAATGCAGAGGTCACACTTGTCCTTGTGCTTTTGCCTTTCCATATTATATTTACACACAGCTAAGGCTATCGCCGTTGAACCACATTTTTTGACTGCAGTTTTTCCAGACAGTTATTAATGTCAACCCACGAGGGAAATAGTGCATGTATAATACAGAGTCATAATGCAGTGTCGACACTATGGAGAAGCACTGCAGTGACAACATGCCACATAATTGAAAGTGCATATCCTGGCTCAACAGCGTTACCGGTAGGCACAGGCAGTTAGGCAAATTATATATGACTTATTTTAGTTGAAGCAGTTTGGATTTAAATATTTGTCAGGTGATATTATGTCATGGTTTATTATACTACCCTCTGAATGATGTGTACTGTTCTCATAAACCGTATACAATGGTTTAACTAAATATACCATAATATCAAAAAGCATATATTTTTTTCTGTGTTTGTCCCTTCTTCTTTAGAAAAATGATGCTCAGTTTACTGTAATCCAGCTGGTTGGTATGCTGCGGGGGATAGCATCAGGCATGAGGTACACACACACACACACACACACACACACACACACACACACACACACACACACACACACACACACACACACGGTGTATGACTGAAAACATCATTGCGGCCCAGTGTTTAATCCCCTCCCTTTGTGTGGATAACTGCAGGTACCTGTCCGACATGGGCTACGTCCACCGGGATTTGGCGGCCCGTAACATTCTGGTCAACAGTAACCTGGTGTGTAAAGTGTCTGATTTTGGCTTGTCCCGAGTCCTGGAGGATGACCCGGAGGCTGTGTACACCACACGGGTAAGACTGGGCACGTTTTCGTTGGCATGATAGGGACTGCGACTGACTATTTTCTTTGTAAACAAGTCTGCACATTATCGTTTCAATGAATCAAGTCTAAAAGGCTTGTGACAATTTTCCCAGAGCCCAGGTTGAGGAACACAGGAACATTTTTGACAATTTATAATGATATAAAAAAGGACAAAAGTAGCAAATGCTCCCATGTGTGAGCTGTTAGCCTTCATTATGTTCGCACTTTTGCTTGTTAAAAGACTGAAAACAATGAATCTATGGTCATTTTTACTTCGATCGACCAATTAAAAAAGAAAGATTGATTCGGCACTAGTGTGAAAGAGGAAGGCGAAGGGTAAACCAGAGGACACGCTGTTGTGTCTTTGAAGATATTTATATTTAATCCGCTGTGTGCAGTGATGCTGGTCTATCAGACTTCGGATTAAGTAGAAAACTCTTGACACAACAACAGTCAAACCGGATACACACAAAGATACAAGCATTCACGCAGCACACACACACACACACACACACACACACACACACACACACAGACGGCAGCAGCGGGTTTTAAATTGAGCTATGTGTCCCAGGCTGAGTGGCGTCCTGGCTGACGGGCCGCTTCCTGCAGGAGAAGGGCCAATTAGTACTCAGTCTCTCCGCAACACTCAATTAGCACCGAGTCTTGCTGCCTTCGCGCCAAATATTCTGTCATTCACCTCTCGCTGCCAGGCTACCTCTCTCTCTCTCTCTCTCTCTCTCTCTCTCTCTCTCTCTCTCTCTCTCTCTCTCTCTCTCTCTCTCTTTCTGGTGAGAATAACGAATTTCACACCCTTCAAATAATCAGACCCCGCGACATCCCGCTGCTGTGTTCATCAATACTGCATCGAGATAATTTTACCACTCATCAGCGGAAAGCACATGTTTTTCCTGTGGAACCCAGCAGTCATCCCGGGAACCATCCTATCCCTTTTGCAATGAAAGCGCGATAATGAAGATGAGAAAAAAAAAACGAAGTAGCGGACTCTCCGGGCCCCCCGACAGTTAGCGCAGGGAGATTGCAATATATAAAGTGAAACTTGGTGTGGTGAATGTGCTCCCAAATTGGTATTCATTAGTGTAATTGTGGGGTTGGACCGCACGTGGCGGTAGAAGTGTCTCAATTAAGGGTCTGTTCTTGTTTTTTGTGTCTTTGTGTAACAAAAACGTAAAACTTTTGAATATCTGCAGCTGTATTTATATGCTGGAAGGTCATTTATGGCATCGTAGTTATTTTTATCAAGCATTGCTGAATTTTGCATTATCCCATAAATGTGCTTGCTTGTTGTCACAGGGAGGGAAGATTCCTATTCGCTGGACGGCTCCAGAGGCGATCGCGTACAGGAAGTTCACCTCAGCCAGCGACGTGTGGAGCTACGGGATCGTCATGTGGGAGGTGATGTCGTATGGAGAGAGGCCGTACTGGGAGATGTCCAATCAAGATGTAAGTTTGATATGACATTCCTATGGAAATTGGTAGTCTGCAATGCTGTATGTTTTTGTTCATTCTGAAGCATGTTTATTTTTTCGCCTTTTGGGTGGTAGGTGTTTAGAGTTCCCTTTTTTCTCACTAATTAACAATCGTGTTTGTTTATAACTGTAAGAAAAACGAACACAATGAAAACTCACTGGGGAGGGGACTACCTTTTGGCTTTGTAGCTTTATATTTCAATATTTTTGTTAAGCTTTTGCTTCAAGTACCTTAAAGGAAATACAGTTGAGAGAGCAGTTTTTGTCAATTGCTGTTTCCGAAAGTCAAGAATGAATTTTGAACAAATTCATACAAAATACTCCTACTCATACTACTCGAATGATCAACTCAAAAAATGCCATGCTAGGAGGATTCTAAAAAAACGTACGAACTGAACAACTTAAAGCTGTACATCCTGAATACAATTCTATAAACTTTTTCTGCCCACAGCATACAATCTGTGTAGTGTGCTTGCATGCAACATTTACTTCCATTAGAGCAAGGAGTGCATTGTTCTCCTCGGGACTTGACAGTGGGTTGATATAATGAGGGTTTGCGCCGGAACCTATTATTATAAATCTATTACTGCAAAGTGGTGACAATGAGAATGAATAGCTTTAATGGGAGCCCAAACAGAGACATTGTGTGATGCAGAAAAAAAAATGGCGTGCGTAAGCAAAAGGAGTGAATACAGGTGAATACACACAGCGGTGCAGCGCTATGCAAAACAAAACACGTGGCAGGTGGAAAACAGCAGTCTGTCCACTCACTTAGGCTACCTTTGTACCACCCATTAGCACTTAAGCTTTTTTAGATGCGGAAATGTATATCCTGATTGCAGCATTATTCCCGTTGTTTTTGAAAAAAAAATGGACAATACTAAATTTAAACACATCTAAACGAATGGCTGTTGAGTGAACTGTTATAGCTGTAGTGACAGAGCCCTACTCAGCTAAATACCCAAATGACCTGCATGTGACTGTTCATCAAAGAGGAGACGGAGAGAGAGTGAGTCGGGGAAGAAGAGGAAGAAATATGCTGGTGAAAAGAGGAGGAGATGCTGGCATTGCCTTGCAACCCGGAGGTCATTTGAATGACTAGTGCAATCGTGTCACATGACGATGAATCAGTGTATAGCATGTTATTTAGCCAGCACACTCAAGCATGCACCCGTTTCCCACCCACCCATAGGCACACACACACACACACACACACACACACACACACACACACACACACACACACACACACATATATGCACACACACAAACAAACAAACACACACACACACACACACACACACACACACACACATCCACATATGCACGCATAGCCCTCAAATGACCTCTTCAACCCCCCCCCCTCGTCCTTTTTGGTTATTAGGCCATCTGTCTCGGAGAAGTCTGGAGAGAGAGAGAGAGAGAGGGGAGGAGAGGAGGATGAGAGGATGGCAGAGGAGAAGACGTTTGATGTTTAATTGAAAGCGTTATGCTGGATTTTCTCTGATCTGTGCCAGAGAGAGTGCGGGCATGCAGGCTCTTCTCTCTCACACTCTTTTTCTCCAAGCTCCGAACTCCTCCTGCCTCTTCCCATTTCTAGCCCCTTTTCCCTTCCACACTTCCCTCTCTCTCTTCCTTTCTTTTGTCTCTCCAAAAAAACTGCAATCTCTCTCTGTATATTCTGCCTTGCCTCTCGTACGCTCACTCTTCCTTTTTCCCCTCTCTGATCTTTCCTCCCTGCCAGTCAGCTGTGTGTTCTTCTCCCTATCGGCGCCCGGCGATGACTCGATGCTGAGCTTCTCTATCTCGCTGTGTGTGTGTGTGCGTGCGTGTGTGTCTGTCTGTGTGCGTGTGCGCGTGTTGGTGTGTGCTCTTACCTCTGTCTTTTGTGTGAATTTGACACAAGTAAAGGCTGTCATGAATTCGACAAATCAATTCCCTCCAAGCGTATTGCACTGGTAGCAGAACTATGCGCCGAGAACTCCAGCATGCTTTTCCACTGCAGGGTTTAACGGATATAGAGCTAGGTTTATTTATTATTCATCTGACTCAATTTTTAGCCCCAAAAATAATATTTCAGTTATGCAGTACTGCTTGTATTTTACTCACGGGTATGATTAACTAGGCGATGCAGCATGTAAAATATACAAATAATGTGTTTATGGTGTGTTACAATGTTGATTCTCACGGGGGGATTTGTTTTTTGCCTTACCAACTTGATTGATGTTTGAGTATGGGGTCATATGGAGAGCAGCAACTACCTGGGGAGGTTGGGAGTACAATAACTTCTGAAGTTTCTTGTGTCCTGCTGTGAAAAAAAATGTATCACGTTTGAGCGGCAGACATGTTGGAAATGGTTAATTGTATTAATTTTAGGCTCTGTATCCATAGCCATATATTTTCTCATATATGCCTCTCTCTCTCCCTTAGTTGTGAGCTCGCGTTGTCCATCTCTTTTAAATCGAATAAAGGTGATAGGGCGGATTTGTGTGTGTGTGGCGTCATCATAAAACCTCATAACTCTCCTCTTAAAACACATGCAGTCAGCTGGTCGGTCAGTGCTGTTCACTTTACGGACGAAATTGTGTCGACTTTAAAAACTGATCAATGCATGTTAAACATTAATCAAGATTCAGTAACTGCTCGGCTAAGAATCATGAATACCAAAGGCCATGTCTAATAAGGTGAGAAATGATTCTGCCCCCAATCCATCAAAACGGTTAAATAGTCAGATTGAGTGAGCTGATGATTTGGTTTTAATGGAAGGCGACTGGATGGGACGCTGATGGTTAGGGTTGGTTGCACATTATCTTATGTGAGCTTGTACAGGAGGCTTAGGCATACGTTTGGCATGTCATTTTTATTACGTTTTATTTTCTATGTGTTTTCCCTGGGTGCAAAACAAATTTCTATTGGGTTTTTATAAAGTGAAGTTGTAGCAGTTCCAAGTCATTTATTGGATGATGGAGACATACATGGGTCTTTGGAGTTGTACTGCTCTTACTGGTTTCCATTCTGTTAACCCTAACCCTTGTGTACTGTAAATAGGTTGTTACTCTTTGACTCTTTCCCTCTATCTCACTACTACTGTTTCTCAACTTCTTAAAGGAGAAGTCATTTGTATAAGGTACTGTCCTACATCATGGCATTTACAAAGCTAACCTCTTCCTGTCTCCATCCACACCCATCTTTCTGTCTGATTGCAGGTGATAAAGGCAGTAGAGGAGAGCTACAGGTTGCCAGGTCCTATGGACTGCCCTGAGGCTCTTTATCACCTAATGATGGACTGTTGGCAGCGAGAACGCAGCACCCGCCCCAAGTTTGACGAGATTGTCTGTCTACTAGACAAGCTCATTCGCAACCCCAGCTCGTTAAAAAAACTGGTCAACTCCTCACACAGGTATGGATTCACACCACAAAAAAACATCATTTCTATTTTTGCTATTTGAAATGTAGATGTTAATTGCTTGGATACAAGTGGCATGGTCATGTTTCTTTCTTTTTTAAGAAAATCTAGGTTACGAATTTAGTCACACACACTAGACGCAAAAAGTAGTTTTTGGGGATTGATGAGGCAAACATTTACACTAGTATAAGATGTTAATATATATTTGTATCAACATTATAACATGTTTCAGAAATGTGTTCCCGCTCCTACTACGTTCTAGTAAACTTGTATTTATTTGTTTAAAGAGGGGGAACATTTTATCTTTGAAATGCATTGTGTTTTAATTGACCAATTCATATTCAAGTGAATTAAAATCCAGCGTTGCAAGTTAATAGAGTCATGATCGTTTGGATGAAATTTAAACAGAGTATCCATTTAAATCTTGTGTGACTGCATAATTAAATCAGTATGGACATAGTCACTAACGGCTGCATGCCGCCAAAGAAGAGGAGAGGAATAAATGTAAGTAGCTCAATTTCCCTAAAAGTACACATTAGTGTGAATTGTGTTCAGTGGGGTTTCCTTTTGATTATCGCAACATTTGAACATTCAATTAGTAATTCCCCACTATGTATATGCATTGCATTAGTGGATAATGGCATGCAATGTCGCTAAGTGCTCGGAAGCAGACATTTAATCAGACACCATCAATACCTTATTTTCTTTGCAGAGGTAATGAAATAATGTGTGATGTTTTGTCTACCTTTCTCTTTTCCCCTTCCTCACTCACACGCACACACAGACACACACAGACACAGAAGTACACTTATTAAATCAATGCCATGTCTAACAGCCCATGCAATAACATATGACAGTTAGCTATGATGAAACGGACGCCAATGAGGATAGTGTTTGTTCCGCATGGGACTCCTCTTGTAGCTACAGCGTGGAGAATAGTGTTAGCTAGCGTGAACATTTATTGTAATGGCACGGAGAGCTCTATTTGTTAGCAGAACGAGTGAGCTGAATGTCAAAGTTTTTGGAAAATAACCTTTTTTCCACTTTGCTTGCTGGTGCATAAGTAGCATCATGAAGCCTCGCAGCTAACTGTCAGGACTTTTGAGCTCAAACCTGGGGCTTCAAACTGTAGTTGATTAGACAGTGAATGCATCTCCACGGGGCCGGTGACAATTAAATCCTTTTAATCTGACAGTCTGTCAGCCTAACAATGGATACTGTTTGAAATAATATTGGGCTTTAATTTGATGACTGTCTCACTGCATGCTAATCTACCCACCAGGGTTTCCAACCTGTTAGTCGAGCATGCCAGTGTTGAAGGGGACGGCAGCACTAGTATCCAGACTGTAGGGGAGTGGCTCGACTCCATCAAGATGGGCCGCTACACTGAGCTCTTCATGGAAGGAGGTTACTCTACACTGGAGACAGTGGCTCAGATGACATCAGAGTAAGGCCACTTACTCACATACAAACAAACAAGTACTAAAACATTTACCCACGCATATAGTCTCTGGGTTTATTCACTCTTGTTTCTGTCTCTTGAATGCTACGTTGCCACTACAATGTGATAGGGTTCAATAATTTAGTTTGTGGGGCTTACAGTAGTGAGGAATTACATTTAAAAAAATCAACAGCAAGTTATCCCACGTTACTTTGGATAATCCACAGATTTCACTGCCATGCATTTTTCATTATATCTATTTCTTAAGAACTTCCTCCTTAAAAGAAGATTGGGTGGACTTATCATTTAAAGTTCAAAATGTAGTCAAATTACATTATCAATACTCAAATGCAACAATCACATGTGTAATGCAGTTTTAAGGACATGCATCAGATACAGCACATTACAATACATTGTTCATTATTACAGGGTTTTCCTTAGTTCACAGAAGTAATGAACATTGTCAAAAACATGTCGAGGGTCAAAGCAAAATGAGAATGGAGTATATATTACAAGGTTGCAAGCTTTTGAAAAAAACAATCAGTTTAAAATTGTTTAAGGCTATCAGGGAATTTGTAGTACGACTAAGGTTATATATTAATTATCTTTGTTTACAACAACACTAGGCCACACCATCAATAAACATGGCATCATAAAACTAATTGTCTAAAATATCAAAAAAATCTAAACTTTTTTTGGGAAAATGTATAAAACTTTGAGTATGGTACTTTTTATCATTTGCATCATTTATTTTACTTCATTTGTGTCCAGACTGCTTGATAAATGCGTTGTTGTTTGTGTGCTGTTTTCCAGGGATTTACGAAGAGTTGGAGTGAACCTGGCTGGACATCAGAAAAAAATCATCACTAGTATTCAGGAGATGAGAGTCCATATGAACACCACCAACTCTGGTGTAAACATCTGATGTATATGTACAGTCATGCACACGCACATACACGCATATAAACGTACACACAATATATGGACCTAGTATGTGGCGAAAAGACTTGTTTGCTGTTGGACCTAGAGCGGCTTAGCACTTTCTATGGACAAGGGAAACCCAGTGTTTATGGATCTTAATTGAAAGATGCACATTTGTGTGGCTCTTGTGTGTGGAGTTTGCTTGTGGTGTCATTGGGGATATTTGACATTGCAACACTGAAACCAAACCAACCTTGGACTGAACTGAGTGGTGCTACATGAAGGGAACACGATAGTGAGCTAAGCTGAAGTGAAGACTATTCATTCTAAATGTAACATTCGTGTGAATCTTGGGGATTTTTATATCTCTTGCACTGTTTGGATTCTCTCAGATCAAACATGAAACTAAGACCGCTCTGAGAGCACCCAGCACTTTTTGGCCGTATCACATGTATGGGACTTTCATGCAGCGGGCCCAAACTGAACTCTTTCAGCCCGTCTCAGGTGATCTGACCCCAGTGGATCTGAACAATATCGACCTTTTCTCTGGCAAATATTCTCTGGAACTCTCACAGTTTGATCACGAGTCATTGAATTGAACACCATTCTCAGGCAGGGTAAACATGTCATAATGGACCGGGAGAAGAGTCTAGATCAGTTTTAGTGTTTGCTTTGCCATTGGGTTCATTTAATTTTCCTTTATTTAACCTCGAAAGATCAATTGAGGGGTGACCCTCTTTTACAATGACGTCGAGTTTGTACAGATACACAATATACAATGAGAATACATAACAAGTTTACACACACACACACACAGACAACAACAATTTAAAACATTCAGATAAATTGAATGAAAGAGACAATAGCCTAATTAAAACAGTTACAAGTGTAGAGGGGCTGATTCAAAATAATAATTTGAAATTGGTTAACAGTTATGAGTGTATTTATTTTAATTGTATGTTGTAGGCTGTTCCAGGAGTCAGGGGCACTATGGCTAAAAGCGGTTTTACCAAGCTCAGACCGGGCATAGGGAACATATAACATGAGCATGTCAGTTGAGCGGGTTTGATAAAGCCCATCTGAAATAAGCAGCATTTCTGTCAAATAGAGTGGTAGCTTTCCAGTCAGAGCTTTATATATAAAAATATGCCAATGTGCATCACGTCTCTCCTTAAGGGAGGACCACCCAACCTTTTCATATAAAACACAATGGTGTGTATCATAAGCATCTCCTGTAATGAATCTCAAAGCAGAGTGAAATACAGAGTCTAGGAGTTTAAGGCATGAACGAGATGTTTGGCGTTTACCTTTTTTGAAAGGTGTCCATGCCACAAGACCACAGTTGTAATCTAGCTGTACAACTCTTGGAAGGTCCAGACCCATACACAGCATAATTTACATCATTATCTTCCAAAGTAATGCAAGACTGGCCAGTGACGTGGAAACCCTCTTGAAATGGATTTCTCAAGAAAAGTGTGGGTCTTAATGCACTTACAAACTAAGAATAGTCTGAAAAAGATATTATGGTTTTGGATACTCTATAACTGGCTGAATGTATAGCACTACACAGAACAGAACGCTCAGTTGCAGCATAAACCTGTTATGTGGCATATGAATTGAATGTGGCAATAGGACCATTCTGGTCCTTCAAACCAGCTTCTGCATGAAGCCGCAGATTATGTAAGGGAATAGCTTTCTGTCATCTCTGTAGGGATATCCGCACAGATCTTGATGGGTTCCTAAAGAACCCACTTAAAGTAAAGTAAAAAATCAGCTCCTAAACCATGCAGATTCTAATTTATAATGGCCTCATCTACTGGAGACTTCATGCTTGTTTTTTGTGGAACAGTTAGTCGGATGCCTTTTGTTAAGGTCCTGGCAACAATTTCACACTTTGAAATCAGTCACACATCAGGATCAGACATTCAAATGAAACAGTCACACAGGTTCCAATGGAAATGTCACTTGATGTCCATGGACACTTCCTGCATGATTCAGTTGGAGAATTCCATCCAATGAAACTTTCCTCTTGGAAATACAGTACATGGAAAGTTCAGCCGATCCTGACAGAACATTTATTCATTAATAATGGAAATGCCATTCAGATTCTAATGGAAAGGATCACTCAGATAGTGGGACTGCTTATTAGGGGGCCAAGCCCGAGCAGGAGCTGGTTGATATTCAAATGGTACCTTTGCTCAGATTTTAATGGAATCTCTACTAGGATCCCAATGCAGCCTTCACTCAAGAGGGCACTCAGATGTTCATGGAGCCTATAATTACAACCGACAAACCTTCAGGTCGCACAGAAAACCCTCAGCAATATGTTCAGTTCACCAGAGTCTCTCTCCACCACCACAATACACCTCACTCTTACAAGACTGCTGAGAATAGGGGAGGGCAATATTGATCAACTTGATAATCATTCATTTATTTCTACTTGTTTTAAAAAAGAAATGAGCATAAATGATGCAGACAGTTTGTGTTTCATCATTATATTCCCGCTTGGACTACTGAGCAGCTCTGCCAACATGTCTTTGATGTATATAATGTGTTATATATTTAAAGCAGGGAACGGTGTTCTTCTGTCTACCATCACGTGGACAGGTTGGTATTGATCAAGCATCTCAGAGTAGTACGTAAATAGTAAATAGTGACAAATATTCTAAATCAGCATTCCTGCTACTTAGACCTGGGCCACTGTCATTTGGGGACAACCAGCACATCTGTCCCATGCATAAGGGTGCCCTTAAGGGTATGCAGAATTATCAAATATATATTCATGTTATATTGTTTGTTATTGTGTTTCATTTTGAGTTTTGGTGCAAGACCTAGAAATATTTTCAGCGGCCGTAAATGAGACGGCAATAAGTACTTGGTTGTCTCTAAAATCCAGAGAAGTATGCACAGGGATTGATATATGAGCGTATGGTATGGTTTCAACGTATATAATGATGTCAATGATCAAGCCCTTGATTTATTTCTCTTTGGTATGGTATGCTATACGTTGTTACTCGGTGCTTTATTGCTGAAACTTGACCTTATTCACCGTTTAGTTCACCTAAGCAGCAACTGAGTTCTGACAGTAATATATATGTTGTTTGCAGATGACATGCTAGTATTTGTCTTGGTTGTACACAGTGTATTGCTAGTGCTGTGGCATAAGAGTGGAAACGAAATGAGATTGTAAAACTAGTTTTATAAGAGGTGGTATCACTCGACTGTATTGAGAGAATAGAAAAGCACACAAGGAGAATGTAAGGTTTTCAAAAGGTATTTCACTTTTTTAAGAGAACCTCCCTCAAAGTAAAGGACGGCATAGGTGATTGAAAAAGCTTTTTTCCACCTGCAGTCGAGATCAAGATCGTACTTGTTGACTGGTTTCATTAAAGGAATGAAAGTGGGGAATGGTCACCACTGTAATCACTATGGGTATGTGTTTTAAGAAGTGGAAATGTTCTACCAGAGTGAAGGTTTGCTTGAAAGATTAACAACTGCATAGCCTCTTTAGTCTACATTTATATACTATTTTGCAGGTGTAATGATGTGGAACTGGGATCCATTAAGCAACATGTGTGGTGGTTTTATAAATGTATAAGCCACTGTAGATTTATCTGATTCATCTGGTCCTGTTTCTCCCTTCAAAAATGTAAAAATCAGTTTGGCAATATAATGGATATACAATGTGTAAACTAGTGTGGCTATGCAGATCTTAAATGTAGTGGGGGAATGCATCTGTAATATGATGCACCTTTTTATATTCTACATTATAAGGCATGTACAGTGAAATTGTATGTGCTGGGTGCTTTTAATCTACCACCCAGCATGTTTCAAATGACATTTTCCTCAAACCATAGGTGTTTGATGAAGTTTCACAGTATTTTAATTATACCCAAATTTCATGGAATTGGCTTTTTACAACCACCCTTTTAAACTTTATTTTAAATTTAAAGCCTATGTCTGGGCCATGAACAATTGGTGAATAGTACACCCTTATAAGTGCCTCTCATTTTTCAAGCACCATTAATTCCTCTCCCTGCCAAAATACTATGCCCCAATTGTGCCCCGACTTTCTTTGTATTTACTTTTTGCCGACAATATCTACAGGCAATATAAGAATGTCAGACAATGTGTATGTTGGAACTAATTTATTTTGCACTTTATGAGAAATCTGTTGCTCTTTTTTTTTACTAAACATGTCTTTAGGTGACCGACTTTTCAGTATCAAAGTTTTTCTTATTTACTATATAATTACTATAATTACAGTGGTCCCTGATTATATTACTTCATATTCTCAATGCGTCCCATGGTGTACCATTTTACAGTTATGCACAAAGCATTGGTGATATTTTAAAAACAAACAAATCAAAGCTATATATCGTAAAGCATCTAAAGCATAATTGATGTAGAGCACCATTAGCTTGTGTACGGCACAGCGATACACCTTCAGAACGTAAGCACAGGGTTTGACAGAAACCTTTAAAGGACAGTGAGCGGATGACGTGATTTTGTACAAAGGTCAATAGCACTAGCCCTTGATGTCAACAAACGTCAGTCAGACATTTTGTATGAGTGCTTGTGGCATTTCAGCATACGCACAGCTATGTACAAAACTCTAAAAACAGGTATTGATTTGTAGTCATTGCAAACAATAAATACAGTTTAGCTGATAGGTGTTCCTTCAGGAATTCAAACTATTTCTTCTCAGCATTTAGGCAAAGGCATGGTTTGTATCCTCTTATTAAGCAATTCTTATTAAGCAGAACATAACAAAGCACAGCAATCCAGCCAAGGCCACATTTATTGGAGTGTTGTGACTCTGAGGTGACTTCATCGACCATTCAGTGAAGTGTAAATGCAGGAGCCAATGTTTTGAGTCAAATGTAATTGCGCAACATGTTTGATGCCACATCAACAACTTTGTTGTTAAACAAATAACATCACCCTCTCGTGAAAGTTACATCAACACACAGGAATTTCCAAAAAGTTCTTGAATTTGTTGGCATTGGCTCCATTATAAAAGCACATCATAAACAGTTGGATCTAAGGTTTGACTGAATTCAAGCAAATGTACAAAAGCAATACCTGATGTTAATAGCAACAACAAAAAAAGTAATTGCCGTACGCAAATGCATGGGGACATAAAAACCATAAAATGTTGCACTAACATCTTAGTGGAAGCATATTGATGAAAAACACTATGTTGGTGTCTTTGAAAACCTCAGAAATGAAGCAGAGACTATTTAAAAGATGTTTCTCAAAAAGCTACTGAGCTGAAACACTTACCACAGGTATAATGTTATTAACGTCTGCTGTGTCTGTGTGTTCAGTAACATTGAGATGTTTTGCTAGTAGTAAACTTCTAAATGCAAATCTGCAGTGGGGAAAATAATTTATATTACCAGTGGCCCTACTCACTTTACTACTGTATATTAAACTTCTCAGGAAGTGGAAAACAGGTACATGTATTGGATCATGACACATTTGCTCTTAGGTAAAGATGTTCAGCTTTCACTCGGTGTTGACTTACAAAAGCAGGTATGTGGTTATTAGGTTTTCCCCAGAACAAAGACAATTATAATGTTGTCAGAAACTTACACATAAGGTTTTAAACAACTGCAGAACTGTTTCGTGATCATTTGAAAGCACAGTTAAATACTTGGCTATTGATGTGCTATTGGTTCGTCTTTGAGACTGTCATGTATTATGTTTGTGTTGATGTTTTTGTAGTGTGTTATCAAATTCTATATTTTTGCAATTAAACATTTCAAAAATTGACTCTTTATTTCACTGTCTGATAGCATTGCAGTCCATGTGTCAATGTGTATAATACTTTGGATTATTACCAGATACCTGTGAAACAAACAGACTGTCCTTTCAACCTATAGGTTGTACCTCATTTGGTCTAATTAGCAAATGCTAGCATGCTGACACTCTCAACTAAGTTGGCAGATGTTACACATCAGCATGCTAACATTGTCAGCATTAGCATTTAGCAAAGCCCCGCTGTGCCTCAAATAGACATTATATTGTACAGCCTCATAAAGCAGATAGCATGGCTGTAGATTCCTAGCTGTTTCCAGTGTTCTCAATGACAAAGCCACACATGTTTTGAGTTAACTTTATGGAAAGTGGCAAATATAATACAAACACTTCTTGCTGTAAGTGCTGTTAATCTCCACCAGTTAATAGACCAAACTACAGGCTGTAAACTTTATTGCGATGTAGCCTACTTTGTTAGGATTTGTGATCTGTTTTTTTCTTCTTTGTTTATATCCCTGGTTGGTTTCTACGTAATTAGCTATTTCAGCCAAACAATGTAATCGCTGAAAGATGTTTCCAAGCAACACAATTAGACATGGTTTATTGGTTGAGATACCGACTGTCAGGGTAACGAGGGAGCCAGTTTGCGGCTTTTTCTTTTTGTGTGTAGATTGAGACTGGTAGGGGATGGGGAGGGGAGGATTGATAGATGAACACAGAAACATATTTTGATCTAGGAATCAAATCAAATACTACCCAAATAAAAAAATAACCTCCCGATATAACACAGACCCCATCTATATGCAGTGCTATCTGATGAAAGTTATTGACAATAGTGCACCACGGCTAACAACACAATCCAGCAGATTGCAGTTCATCACTGGGTTATGGTGATAATAAGCTGTGAGGTTCTGTAAAATGCATGATGTTTTTAAAAACCTAATGATGCAAGAACAAGCAATAATGTGTCTGTCATATGAAGTAGCTGCTGAATTCAGCTGCTCATGATAGGCTAGGCTACTGTGTGCTCGCTCTTTTCACAAGAGAGCCACATACTGTATGTGAAAGCCTTGCTAACAGAACATGTTGATAGGACTAGAATGTATGATGGGGTTTTTTATGTTTTATACAAAATCACACACAGAATGTGGTGCATGGTCATTATGGAGCTTCTATCCATATGACCGTTTTAACAATGGAAAATGATTTGCTTTATCTCCTTTGCATGCACAATGAAAAAAAATCCCTCACTCATACACCTTTCATGAGTTTTACGATAACCTTGGAGCGTGTGTGAAGGTGATGCTCAGTCATTACAGTTCTACAGTAGTTTATATGTAAATAGCAGCACTGAATTGCTGTGTGTGTGTGTTATGATGTTACATCAAACCTGGTTGATCTCTGGGGGAATCCACCGCCTGCAATGGCTCCAAATCATTATTTCACTCACACACACTTGCACACAATCACACACACAATGTGTGTGAAGGTGAAATTAGCCATCACACCATCAGCTTGGCTATTACCAAAACCTATGTATCAGCGGATTGGGAAAAAAGAGCTGCAGGGTGTGTGTGTGTGTGTGTGTGTGTGTGTGTGTGTGTGTGTGTGTGTGTGTGCTTGAGTGTTGGGATTGCACAGGCGCCGTATATTCCCACTAGTGCTGAATGGGATTGTTGATTGTTCTTGGATGGATGGACAGACCGGCTGTCTCTCTGTATGTCTGCATGTCTTCACATACTTGTCCTCTCTCTGTTTTTGACCAGCTCCCTCTGCCCGAATGCTACGACATGCCTGTACATATCCATATCTGCATGACATTCAATTTGCAACTCTATTAGGTTCTTCTTCCTGTCTGCCTATTGTGTTTTCCCCCCGTTTCAAATCTCTGTCCCAGACTGCTGCTCTTTACTGTCTCACTGTCTATTAGACTGTCACTGTGTCAGTTTTAGAGTCAGGTATCCCAAGGCACGATAAAGTAATTTTCTACTGAAGGAGTGTCCGTGGTCGAGGCGTCCCGACTCCCGAGGGTCATTTGGAAATCATTGCAGAGATGCCTCTTTAATCATCGTAAATGACCTTCAGCAGAACCTTAGCTGTCAGTTTAGCTGTGGTTGTGTGGGGTGTATGTGAATTATATGGGGTTTTGAGTAAGTATGTCGGCATGTATGTGGGTATTAATTAAATTTTTGGACCGTTTTTTTTTCTCGTGTGTGCGCATCTATGTACATGATTCTGTGTTGGTTTTATTAAGGTGGGCTGTTTATGACCTTGTATGCACTTTGATTGTCTAAAACGTTATCATAAGAGTTGCTGCAGGAAAAGGCCGTCCATGGAGTACTTTGCAGTCAGAGTGTGGTCTGGTACAGACTTTATAGTTGTATGTGTGTTTAAAATGCCAATGCTATTTCAAAAGTTGACCTGACCTAGCATTTTTATAAATGCAGAACTTTGCAGGGAAATTATTATGAGCTCTGCAGGGTGGCAATGACCTCCCACATATATGGAGCTGAAATAGCAACTGCTTGTGGGCGCATATACTGGTCTTTGCATGCCTGCCTAATGCGCCTATTATGTAGAGAAACTGCTTGTTGGGGTCAATTTCTTTGCATTAATAAAATCTCAATTACAATCCATGTAACTGTTATGTGTTTGTACAAATAAAAGCCAATAAGTGAGATATTTATTTATTCATGTTACATGATTCTAACAGCACAATTGAAATCCCTAGCCATTCTTTAGACAGTGTTTACATGGGCATGCTCAATGAAGCATTTAATCAGTTCAATGAGAAAACGAAACAAGTCTCTCAGCGTGATATAAACATGGTTCATCAGTCCACTTGCAGGCTACAGTATAATCATTCAAATGAGTTCTTAGTAGTATGGTAATGTACCATGAAATTCCCATTGATTTGTATACTGTATAATGTCCACTTGTAAAATGCAATCATCAGAATACATATTTTCCTTCATATGTCCACGCTACAACCTCTTAGATGTCAACATTTTATTCTCTAGATCACTTTTCTTGCAGATGGTGAGAGCTCAAGGTGCATACGGCCAGATAAAGCTGCCTGCCTCTGTGTATAGCATGCAGCCCTCGACACCCATTAAACTGCTACTGGGGGTCTGACCCACACCAAATAAGCTGCTGGTAAGTAGCCTTATCCATTCTGCTACTGATCCGAGAGGGCTGCCATGAGAGGGCTGTGTGATGTCAAGTGGCTGGCAAGGACACACATTAACACACACACACAAACACACACACACACACACACACAAACACACACACACACACACACACACACGCACATACTCGCAGACAAACCTTGACGGCGGTAGCAGTCTGGCAGGTCTTTGTGGAGCGCGGCAGATAACTCAACACAGACATTGGCTCTCTCTCTCTCCCCCCTCCCTCTCTCTGTCTCTCTATCGCGCTCTCTCTCTCGCTCTCTCGTCCACAGTATCTGTCGCCTTCTTAAAACGGCAGCCAGAGGGACATATTTGTCACTCGCCCAGATGTTTTTCCAAGGTCCTTTATTCGAAGCAGTCAATCATATGAGCAGAAATGTCCCTAATGTGAAGTCCTTTTTGTGCAATGGCTGTATGTGTGGGTGGGTGTTTGTGTTTTGTGTGTGTGTGTGTGTGTGTGTGTGTGTGTGTGTGTGTGTGTGTGTGTGTGTGTGTGTGTGTGTGTGTGTGTGTGTGTGTGTGTGTGTGTGTGTGTGTGTGTGTGTGTGTGTCCATACGTGGAAGGTCAGTCAAGGTGAGATGAAAGTGCAGTTAACCTGAAACGCTGGGAGGTAATATATTAATAACTACTGTAAGAGCCATGTTCCTGTTTGCCATTTGTGTTGTAATGTATGTTTTGACCACTGAGTGTTGCAGTGTCGTACTGCAGGCACAGGTATAAAGGGTACGTCATTTGGGTTACCTCTGTTGATTGACCCCGGAAGGGCATACGGTTTTTGACCGCTAGAAGCTCAATTGTCAATGTTGTTATCACTGAGGAACCTAACGAATGTATTCCGTATTCACATGTGCAATAATTGGTGTCATGGTGAGCAGAATAAACGGGTTGCAAATCGGAGATGATCGCTTGGTTCAGTCATTGCTACACAGCTATATGATAGGCTACAAACATTGAGGGAAACATCACAGCGCGTCAGCCAAGTCACCCGGGAGTCAATCCACACGGAGCACACATATTGGATGTGGCTTCTATATTTGTCAAAAACCTGCCGTTTATTCAAAACTAGCCGTTGGATCTTTAGAAAACCCTCGGCAAGTAAGTGAACTAATACAGAGGCGGCACAAGGACTTGGAAAGCTACCGGTAGCTTAGCGCAGCATCGGCTATTGTACCTTTTTTGGAGGACGTTTTCAGGCTGCGGATGGACCGGGAAGCTGTTGGGATTTCGGTGGAGGGTGTCTGGAGGCTGCGGGATTTCGAGGAGAATCGCCGGCGGGAGCTGTCAGGGCTATGACTGCATCATCAGGTCTAACCAGGGGCTACGGTGCTAACGCTGGAGGCTACGGCTGTGGAGTACATCGTACACAAGCTACTGGACGGCGCACACCACAACATTAAAGTGCAGGTACATGTAGCGCTACACTGGCCATTTAAAATGTGTGCACACATGCCCGGGCTCTAAATCCAATGCATTGGTGACAACTGACGTGACGGTAGACTTTGCATTGACTTGACTTTTGTGTTGCGAACTATTGAACTGATTTGTGACTGTTGGTCATCATGGAGGGAAACGCAGCATCGGACATTGTGAACGGGACTGGCAAAATGCCAACTGCTAAAAGGGCAAGTAGCACTACTGGTGATGCTGAGGCACTGCCACCAAAGAGGGTGGTTAAACTTACAGCAAAGGTGCTTGTTGGTAAACTAGACAGTTTACAAAAAGAAAGAGTAAACAAACTAAACCAAGCAGGTGTGATAAGAATAAACAATGCAAGGTTTAATGTTGAATAATGATGAAACTGAGGTAAAACATGCTCTTGACAAACTGATAAAGGTGTGTAATGAGGCTAAATTCAGACATGATTCCTTGTTAACCCTTTTGCCAGCTGAAGAAAAAGCAAAGCATGAAACCTGGTTTGAAGCAAAAATGCTGTCAAATAATCGTAAATGGACTTGTATAGCGCTATATCTCCGGTTATCACAGACTCAAAGCACTTAACATTGTTTTTGTACACATTCACCCAGTCACACACACATTCATACACCGATAGCAGCAGCTACCATGCAGGGTAGGCTTAGCACTAGGGTGCTAAGCTAACTATCGGGAGCAATTCGGGGTTCAGTGTCTTGCCCAGCGACACTTCGACATGTGGCGGGGAGACGGGGGATCGAACCTCCGACCCTGCACACCAGAGGCGAACTTCCTACCCACTTCGCCACTGCCGCCCCAATAATGCATCTATTGCTGAGGCTAAACAGTGGGGTTTATGCAATGGTCATTTCAATTTACATTCTGGTCACGTGGAGGATGATGTCTGTCCTGATGACAGTATTTCAAATGTGGGTAGCAAACACTCTAGTCAAAAGAGCCACTGCAGTGGTAGGTCAAGCACTGCATCCTCTGGACGGATGATGGCCGAGGCCCGAGACAGCTGCACTTCTTGCTCGCCAAGCGGTCCTCAAAGAAAAACATGCTTTGGAGGAGCAGCAACAAGAGCTCAAAAGCAAGATGGAGGAGCTTGACTTGGAATCCGACCTTGCTGCATCTAATGCAAAGTTGGCAGTACTGCAGGCATGGGAAACAAAAAGTTATTCGTCCAAAGGCTCAGATGGTATGAATTCCTATTTTGAAAGGGGAAAAAGGGACTATGTCATTGTCCTAGACCCCATGGCAAAGGAGTATGAGCCTACAGGCAGGCCTGTGCAACAAATTCACTGGGCACAATCCTCATTACCACCTGACAAACAAACATCAATGGACGTGCCGCCAAAACAACCTGTCGTGCGGCCAAAACAACTTGTGCAATTGTTAGAAAGCATCATAACAACGGCACAGCACGCACAGTGCCAACCTACAGTTGCTCAGTCAAATGATGGACCAAGGCAATATGGTAGTCATCCAAATCCGTCCAACAACATAATTCATATCATGCAAAAGCAAAATGAAATTACTGCTGCTCTGGTGCAACAACAGCACTACTTGTCTCTACCACCGAGAGATATTCCCACCTTTGAAGGACACCCTCTCACATACAGGTCATTCATAAAGCCATTCGAGCAAGGAGTTGAAGGAAAGGCAAGCAAAGCCAATTGCCTATACTACCTGGAGCAATATACCAGAGGACAGCCGCGAGAGTTGGTGCGTAGCTGCCAGCATATGGATCCTGAGAGTGGCTATGGAGTGGCAAAGGGTCTCCTACAAGAACATTTTGGCAACCACTATACGATTGCAACAGCTTATATGGAGAAAGCTTTGGCCTGGCAATCAATTAGATCTGAAGATGTGGACGCGCTCCAAGCCTATGCATTGTTTTTGCGTGATTGCTGCAACGCTATGGAGGAGCTCCAGTACTTACAGGAACTTGACATGCCAGTTAACATGAGGGCCATTATTTCCAAGCTACCATTTAAGATGAGAGACCAGTGGCAATGACGGATTACCGCATGGGCAAAGTGGGCACATGTCCAGGGCCCTGGCCAATAGGGGGGCCCTTGTTTTTTTTTTGTTAATCATAAAAATTTGACGGGGGTTACCCCCCTCGGAATGGGTCGTAAAAAGTCGGGTTGTTTTATATTCGGGGTCTTATATTCGGCCGGGACAAGCGTGTGTGCGCTTGGAGAGAGAACGATGTGTCTAGAGAAAAAAGGCACGGGAAATGGCCAAAGAGCTCCACATCCCCACTGAAATCAAAGCCTCGACTCATTATGTTGCGAGTCAACGTGTCAGAGGCACGAATCGACAAAGCGATCGACCTACCGTGGCTTTTCTGCTGTGGCAGTTGTAGTGAGGAGAGTTTGCCAACTGTGCGTTCCCTTTACGCACCAGTACCAGTGTAACGAGCGAGGCGGTTGTTTCACTTTACAGTTAGTCGGCAGTGAGATTGGGGTATCCAGGCTCGGGACATGCAGTCAGATCGCGGAGCCTGTCCCCTCGACACCCGTTAACATGCAGGAATCATTTAGTTTTAAACCACAGAGTGTGTCTGTCTCACTGTGAACGACACCAACACAGCGTTTCACCGGGTGACGCGCTGCTTCGCTCAGACATTGAGTGTAGGCTCCGAGGGGGGGGCAAGGGTGGGCCAAAAAGCAGGCGCAGAGATCTTACAAAGGCAAAAAAATCTGCCCGCGCTCGCATCGTCGGTGTCTCTGCCCCAATCTAACTGTCTAGTAGGCTCCGGCGCAAAGAGTCTCTTTCTCTTGCGCAGCACCAGAGAGACTTTATAGAATTGTATTTCGCTCTATCTCTCTCTTTCTCTCTCTAGGCCGTGCGCTGCATTATAATCTGTGTGATTGTGGATTGCACGGTGTGCTAGTGCGTGTATTTGCGTGTTGGTAGGGGTCCATGACTGGTTTGTGTCCAGGGCCCGTGGTCATGTTAATCCGTCCTTGACCAGTGGAGAGCCAGAGCTCATGACATTATGGAAAGAACAAACGACAGATCACACATCAAGGACCTAGTGTCGTTTGTTGAACGCCATGTCATAATTCTGTCAGACCCATTGTTGGGCAACATACAGGACCCCGGTTTTGGAGCTGCAGGGCCAAGGACTTTCCCCCGGTTTACCGCACAGCCCAGGAACAGAGATAAGGAAAGTATTGTTGCCTCCACCATAGCTTCTTCAAACTTCACTGAAAGAATCAAAGAACAAACAGAAATGGAGAAAGTTGGATGCCTCTACTGTGCTCGTGGGCATTCATTGGACGAGTGTAAGGAGCTCACTGGAAAAGGACACAAAGAAAAAAATATTTTTTTGCGTGAAAAGCGAGTTTGTTTTGCATGTTTATGCGTGGGTCACATGAGCCGTGACTGTGAGAGGCGCATGAAATTTAACATCTGTGGTCAAACTCACCCTACCTTGCTTCATAAATACATTCATATCCTTTGGCCAATTTAAACAGACTATCTTGGATCTGCCAAACTCTACTTGTAACTGTTTTAATTAGGCTATATTGTATTTTATTCCTTTTAATTACTGCCACTCTTCACCACTTTGTAAATGTTTCAATTGTTTTTGTTTTCTCTTCTCTTCACTTGTGTATTTGATGTATTTGCATTGAATATTTTGTATGTATTGTTGTTTTGAATTTGTTTTGACTCGACATCATTGAAAATGAGGGTCACCCCTCAATTGATCTCTCAAGGATAAATAAAAGTTAAATGAAATGAAATGAAAAATATAGAAAGGCAACCAACTCTAGACCAGCAAAAGGAACCTGCCAATGAACAGCCTGCTGTAGTCGCAACATGTGGACTTACAGGGGCCGGTAAGGTCCAGTCTGCTCTGTCTATTCTACCTGTAAAGGTGAAGGCTTCTAATGGAAATCATATAATTACAACATATGCATTCCTTGATCCTGGCAGCTCAGGCACATTTTGCTCTGAACACCTAGCGAAGAAGCTGAATGCTGCAGGTAAAAGAACCAGCTTTCTACTAAGAACAATGGGTTAAGAAAGAGTTGAAACTGCTTACTCTGTGGCTGGTTTAAAGATTGCTGCTCTCGACAGCAGTGATTTCTTTGCGCTGTCAGACGTTCTCATACATGAGAAGATGCCAGTGACTGCTGACGACAGAGTGACACAGGAAGATCTGTCTAAGTGGCCATACTTAGCAGAGGTTAACATCCAAAGTATTGAGGCAAACGTCGACCTATTGATTGGAACCAATGCTCCCAGGTTACTGGAACCAAAGGAGATTGTCAGCAGCTGTGGGAATGGCCTGTATGCAATCAGGATGGTGATGGGATGGTCAGTGAGTGGTCCACTGAATGGAAACAGTGGCACCATGGAAGCAGAGTTCTCCTCTGCTCTGGTGAATAGGATCGAAGCGAATAAACTGGAGGAAATGCTTCAGTCTGACCATGCAAATGGTCAGACTGAAGGCTTGTGAAGACCTTGAAGCTAGAGAGAGAATGCAATGGAGAACAGGTATTCTCAATGGGGAAAGGCTTAGCTCACATCACTTTGCTGGAGGAAGCTCCCACTCATGAAACCATAGTTCAGTAGGAACACTATCACAAAGAGGGTCCTGGTTTGCAAGGACCGGAGACCAAACTGTCTATTAAAGGCAGCTAAAGAGGTCTGTTAATGCAGTAATGCATAATGGGTATTAATGGCTCTTTGTTTGTTTTGGTTTAATTGTTAGCTCCACCCGCGCTTACAATTAGGGGCCGGAGTGTAAGAGCCATGTTCCTGTTTACCATTTGTGTTGTAATGTATGTTTTGACCACTGAGTGTTGCAGTGTCCTACTGCAGGCA